>OZ059843.1:12089832-12425936 GCA_964057195.1 Orthosia cruda
GTATATAAATGTATCTAGTTGAAAATAATGAATGAAAAAAACCCACTTAGGTACGATGAAAATAACAAAATTACAAAGTTATTGTGCAGAATATGACTACACTTAATATTTTGTAGATAAGATTAGTTTATCGGTAAATAAATCTCACAGTACGATGACTATGTTTTATTAGAATAGCCACTTAACGCCAATCGCGGACTGTGAATTGTGATTATATAAATTTCAGAGATCTACCTACTCTTGTTACTAGAAGCGACACAGCGAGTGACGCTACAAAAACGGAGCGTGGCTTATATAAGAGCTGCCACGGTATCTGTACGTCATGCGTTAATCTTTCGTTAATCTCTCGTTAGTCGTTTATTTCATAATATTTTAAGAACTTTATCTAAGATAAGCAATATTTCTGCGATAACTAATATTTAATTTGTATCAAAATGTATTACAAAAGCGTCCAAAATGTAGATTGAGTCAAATTTCCGATTTGTGATCCTAATATTAGTAGAGTAACTGTAACTATCACAGAAATTTGGTATCCAGATTCTACTGATTTTAGGTGATAAATAAAAGTATAAGCTCATTATTTCTATCAATATTCTAAGATCCAGGCATTCGCCTAGTTTGGAAGTCAGGGTTCCATCATTTGTATTTCGCCTTTTCGTTTATTTCTTATTTGTAAACATTTTTTGTATGGCTTGATGAATGAATAAATTATTTATTATTATTATAATTTACTAAGCTAAAAAAAATATGTCGGTGAATAAATTATTTATTGACATGCATAGGTTAAGTTAGACATTACAGAAACTACCTTATATTAATTAAAAAAAAAACAAGAATCAAACTTTTTCTATATCCCTGCACAACACAAAATAATAAGCAATTTTATGTCATTTCCAGTCATCATAATTAATGTGTAGCCCCATTAGTTCATTTTAGGGGTAGATGATGTGTCCAGATCGAGGGGTCAAGTGTCCCCCTAGGGGGTGAGATATCCATAAAAGGGAGGTAATTTTGACCGCGCCGTCAGATCGAATATTGCGATAATGACCGCTAAGGGGAGTAAGACAAGGTTTTGTATGGAATTCTTAAGTCCTTAATTGACTTAAAGATAGGAATCACGCTATGGATATTAAGTAATATTGACTTTTAATTATTTTATTATGTTTGTGGTGCTTTGGTTGTTGTTATTTTAGTTTTGATTGTTGTAAACGGAGATTTTGATTTGTTTATTTTTGAAGTGTGCTTACTGAAGTGTTTTGTTTAGTATAGTTTATGTTAGGTAAGATCTTAATATTTTATAATTACTTACGATAGATAGGCACCTAAAAAGAAAGTAGGAAGAAATCTTGTTTATATGGAACAAGGGTACGACTAGATAAAAACTTCCAAAACAAAACACAACAAAGCGAAAAATAACTTTCTTTTCGGAAGTCGATGTTTTTGGTACTGACTTCCGAAAACAAAGTTATTTTTTGCTTTGTAATGTTTTGTATTGGAAGTCGGTCATTTTTTTCTCTTTTTTATTTTGTTACCTTATATTACCATAAAAATACGCATTATTAAGGATAACTTAAAAACTACTCGTCAGATCTAAATGAACCAAAATAAAATGGCGACATGAAAAGCTTTCCCACCAGCTTTCAAATAAAAAAAATAATCATAAAAACCGGTTCATAATTGGCGGGGTAATCGCGTAACAATCACACAACAACATACAGTCGAATTGAGAACCTCCTCCATTTTGTAGTTGGTTGAAAAGGCTGCTACCAAATTGTGCTTGATCATGAATAAAAGCACACATGGCAGGTAAGAATTGTAATCATTCGTCGCATGTTTTAATTTCAGAATGACATTAGTTTCTGGGTAACTAACAAAAAGATTTTATGACAAAGTAATTATTAAAATATGAAAACGTAATCAAGCAATAAAACGTTTGATATGCCAACACAGATATTAAACAAAAAAAAATACATGAAGGCAGTTTGAATAAAATTAATATTCACCGTCAGCGTAGTAAAATTTTCCCTGAAAAAGCAACACGCCTCAAAGACCGACCATCGCAGGCTTTCCGCGAATTCCACCTAACAAGTACTTATCGCCTTTCTGTTGTCCTATTCCTATGGCTAAAATGATGCTATCTAATAAAATCATGTTTTGAAAAGAAATAAAAAATATTTATTTATGACCCGCACAGGACATACTGTACAGCACAGGACATATTGTTTCTGTTTTGCTCTCTCTCTCGTGGAGAGTGAGCAAAACAGAAACAATATTGAATTATGTAGTAACAGATAAGATAATATAATATAGTTCTAAGATTCACTATGTATTTATGTAACAACTAACTGCCGCCCTTACGCCTAACTAGCTACGCTCGCGTGCTATTAATACTTCTCCCAATATTTTGTAAATTATAGCCTATGTGTTATTCTGATGTACAAGCTATGTGTCTTTAAAGTTTCATCAAAATCCGTTTAGTAGTTATTGCGTGAAAGAGCAACAAACATCCATCAATCCTTCCATTCACACAATCTTTCACGTGTATTTATAAGTAGGGGTAATAGACGAAAAAAACGCGATATAATAAAAATCGACACTATATGTCATACAAGAGAGTTTCCGTTGTCAATAAATAGCTTAAAACAAAGACATAAACTTATCAAAATAGTAGTCATAATAAAGCAATTTGGCCTTTTTATTTTTTATCCGGAATCTTTTGATAGTAGAAAACTACTGCTACTAGACAGATCAAATAGTACATTACTGCAGCGGCCAGCAAAAGTCGCCTCGGCCCACATACGTAAGTCCATCAATGCGTAGTTGTGGCCAAGGCTTGTATAGTACTTTTCTCAAATATGCGCGGAAATTTAAACTAAGTAGTACCTAGAACTCATTTTGTCAAAATCAATGACGAACAACAATAATTGTTCCCGCGTTAGTGTTCATTGGTTTTTTTTTTCAATAAACAGCGTTCTATTTGCAAGCCAGTTCGAAATTTAAATAAAACCTTTGATAAGTTACCTCCTTGGTGGCCATGCTTCGGAGAAAAATATCGTTTCATTTTTAAATTACACGACAGATATGAGTTTACTATGTAATTTATTTGGCCGCTAGACACGACAGATATGGATTTTCATACAACTTTTGCCGGCCGCTGCTCGCATGTATTTGGCCAGCACAGCAATTTCGATTTATCTCGAAGAAGGTTGTCGAAATAATGCTCAAATTTCCAAGCATGTTTGAGAAAAGATATTTTTTCTTGATTATGATGTCAACAAATACTAAAATCGGCCAATTATCAGTTAGCGGCACTCTAGCTATAGGACGGCAACTTTATTTCGAAAACTTACATAACACTTCACGTCAGCAGCTTTTCTTCCAAGAAATTCACTAAGAAACTTATGTTCGCAAGTACGACAAACCCTATGATATGACTTCGCACCCTCGAACAAGAAACTATCACGTAACAAGTATTGGCTACAAGGAGGGTAGTTTTTATAACGTCCACCAGATGGCGCATGTCATTTAATGCAGCCCTACACCAACCAACTTACGCTGAACTCCCTCTTTACACACTCACACCCCTCAAAATGGTTGGTTTATACGTGTTCCGGGAGAGAGGGTAGATCCACAGAACCTGGTGATCTACTAGAAGGTTAGGAGTCAAAAGGATCAGTTACGGTATAACATCAATTTCTGCAGTTATTGATAGAGGGACATAACAATATCATAATTCAAGTTTTCCGGAGAGATTTGATTTATTGAAAGTATTAGGTAAGGTTGGCCATGTTTTGATCGGTGACAATAGCAATAACAATATTCGATAGGAAACTTCAACAATAAATAGTCGACAGGATATGAAAAAAAATGCAAAATGTTCAATCATTTTGTGAAAGGAAATTATCGACGCGTCACAAATTAAACGCAACATATTGGCTGTTGCTTCATCCAACCCAACATCAAGTCAACACAAGTCGCTTTTAACAAGTTTTCACATTAATTCTGCAACAATTTCCGTTTCAAACAAAATTGGCAAGACCACCAAGTCACTTACCTGTCAATCGACTCTGCAAATCATCTTCTTGTCAAAATCGACGACTCATTTTTTACTATTCATTAATTGACAATATACAAAAAATATTTGACGATAAAATTCTGTTCAATTTGGAGTTTCGTATCGAATTAACTGTTCCGTAGATTTGTATCACGCTATCCCTAACAATTCCGACTAATGATAGCACAACGAGGGCTAGTTTCCTTGCAAGAATTCAGTTAAGGAGGTACGATTTACATGAAGGATTTGATGAAAGAGAGCGTAGTTATAGATTATAACAGAACTACTAACTGACTAAATAATAATTATAAGACTTCACGTCTCCGTTTACCCTGCCAGAATCTAGGAAATGTTTAGAGAAATAACACAGATGATCGTAATCAAATAATTTCAAATTGAAAAACGGAGATTGTACATGGGGCATATACAAAGTTAACTACGTACAAGTTTTACCACTTCAATTACAATCAGGTGAGAGAAGTTCTGCTTTCCTAGCTAGGTTACAGAATAATCTGTTTAGTAATAACAGTCCATGTCCCTTACAAAATGTTAAAATGAAACTAGTACAAGAAAATCTAATACTACAGTAATTTAGTAGTACAACAATGTTTATTTTAAGTGTGTGTGTGTTGTGTTATGTGTGAGTGTTTGTGTGTGTGTGTGTTTGTAAATGTTTATGGATGTGTGTGAGTAGACACTCATGTGTGTGTGTTTAGTTTGATTGGTAGGTCTTGCACGTTGTTGTTCAACCTGGCACTGTCACCCACTAAGGTACTTTTCGGTTTCATCATACGTAATTTATGAACTAACAGAAAATATTGTCACTACTTATTCTTTTGCGTAATGATTTTGGTGAACAAAATATTATCCACGTATATTGGCGCACGGTTGGTGCAGTGGTTGAGCGATAGACTGCTGCGATAAACAATATTTTTCTTCTAGAAACAATTATAAAATTCTGCCTCAAAGACAATATTATCATAATTAACTTTTATAAATCGGAGGATAACAGTATCACTGTACCTAATTATCGAAATAGGATAGAGGACATAACGATCTTCCTTACGTTCTAGTTTAATTGACATCTTATAGCAAAATCACAATCAATTAAAGTCGACAAGTAATGGTTTTTATTGCTTATTATTAATTCTCTTGTAGATGAAAGGCCATGTAACAATTGCCGGATTCCGAAGACGAAGAAGAATCGCTATTCGAAGAAGAATCGCTATTCGTTTCTTGGTCGCGTTCAGGTATAAACACATCTTCATCACCCGAGTCTTCGAACTCTGAATTATTAAGAAGTTCTGCTATTTGTATTTCGTTGAACGCTAGAATAAGAAAAAACAGTAGTTATATAGACCGAATGTACCACCACAAGTGAGAATTATTATGTAACAAACGCCTAACGTACCATGTCAAGTACAAATTATTTTGTTTCACAATATCCATAATTTAAAAGCACTATTTCATATAAAAAACAATAGAAAAACAAATGATTGAATTGATATAAACAGATTAACTTACCTCGTGCTGGTTGACGAACCGACCGCGTGGCCATCTTGCTAAAAAGTGGCACTAACACTGACAGTTGACGTAACCTGTCTAACATGGTGGAATCGACCTCAGAGTAAGGAATTATAATGCAGTTAAGTAGCAGTGTTGCGGTTGTTAAAAAACTACCCGGTAAATGGGCAATCCAACATTTGTACTTGGTTAAGTACATTAGGCAGTTACTCCATCTATGTAGTAGAAATGTCAGGTCTGAACTGCTATCATTAATTTGTACTTGTACAAGTACGCGGTGACATAAGAGGTTAAATCAAATCAAATCAATCATTTATTTGTCTGAATATGGTACATTATGGTCTTAAGATTAGTAAATGGTATCATCACATTCTGCCAAGTCTGGCGTACAAATATAGGTACATACATTATAGGACATAGATTATTAGGCTAGTATTAAACATTATTAATTGCATAATTACGAATAAAAAAATACACAAAACTAGAATTTGAAGTATGCCAATCAAAAATAACATCGTAAACACACACAATTTATTTAGGATGTCAAGGTATCATTTAACGCCAGAGTATCAAACTAGAGTAATATGTCAAAGTATAAGATACAAGAAAAATTAGAATGTCAAAGTAGGTATAAAATATTAAAATTCAATAATGATGTCAAAGTATTATTCAAATAGTCACTTATATATTACAATTCAATTCGGATGTCCAAGTATAAAATATTAAAATTCAATTAATTCAATTAGGATGTCAAAGAATAAAAGATTAAAATTTAATTAGGACGTCAAAGTATACAAGATTAAAATTCCATTAACATCATCATCATCATCATATCAGCCGAAAGACGTCCACTGCTGGACATAGGCCTCCCCCAAGCGTCGCCACTTTGACCGGTCCCGTGCGTCTCGCAACCAACGTATCCCTGCAACCTTCACCAGGTCGTCGGTCCACCTGGTGGGAGGCCTTCCAACGCAACGTCTTCCGGTTCGCGGTCGCCACTCCAGAACCTTTCTGCCCCATCGGCCATCCGTTCTGCGAGCAATGTGCCCTGCCCACTGCCACTTAAGTTTGGCAACTCTCCGGGCTATGTCGGTAACCCTGGTTCTCTTGCGGATCTCTACATTTCTGATTCGATCACGTAAGGATTCTCCGAGCATAGCCCTCTCCATTGCCCTTTGGGTGACTGTAAGCTTTCTGATGAGGCCCATTGTAAGCGACCACGTCTCAGAGCCATAAGTCATAAACATGTCAAAGTATAAATGATTAAAATTCAATTAACATGTCAAAGTATCATTCAAATAGTCATTTAAATTATAATAGCATTTATTACATAGCAGGTCGTTTAGTTTCTTTTTAAATCCATTCAAATGTAACTCTTTTACTGATTTTGAACTTTTTTGTTATATACTTTCGGAGCTATACAGAATATGCTTTTCCACATTAAGGCTGTCTTGGCTCTTCGTCCGCGTAAAATATCATTCCGCCTGTTACGTTTAACAGTGTCTGATAGATGGGGAAACAAGTGTGAATTCAGCTTAACAAATAAGGCAGTTTCATAAATATACAAAGCCGGCAGTGTCAGAATCTTGTATTTTTTGAAATATGGTACACAACTGTCAGTTATTTGCAGTCCAAACATGGCTCTGAGGGATCGCTTTTGTGCTTTAAAAGCGGTTTCTCTGTTTGTGGAATTACCCCAGAAAATAATACCATATCTTAATACAGATGCCACAAGACCATGATATGCTGTGAGTAGTGCATCTGTGTTTACTGTTGGAGCAAGTTTATACAGGGCATAGGATGAACTACTAATTTTATTACAGAGCGCCTCAATGTGATCCTTCCAATTGAGCTGCCTA
Source organism: Orthosia cruda (assembly GCA_964057195.1). Taxonomy (NCBI): domain Eukaryota; kingdom Metazoa; phylum Arthropoda; class Insecta; order Lepidoptera; family Noctuidae; genus Orthosia; species Orthosia cruda. The sequence goes on from OZ059843.1 coordinate 12,097,270, forward strand.
TCAATAATCAAACCTAGAAATTTTGCACTATCTACGTCGTGAATTTTGTTATTTTGGTATAGTACTTCCATTTTCGCGCTTGGTTTTCTATGGACAAAGTGCATTATTTGGGTTTTTCCAAGATTTATTCTTAAATTATTATTATTAAGCCAAGAGATTATTGAATTGACCGCGTTATTGACATCAAGTTCATATGATTCAGGTTTATTGCAAGGTATTGTTACCGTACTACCGTCAGCAAAGAGTGTTATAGGGAAGTCTATGGCTTGGGGCAGGTCATTAATATAAATTAAGAACAGTAAGGGACCTAATACACTGCCCTGTGGTACTCCAAAATATACTGTGCGTTCTTTGGACAGGTATGTTACTTCTTCTTTAGTCTTTAAATTTAACTCTGATATAGCAGTAAATTGTTTTCTGTTAGAAAGGTAAGTACATAATAAGTCCAGAATGTTACCTCTTATACCATAGGAGTCAAGTTTGTTTCTAAGAATATTGTGGTCAACACAGTCAAAAGCTTGCGTCATGTCACAATACACAGCACAAACAGGTGTTTTATTATCAATATCAGTCATAATTTTATTTAAAATGTCATAGATAGCCATATTAATTGTCATATTCTTCCGAAAACCTTTTTGCTCGTCACAGAGAATCATATTTTTTTCTAGGTAAGCGTAGAGCTCATCATTCATCATCATCATCATTTCAGCCGAAAGACGTCCACTGCTGGACATCGGCCTCCCCCAGGCGTCGCCACATTGACCGATCCCGTGCGTCTCGCATCCAGCGCCTTCCCGCAACCTTAACCAGGTCATCAGTCCACCTAGTGGGAGGCCTTCCAACGTATCGTCTTCCGGTTCGCGGTCGCCATTCCAGAACCTTTCGGCCCCATCGGCCATCCGTTCTGCGAGCAATGTGCCCTGCCCACTGCCACTTAAGTTTGGCAATTTTTCGGGCTATGTCGGTAACTTTGGTTCTCCTGCGGATATCATCATTCCTGACGTGATCACGCAAGGAAATTCCGAGCATAGCCCTCTCCATTGCCCTTTGGGTGACTTTGAGCTTCCTGATAAGGCCCATTGTGAGCGACCACGTCTCGGTCCCATAGGTGATCACTGGCAACACACACTGGTCATAGACTTTTGTCTTGAGACACTGCGGTAAATTGGACGAGAAGATACCACGCAACTTCCCGAACGCCGCCCAGCCGAGTCGGATTCGACGGTTGACCTCTTTCTCGAAATTGGACCTACCCAACTGGACCGTTTGTCCCAGGTAGACATAATCGTCTACAACTTCGAGAGTAGAGTCTCCGACCTTGATAGGAGTGGGTGTTACATGGGCATTCACCATGATCTTGGTTTTGTCCATGTTCATTTTAAGACCCACTCTTTCGGAAGCTCTACTGAGGTCATCGAGCATTTTACTGAGGCTCTCCATGGTCTCAGCCATGACCACGATGTCGTCGGCAAACCGAAGGTGAGTAATGTACTCGCCATTAACGTTGATGCCCAGCCCCCTCCAGTCCAGAACCTTGAAGACATCCTCCAGCGCAGCAGTGAACAGTTTCGGAGAAATGACGTCTCCCTGTCTCACGCCGCGCTGGAGAAGGATTGGTTTCGAGGTCTGATCCTGAAGACGGACTGACATGGTGGCGTTTTTGTACAAACACTTCAACACCTCAATATACCGGTAGTCGATCTGGCACCGTTGGAGAGACTGCAGTACAGCCCAAGTCTCGATCGAATCGAAGGCTTTCTCGTAGTCCACAAACGCTAAACAGAGAGGCAGATTATATTCTTCGGTCTTCTGTATAACCTGCCGCAGCGTATGTATGTGGTCTACGGTGCTAAAGCCTTTTCGGAATCCGGCTTGTTCGGGGGGCTGGAAATCGTCAAACCTGCGCGCGAGACGATTCGTGATGACTCTTGAAAACAACTTGTAGACATGGCTAAGAAGTGAGATGGGCCTATAGTTCTTCAACCGGGCATTGTCGCCCTTCTTGAAGAAGAGTACCACCACACCCCTGCACCATGCCTGTGGCGTTTTGCCCTCGAGTATGACGGAATCAAACAGCTTCTGAAGGGCCCTAAGGACCGGTTTTCCACCCGCCTTCAGGAGTTCGGCCGTAATTCCGTCATCACCCGGCGCCTTGTTGTTTTTCAGCTGTTTCAGAGCCATCCTAATCTCGTACAGGCTGACGTCCGGGATATCTTCGGTATAGTGTCGGGTCAATCTAGCTCTTGGGTCGTTTGCTAGACTCGCAACGGGCTTGCTGATCGAAGTGTACAACTGCCCATAGAATGTCTCGATCTCCCTGAGAAGCTCCGGTTTGGCGGATACGATCCTGCCATCGTCGGTCTTCAGTTTCGTGAGTTGGCTCTGCCCAATAGCCAGATCCCTGGAGAACACCTTGGAGCCTTTATTTCGCTCGATAGCGTCTTTAATACGCTCGGTATTGAAGCGGCGGAGGTCTCTTTTCAAGGATTTAGAGATCTGTCTATTGAGCTGCCGGTATTTGCACGCCTCATCTGAAGACTGCAGGATCATCTCACGCCTCTCCTTCATAAGCTTGAGGGTGTGATCAGAGAGCTTTTTGTTTCTATCTGTACGACGGGTCTTGAAAAACTTAGACCCGACCGTATGGACAGCTTCCACGAACCCGTTGCTATATTCATCCACGGAGCTCCCTAGGCACTCGAAACGATTCTGGAGTTCGAGCTGAAAGCTCTCGGGGTTTTGGACTTGGATCTGTGCTGGCCGGAGCGTGGACTTCATCAGTCGAGACCTTTCAAGCTTAATATTAATGTTCAATGTGCCTCTTACCATGCGGTGATCGCTCCCGGTTTTTACCGAATTGATCACAGAGACATCATTGAACATTTGCTTCTTGGTTGACATGATGAAGTCGATCTCATTTTTTGTTGCACCATCGGGGCTCTGCCAGGTCCACTTCCTGTGTTCACGCTTTTTGAAGAAGGAGTTCATCATATAGAGGCCCTACTTCTCCATAAAACTGGCCAGTAGGTGACCCCGGTGGTTCCGTTGTCCAACTCCAAATTGCCCCACTTGCAGCTCATCCTCGTCCCGTTTGCCCAGTTTCGCGTTGAAGTCCCCCATGACAACGGTGAAGTGAGTTTTGAAACCATGCATGGCTCTGGAGATATCCTCATACATGGTCTCTACCTCATCGTCGGGGTGTGCCGAGGTTGGGGCGTAGACCTGTATGACCTTCAGCGAATATCTTGAGGATATTCTGAGTATAAGGTACGCCACCCTGGTCGACACACTCTCGATCTTCACCACGTTGTTCACAAGGGACTTGTGGACGATAAACCCGACACCACCCTGGGACTGCCGGTCACCTTCTCGGAAATAGAGCAGGTTACCGGATTTGAGGATTATCGAGTCCTCCCCCTCTCTTCGGACTTCAGATAACCCTATAATACTCCATCGCAACCTGCTCAATTCCTCCTCGAGTTCGGTGACCTTCTCGTCGTTCCGAAGTGTGCGCGTGTTGTACGTTGCCAGGTCCAGTCGTCGGTGATTGTTGGGGTAGCCGGATCTCGTCCGGAGATTCTTAGCACCCCTTGCCATGCCGTAGCCTCGACCGCTACCGTAGTCGAGGGTAGGCAAGCTGCCGGGTACCAGGGGCCATTTTTTATTTGTGCTATTCATTGGGGGGGGTTTGCCATAATCGCCACGCTTGGCAGGCGGGTTGGCGACCGCAGTATGGTTGTTATAGAAGCACAGAGAACGCTGCTGCCCATTCTCTGGTTTGTCCCTTAGTCGCCTCTTACGACACCCACGGGAAGACATGGGATGGTGAAATTCTTTACGTCCGGCACCATACGGAACAGCGTAGAGCTCATTATAAATATATTTCTCATAAATTTTGGAAAAGATTGGCAAGAGCGCAATAGGTCTATAGTTTTGCATTAGCTGCTTATTACCTTTTTTAAATATAGGTTTAACTATGGAGATCTTAAGACGGTCGGGAAAAACACCCTGGCTGATACACAGGTTAAGAGTATGACTCAAGTGTTTAGAAATTAAATCGGCTACATGTTTTATAATCTTAGTTGAAATTTCATCATTGCCTACGCTATTAGTGTTTTTGAGACCTTTTATAATGTTAAATATTTGTATTGGTTCACATGGAGCCATGAACATTGATTTTTGTTTGTTTAATATATAAGCACTCGATCCTTTACCTGATCTTGGTATTGGCATATTTTTTTCTACGAAATAGTCGTTAAACTTGTCAGCAATTAATTGAGGTTTGTTGACTGTTTCATTGTCAATTTGAATTGTATTTATTGAGTCATTAGGTAGACTTAACTTAGGGTTTTTTATTATATGCCACGTCATTTTGCTTTTATTGTCAGAAGTTTTAATATTATAGTCATTTTGAGATCGTTTAGTCAGTTTAATAATGTTTTTTAATAACTTTGAATAATTTGAATATTTTAATTTATTTATTTGAGTAGGTTTAAGTCTAGACGTCCATAATAATTTCCTTTTCTTGAAGCTACATAATTTAATTCCTCGCGATATTCATTTTGGTTTTTTGGTTGTTGGTATTTTAATACGTCTACGGGGAAAGCATAGATCATAAAATAATTTAAATTGTTCCATAAATGAGTTAAATGCATCATTTGGATCGTCATATTCATAGATTTCAGAGAACGTTAGTTTCTCAAGGCAGGTTCTAAATTTTTTCATATTCTCTGGGTTCAAATCCCTTTGCGATTTATACCAATATTTCAAAACACAGTTAATAGGTACGGGACACTTCAGCAATTGCGCAGTGTGATCCGATAGGGCAAATTCTAACACTTCCGTTCTGCACTTTTTCTCGAAATTATGGGCAAAATTATCAATACAGGTTTGGCTTTGCATCCTGGTTGATTTTTCTATTGCTAATGTCATGTCATGTCCAAGGAACAAGTGGATAGGCGAAATAATTCTAGTAGCAGGAAAAAATTGGAGAGACAAAGCAAAAAATAGAAAATTGTGGAGTAAGCTAGAGGAGGCCTTTACCCAGCGTGGGGTTCCAATAATAGAGTAGTAATAGTTAATTAGTAATAAGAGAAAATTTTATTTAAGGTTGTTGGAAATAAATGGGCTTTATTATTATTATTATAATGTCATGTTAAAACTTTTTAGGAGACATCTTAGTTCGAAATTTATTTTATTTTTTTTCAATACATCTATATTTATATACTGCCCTGCTACAATAATATTCCTATAATTTCTTCTTGCCAGTAATGTTAATAATTGCTCTAGTTTGCTAAAACATACATTCAAATTCAGTCTTTGGTACCCTATAAATACATATTATTACAATTTTATAACTAATAAATTCAATTGCACAGCATTCTACTACATTAGGCAATGAAAGTTTTGAAACCTCTGGTAACTCCCTCCATAAATGACCAGACCGGACCAGAATACAAGATCCACCTCGTTTGCTATTTTGTCTGCTGAAACATGCAGCCAACTTATAATTAGGCACCAACAGGCGGTCTTCATGACCTGACATCATAAAATGCTCCGTTACGCATAGTACATCAACGGACAGATCTTTTTCTGACAGTTCATTAAGGCATATTGAGAGGGTGTCTACTTTGTTAAGCAGTCCTGCTATATTTTGGTGTAGAACACATAGATATTTATTCACGAAAAAAATCACTACGAGCAGTATTATCATCTAATGACTGATTATTAGTGAATGAGTTATTACATATTTTTTCTTCCGAATTCTCGGTCTCTATTTTATTTTCTTGGTTTGTAAAGTCAGTTTGTATAGATTTATCCACATATATTTTATTGCTTTGTTTAATTAATAAATTTTGATATTCATTTGATTTGTATTTATAGTCCAATTGCAAAACTGCCCTTAGTAAAGATCTAGCTAGGTTAAGTGTAAAGTGTGTTCTCCGAGGCCGATATCTAGAGTAGTCCATATCCATAAAAATAACATTATCATACTTTCCACAGATAAACCTTAAAATGTAATTGAGCTTTGTTTCATTAAGATATCTATTTGATGGAACTTCACATATAATTATATTTGTGTTCTTGATGGATGATAGCCATGTATGTAAGCACATTTCCGTGTCATATGGGTTGCGTTCATGGCGGCCCCCAATAACAATAACATAGTCATTCATGCTGAATTCAGCTATTTCATTTTTTGATGAATTAATGAGGTTTCTCAATGTAGTACCAGATTTTATAAACGAGAAAACCGTATAATCTGACCACAATAACTGAACAAGTGACTGACGTAGTCCATTCCCTTGTTCATTACATAATATCATAACTCTTTTTTATATTTTATCTTCTTTATAATTGCGTGAGAAAGTATTTCTGCTGCTTGGAGTGTCGTGGATTAGTTTATCAATTATGGGTGTGTGCAATATATTTATACTTTCGTCACTTTCACAACTGCCCTCTTTGGAAAAATTTAGGATAGTTTTGTTTAAGACACTATCCTGTAGGTTTTTAGTCATCCGTGTGGCATCTATAAATGAAAGTCGCTTATCGACTCCAGGAGGCTTATTTTTATCAGTCACGGATTTGTTTAGTATGTCAGCTTTTGGGCTTATCAAGTTTAATGCCTGCATTGTGTATTCTCTAGAAGAAGTCCTAGGTAAACCAGTTTTCATTAATAATGTCCGTACTCTCCGCTGATATTGGGGCGAATAGAACTGCCTTGGTAGGTTTTCTTTGTTTGTACTTTCTTGTATTCCAGATAGAGTTCCAGTAGATTTAAGTAGTTTTATCTTTTTTCAGCAGTCAAGTAGATTATTTTTAAGTGTGTTATTTTCATAGTTTAGGTTATCAATTTCTGAGTCGGCAGTTTGCAACTCTAGTCTTAATTTTTCTATGTCCTCCTTCAATATAGCAATATCATCACTATTTCCTATTACGTTGGGAGACTCTGGTATGAAACATCCATATCGAATTCGCTGCCGCTAGATGTCATATTTTTATTGTAAATGTTTTGTCTTCTTTGAGTAACGTTTTCATAATCATCCATTATGAGCGTGTGTAATGAATGGTTATGTTGATCGTTTCTATTCTATTTAAACTTCTCGGTAAATAATAGATTTCTAACATTCACAAAAAGACAAACCGAGTGTGAGATCCGAACCCGAGTCATGCGTCGTAAGAGGTAGACGTTGTAATAAACAGGCCACTGACGCAGTTGCGAATAGCGTTGAAATAAGTGTTATCCTGCTAGTACGGAATAACAAAAAAATACCAAACTCGTTAAGATGACTGTTTGAATTTTTTTTTCCAGCAACTGTCACTTCGATTAGAAAGATTGTTTTTCTTATTTTTTGCAATTATCGATCCTTTGCACAATTTCTTACCGAATGATAGCTAATTATGCTATCATGGATTGTTAGAAAACACAGTATTATTATTTTAAAACGCAGATTTTGGTCCTTTACGGAAGATATTAAAATGTTGATATTATTTAGTTTATAGTAGATATTATGTTCAGATAACACTCTCACACGCTGGTTGCACTGATTTCTTCACTTTAGTCGTAAATTAGTCACCGAAATAGTTAAATATTATATTTTAAGACAATTTAATACGGGAGCACAATGTTTGCGAGACGACTACCGTCAAAATTTTTCGTTAAAAAAAAACAGAAATTTATTATCCCCAATTTATTTGGAGTCGGCGCAGCATGTATTCTTTTTGAGTACTAATTTCTCTATTTGCCATTAAATCTCAATAATCACTCCCTTTTTACTCACATCATCTTTTATAGAAGCCGTTTATTTCGGTGAAATAAATATATATGTTACTGTAAAATCCCGAACTACGGTAAAAATTCGAATTATTCGGCAAATCCTAAGATTTACCAGGTCTTACTGGTAAAATTCCGTAATGATCTATGTTAATCGCTAATTTTGGGCTTTTACTAGCAAATCATACGGTAAATCTTAGTTTTTACACATTATGATACGAAATTATGGGAACAATTAAGGGCTTAGTGATTAGCTTCACTTACATGATTTTAAAACATTTTCATATATTTTTAACAGAAATGTTTTAGAATCATGTTGGTATTTTTTAAATCATGTTCGAAAATGAAATGACAGACATTACAAGTTTTTTACAAGTCTCTAGGGAAAATCCTATGAGTTCCTGTGGGAGAGATCCTTAGCGGTAAATCCTATGTTTTAGCGTATTTTGGGCTTCTACAGTAACATATATAAAAAAAACCGGCCAAGTGGGAGTCGGACTCTTTGCCGGACTCTTTGGTACGGGTTCCGTACCATTATCGCTAAAAACGGTAAGAAATCACGTTTGTTGTATGGGTGCCCCACGTAAATATTTATTTTATTCTGTTTTTAGTATTTGTTGTTATAGCGGCAACAAAAATACATCTTATGTGAAAATTTTCAACTATCTAGCTATCAAGGTGCATGAGATACAGCCTGGTGACAGACAGACACACAGACGGACAGTGGAGACTTAGTAATATGGTCCCGTTTTTACCCTTTGGGTACGAAACCCTAAAAAACAAGTTAAACCTGATTTAGTGGAGTCCTATAAGATTCTAATAAGTCACGAATGACTGTTACAACATTCTAGAAGTTTCTAAGGTTTCTTGAACAAACAATTAGTTACCAAAGCTCTTATATCATAGGTCATAATATAATGTCTCGTTTCGTAATACTCATATGTAAATATTGAGTAGAAAGGAGATGGATATGGGACATGAAATAATAACTTTTGCGAAAACCAACAGTTGAAATTACCGTTTTACTAATGACTTTTCGCATTCAGGTTTACTAAGTGCGAAATATGCTAATATTTGAAAATCTTCGCACTTATTGAAATTTGTAGTGTGTGAAATTTCGTTGTTTGATGTTATGTTAATCCACAAAGTGTTGACAATATTTATACCTATGAGAATTGCCTATGTTTTGGTGGAAGCGCTAGCTAGGTTGGTAAGTGGAAGAGAATTTTCTGATGTAGAGAAGTAGAAAAAGTAAAAACGACTCAACCTAATTCTAAGACGTCAGCATTGATTTTATTTGACCTTACTCAAAGTAAGGATGGCTGTATCGACCAAAAGTAAGTAGTCTAATAAACTTCCCATTCAATTTTAGGGTTCCGTACCCAAAGGGTAAAAACGGGACCCTATTACGAAGATTCCACGATCCGTCTGTCTGTCTGTCTTTTACCAGGCTGTATCTCATAAACTATGATAGCTAGACAGTTGAAATGTTCTTTTTAAATTTAAAAACAGAATAAAATATATATTTAAGTGGGGCTCCCATACAACAAACGTGTTTTTTTGCCGGTTTTGGCGATAATGTTATGGTACCCTTCGTGCGCGAGTCCGACTCGCACTTGGCCAGTTTTTTACCTCGACGTGAACAATTGTTTCCCAAAATTCTATAATTGTTTAAACTCGCAATAACAATGAATACTCGCCCTAAGAAATGGGGGTCACAAACAAAAAATAATAAACAACATCTCTTATATCACAGAAAGAGATTTTTTTCAACTTCTCCAATTTAGCCGCTCCAAGATTACATAAACAATTGCGGGCTGTGCTGTAATGGTGGCTAAACGGCTGGACGAGGGTTAATTAAACAATAAATAGCCGTATAACCCCGCACCCCCTCCCCCCGCCAACCTAACGATTATTATATTCAAAAGTCGCAGCTTTGAATTCGCATCACTCTCCGGTAATGTGTCAACGCGAACCGAGGGCACCTATTCTCGACTTTACAAAGTCGAATAGACTCGACTTCTCGAGTTCGCGACGTTTCCCGCGTATATATTCCCCAATGTTAACGCAGTACTGGCCGCTCGGAGCCAATATCAATATTGAACCTCCTTTTGGACAGTTTTGTTTGCAAAATGTTCTTTGATTTACATATGCTATTTCAGTTAGGAAGAAATTCTAGCAATCAATTTCACTGTATAAACATATTTTTAAACATCCATGACGTTTTATAGGAGTAACAAAAAGTAGCGAAAAATTCTCGTGTTGTTTATTATGTTTTTAAAGCTAAATATTAGTTACACGTAAAAACCATGTTGTACAAATAATGTACATGAATCAATAATAAATATATCCTTTTTTCAAACCCGAAGTATGCTTTAGAAAGTAACCGTTTTATGGCACTCAAGCGGAGGAAGGCCCTTAATTTTCGACCTGCAGAATGACTACGTTGTTTTTACTTATGATGAAGAATAGAGTATTTTTATTCGTAAATCGTCGTGCCGTTAAGTGCCGTTTCTATGACACCGAAACTGGTTCTAATCAGAATACTGCGGCATCTATTTGAGTATTAAGATTGATTAAAAGCGTTTAATCTATTGATTAAACAACGTCGCGACGTAGCAACTCTACTTGAAAAACGATGACGTAGTAAAGCATATTGAACTATGCAGGTCGATGCAGAACCTACGCACAACGACACAAAACAAAAAAAATATATCGCACATACTCATTTTGATCAGCTGATGACAACTTTATATGGAAAATAATTTTTTTTGGGATTGTCTATGACGTCCTTGCTGAAGGTTGTTCATTTACATGGGCAGGAGTAGTTTTTAAAATCATGTATGCGACTATCCGACATCTATGTCTATACTTATACTAATATTATAAAGAGGAAAGATTTGTATTTTTACCCGACTGTCGAAGGAGAGTAATGTGTTTTTCAGTCTATGTATGTAAGTATGTATGTATGTTTGTTCCTATGTGGCGTTCCAGAGACCAAACGCGATGGCCGATTTTGATGATTCGTACGTCAATCGATTCGTCTTAAACCTGCGAGTGTCACCGGCTACATTAAAATTGTAAAATAAAAAATGGCGGATTTTGAGCGCCAAATTGTGGGGCACAAATTTTATTTTTCTTCCAAACCCGTCGTGTGGGGTATAAAAATAAAGGGTTTTAAGAGGTGATTTCAAAAATATACAACACTTATATGTTTATATGTACCTAATTCTAAAAAAAAATACTAAAAAGTTTTAAATAAAAAAAGTTAATAAGAAAAATCAAAAAACTCCGACTGCTTAAAAAGCGAACTAAAAAGACGTAAACAAGAAGAAAATCATGCTGTGCAGTCGGAAGATACATCTGGTTTTGGTCAGCCAGCTCGCGAACATGTATGCTCCGACTGCACAGCATGATTTTCTTCTTGCTTACGTCTTTTTAGTTCGCTTTTTAAGCAGTCGGGTTTTTTTATTTTTCTAATTAACTTTTTTTTTGTATGTAACGAATAAACTTCTGTACTGATTTCAAAAATTCTTTCACCGTTGGGAAGCTTCACTATTCCCGGGTGACATAGGCTACTTTTATCTCTGTTTTCCCACGGGAACGGGAACTACGCGGATGAGACTTCGAGGCATCCGCTAGTATTCGATATAGAGCAACTGACTCCAGAATAACCACCCGCCAGTCATTACGAGTCGCTCGTTAACGTTCTCTAATTGCATCGGGTTAATATAGACTTTGTTAAATAAAATCTCTCATCTACCCCCACTACCTCTGCCCCTGTTTGGCGCCTTTTTTCGTTATTTAGAGCGCTGCAGATGCCCTTAATGACGCGTTTTGAAACTTACGATGACACTTGGCGTCGCTCCGACCCAGGTCCAACGACTACGCCGTCGGATGTTAATTGCTCAAGGAATTAAAGAATTTCCGTTCTTCCTGTGAATTAATGGGACGGCCTATGTGTGGGGGAAGGTAAATGTTGTGTTTATTTGCGAATGGGAGGTGCTCTGCGGTTTGTGTTATGTCATTAGGAGAATGTGGTTGGTTGGATTCGTAGGACGCGGAGTCAGACCGAAATGCTTGTATTTGGTAAGATCTTTCGGTGATGTTGTTGTTTTTTTGCTCTTTTTTAGGGTTCCGTACCCAAAGGGTAAAAACGAGACCCTATTACGAAGACTCCGCGAACCGTCTGTCTGCCTGTCTGTCCATCTGTCACCAGGCTGTACCTCATGAACCGTGATAGCTAGACAGTTGTAATTTTCACAGATGATGTATTTCTGTTGCCGCTGTAACAACAAATACTAATAACAGAATAAAATAAATATTTTAGTGAGGCTCCCATACAACAAACGTGATTTTCTTGCGATAATGGTACGGAACCCTTGGCGCGCGAGTCCGACTCGCACTTGGCTGGATTTTTTTTTCGAGTCCATTCTAAACTCTTTAAATATATATATTTCGGGCCTAGTAGGTGACCACGTAAGAGTCTAACATTTTTATTTAATCTATTTCAAAGTTTCTTCTATGTGTTGTATAATATTTTGTTTTTGTATTATTTTTCTATTATTTCTTATAAGATACCATACATCCAACAGAATATTCTAATTAGAAAATGTGCCTACTGAGAATTCATTAAATGTCTTCACACAGCTGCAACAAACCAATAAAATAATTAAAATCTTACGTAATTATACAAAACAAATTAACGCCTAATAATCCCGATCTTAAATACCCTCTTATTAAATTTTCCTTCAAAGATCCCCCAGTTTTTAACTTAACTGTCCAAGTTAGACCATAAACACTGAGAATATATTTCGTAATATTTAATAAAGTTTGTATTATGATTACCGATGAGAACGAAGATTCGTTGGGAGTGGTATGAGTGTAGTTTAGAAGTACGCGCCACGTGGTAGGAGCATTACGCTGAGCGTTATGCTCGGCAATTCGCGCACGATTAAAATTATCCTACTCAATTATCGAGGGAGTGACGATGTAGAGCTGAGTATAAGTAGATATGACGCGGGTTTGTTACTTTGTATGTTTGTGCTGGATTCTGTGTGTTGGGATGATTTATTCCAGTTTGACGTCATGTGAATGGGACGACGTTTGTTGCTCAAATTGTTGGATTTCCGAGATGCGGTTGTAGCTATTTATTTGTTGAAACGTGCAACTTGGCAGCATTCCTACTGCATCATTCTGGACATTTCCTGTCATTTTCACTGTGATTTATCGTCAAATGTAGTAGCAGAGTAGACGTTTGAGTAGATCGCATATATGTAGGCAACTACGCTACACTGCTGCACAATATTACTGTATCAAAATTAACACAAAATCAAAAATCAAAATTTCTTTATTCAATTAGGCCTTTTGAACGTCGAAAAAAAAAAGTAATAAATAATTGATTCTACCGTCCATTCGGATATGTAGCTTGTTATGGAGAAGAATGGACAAGAAACTCCACACTACCTCTTTTAAAAAAAAGTGTTTTACAATTATTTGGTTACTATTGTTCTTGTTGGAAAAATACATATAATTATGTGAGAAAGATGAAAAAATAATAATAATAACGTGCACGTAAAAGCGTCTAAAGTAAAACAAACAATAAATAGGTAATTAAAAACAGCCCGAGTCAGCTAAGTTATGACCAATCCCAACTGATGGCGCCCGTTCACGAACATGACACATGGATCGGCACCATTCAGCTCAACCATCATCATCAAATAAAGAATTCCAACAAGAAAAAAAGAGAAAATTCTATTCGAAATTCAAATCCATTCTATGGCTCAATAAGTCTATATAGTCAAGACGTTCACAAGACGCCGGGCGTCAGTAAGGAACGGATGACGACGTCATTGGCGCTACTTAATTAATCCAAGGGCTCCTAATTAATAACAATAATTCCCCGAGTCGTCGCAGATGACGTCACCAACCAACAATCAACACTCGACAGTCTTCATTCGAATAAAGTTTAATTGTTTTGGATAATTGGAACAATGGAAGTCTGCGAAACTGGAACAACCCGGCTCGGATGAAATAATATTATTTGTCGTGACAAAATGTTATGTCAGAATCCGTTTATTGTTTGAAAGTTGGCTATGAATCCGTTGAGTCTTTCCTTTGTTTGTTTTAGGTACCATGGGAACTCTATTCTAAGTGAAATTATGTTTTAATCATCATTTTGTTAAATTAAGTGAGCAGATGTTGTTAACCTTACATAACACTTTACTTTTGTTGTCGGGGAAAGTGGAAACTGTTCTTAGATGCAATTTTCAAGTCTTCTTGTCGTCTTTTTTACCCGACTGCTGAAGGAGGGTAATGTGTTTGTCAGTCTATGTATGTATGTTTGTTTCTATTTGCCTTACCAGAGACCAAACGCGTTGGCCGATTTTGATGATTCGTACGTCGATCGATTCGTCTTAACTGGCAACGTTAAAAATTACAAAATAAAAAAATGGCGGATTTTGGGCACCATATTGTGAAAAAAATTTAACTAAAAAGTTATAAATAAAAAAGATAATTAAAAATATCAAAAACCCGACTGCTGTGTGCTGTGCAGTCGGAGGATACATCTGGTTTTGGTCAGCCAGCTCGCGAATATGTATCCTCCAACTGCACAGCATGATTTGCTTCTTGTTTCGTCTTTTTAGTCCGCTCTTTAAGCAGTCGGGTTTTTGATTTTTATAATTAACATTTTTTTTTATCCTTCTTCGTGAAAGTGACTTCTGTTTTGATAAGAATATGCGATTTTTTTAATGTCATAAGTGTAGGTACTTGACATGACATCTTGGAGCATTTGCTTTGAAGATTATCTACCTAACTATGTAACTGATATCCGTTTTCAATCAACCAATCAAGCAGATCATTTATTTGCTTATTTGTTTTATAATTCTTTTATTTGTTTCATAAGTTTGATAGGTGTTACTATGATTAGGCATATCTTAAGATTACTATCAGTGAATATCTGTCTATATTTTTAACCGACTTCCCAAAAAGGAGGAGGTTCTATGTTAGACTTCAGGTATGTCTTTCTTTTTTTTTTAATTTATTTTCATCGATATCTCCGTCAATTGTAGACCGATTTTGAAAATTCTTTTTTTGTTTGAAAACGTATGTTCCGAAATCGGTCCCATTTTTTTTGGTGGAGATCTGATGAAGAGCTTTGGAGATATACAACAGAACTCTTCAATAAACAACGGCAAATCTCTCGGGATTGCTGCAATTGCATGTCTGTTTATTGTCTATACCATTTCATAACATAACATCACGCCAGTACGCTCTTAAGAGGTACGCAGATCTCTCATTTCACCGGTTAAGTTCAAGTTTCATGAAATCAATTTTGGCGTTATAGTTACCTTACTAACTTGCCTATTAGGTAGGTACAACTAAAAAGTGAAAAATAAAAAACTTTTTTGCATAAAAATACTACCGACTTCCAAATACAAAACTACAAAGTGAAAAATAACTTTATTTTTTGAAGTCGGTGTCCATAACGCAAAAAATTGGTACCTACGAAAGGCACCGACTTCAAAAAATAAAGTTATTTTTCACTTTGTAGTTTTGTATTTGGAAGTCGGTAGTATTTTTTTGCAAAAATGTTTTTTATTATTTGTCTTATAGATCTCAGGAAAAAACCTGTTATCATAAGGATTTATTTTATGGTAATTAATCTATGAAAGTTATTTATGGCATACCTATATTGAAGACAACGTAGTTATAAAATATGACATCAGCCGGGCGAGCACGGCCTCTTTAATAGGCTTGAGCCTTCTTAAGCCTGCCACAGTAGGCCGTGCTCGCCCGGCAAGTGCCTGTCGTGAGATATGAATCATTTTACTGTGTAAATTTTACTAGTTTCTATGAAAATCCTAAGTAGGTGTTTCTCAGTAATCTGTATTGTAAAATATTGTTATTATTAATATTGGTGTTACCTTTGTGAGCCACATAATATGAAAACACATACACAAACATACCTACATGCAAATTACGCACCTACGTTGTATTTCTCCTTGTACATAACCAACCCGGAAATGGCGACGTGTCCTGAATATATAAATCTGTCAGATTATTACACGAACAGTTAAACAACGTCGATACTAAACGATATTTGATTAATAGCTGTAAAATAATCGATTTATTCCACTTTGTGGATACATCTTAATAATAATAACAGAGAACATACTTGCGATACGTGTTATTAAGGTCTTTAGTCAAACATGAAAACGAAACAAGTGACAAAAGGGGCTAGACCACAGATATATATCTAACTAGATAACGCAAGTCCCTCCATCTGTATGAAAACCAAGCGTGCCACTTTTTCACACATAATGAAAGAAAACATTTCCAATGCCTCGGCCAACTTTTTCTATATAGTTTTTGCAGCTCAATATGGCATATAAAAACATTTTTCTAGATTTCGGTGGATTTCCGGTGCTGATAATGCTAAATGAAAAGCTCAAATTACGACAATTGATCGTAATTTTACTCGGTTTTTTGACACGATAAATACAAAACAACCGCGTCATCCATCTAGTTAGTGTTATATCTTGGGCTAAAAAATAGATATAAATCTGGCTTGACAAAGTGTCGTTATATCAGCGCGAATCATTGGCAAAAAATCGTCAATCATCGGACTACCAGACGTACGGCGATGCGCCAGCGGTACATGGTGGACATCCCATCCATACGCACTAAACGTTTTGGGAACACTTTCAATATGTGTACAGCTAAGGAGTGAAATTCCCTGCCGGAGACTGTTTCCCGATAGCTACAACCTCGGGGTCTTTAAGAGGAAATGAGGGCAGAGAGCTCCGACTGAATATCCTAAGTAAAACTCGTAATTCGAGGTTGGCTCTCACCTATTTCCTCCACCAATATTCAACCAATTTAAAAGACATTCCATAAACTGAAAGAAATGATATATACTATGACCTTAAGTTTTCCTTTTTACCCGACTGCCGATGGAGGGTAATGTGTTTATCAGTCTATGTATGTATGTATGTATGTTTGTTCCTATGTGGCGTTCCAGAGACCAAACGCGTTGGCCGATTTTGATGATTCGTACGTCAATCGATGCGTCTTAACCCTGCGAGTGTCACTGGCTACATTAAAATTGAAATATAAGAAAATGGCGGCTTTTGGCCGCCATATTGCGGGGGCCCAATTTTTTTTCCATCCAATCCCATCGAGTGGAGTATCAAATTAAAGGGTCTTAAGAGGTGATTTCAAAAATATATAACACTTATATATTTAAATGTAACTTATTCGAATAAAATGTTAACTAAAAAAGGTACATAAAAAAAAAAAACAAAAAGTCAAAACACCAGCCAGCTCGCGAATATGTATCCTACGACTGCACAGCATGAGTTTCTCCTTGTTTACGTCTTTTCAGTTCGCTTTTTTTAAATAATTAGGTATTGCCAAAAATTATTAGACGCAGACATTGGTGAACATAATCTTTTCGAAAGAGTCAAATATTTTTTGGCAATAGGTACTATGGGCCAAAGCTACATCTTAGTTATTTAAAGACTATTTGTCATAACCTTTCATGGGATCAAACCCTTTGCCTTACTGAATTCACTTACGCAATTAGGCTGGTAGACTATACAGGGTGTACCAGAAATCGACGTCAAGCCGTAAATGGGTGATAGACCAAGTTATAACAGTTCTCAGAAAAATACGAAAAAAAATCTATCTCATGTTTTAAAAAAATTATGTTCACTTTAAAAATTTACTAAAAAAATCAATCCCTGTAATGGTTCTTTAACTCCAATTGCTACAAATTAGATTCTATCGAATTAGAAACGGAGTTTAGCAAAGCTTTAGGTAAGCTAAAGTCATTTTAAGGAAGTATGGACATTTTGGGTAAAAACCGATATTATTTACAAAAAAAAATTTGACCAATTATTGAAAACGTAATCTAGCAAGTGTTACACCATTTTTAAATCCTTATTAAATGCGCCAATTTTTCATGTTACTTGCCAAACTAGCGTAGTACATTTTTTTTTCAGTACAGTCAATTAAAGTTGGGCGAAACAGTAAATTTGAATAATTTGGTTTTGAAAAAGTTTAATTTTCTTCTAAGTAGGAGGAGTTGGCTTTAAATTTTAGGCAAAAATCTACACAAGCATTATTCAAGATTACATAATAATAAAAAAAAAATATAAATTATGGGATTTGTAGCAATTGGAGTTAAAGAACCATTACAGGGAATGATTTTTTTAGTAAATTTTTAAAGTGAACATAATTTTTTAAAAACATGAGATAGATTTTTTTTCGTATTTTTCTGAGAACTGTTATAACTTGGTCTATCACCCATTTACGGCTTGACGTCGATTTCTGGGACACCCTGTATATAAGATGGGTTGGTCTGGAATCGCCAACCCATCTTGAGTAAGCGTGCTGATATGTTCGTGCCTATGTTTGGAATAGGCCTTTGAACTCCAGTAGGACAGTAATAGATAATAGAACACAAATCATTGCTTACCATCAGGAGATATAGTGGACAAGCGCGACCAAACAGAAAAATAAAACTGGTATTATTATTGGCGCTAGAATGTCTAGAGTCCAAAGTGGCAAGAGGCAGTATGAGAGCAAAGCAAAGTGACACTCAATTCGCGGTAACGATTAGCAAAAATTCTACTATGCAGTTATGTATTTGACATAAGCTTCTGAAATGTCTTCCCAAACATTAGAGCGAGAAACGATTAGAGCCAGAAACTGGATACGAGTTGGCGAGCAGCGAGTGTGTAGATTCGATAGGTTTGGTGCTCAGCTACGAGTATAAGCAAGAGTTCATGTGCGACGAGCGATTATTCGCACCGCTCGCTCGAGGCGGCCGGTTGCTGTTTGCCGGCAGCTGTTAGGTCTCTCGGCGTAAATTCTGTCCGCTAAGCGAGCATCGCTGATCGAGTATTATCTTTGGTAGCTCTTGTCACTACGACAAACTAGTGGTGGGAGAGTTCTCACGCACGATCAACTATGTATGTGTCTCTTTTATTGATCGGGATTTTTTATCTTTTGTCCGTTTCTTCAGCGAGAAAATAGTCGATAGCTAGTCGCTTTCTTGGTGGGACAAGTGCCTTAGGCTGAGGCCTCATTAGTGCGTTGCGTCGTTGCAAACTTGCAACTAATCAATGCATAGTATGCCACACCTGCGTTGCGATGACGCAAGAGGGCGACGCACGTCGTCGCAGCGCAGCATCTCAATGTGGACAGATTCGACTATGGATCGAAATAAACACTGTCCGTAGTCGCATCGGAGAGCTCCGACAGCGCAACGCACCACCCTCCATGTCACAAAAAATATATGTAGGACTCAGGCTAACTATGACAATCGTGTTCGCTGATGTCAAAATTTTGTCCATTTGCTCAAAGTGACATTCTATGATTAGCAAAAGATTAAAAAAATATGGAATTGACTGGCGCTACGGAAATTTATTTGTGTCTAGAGCTGAAGGTAAGAAGCCTTATAGACGAACATCTTCCGCACGTTACGGCTCAATTATGCGAACAAAGGGCGGGACTTGTCTCAAGTAAATTGCGTGATACCTGTCAAGTTACTGAGGGCGGAGATCAAACGCTCCTTTGTTTTATCTCCGGGTGACAGGGCGCCACCTAGCGGGCTTCGCGGTCCTTTGTGTTACTCCTAAATACGTAGGTGACACTCTGTTGCTTATTTCTACTTATTTCCATCATATTGTTAACAAAACGTTTCGTTTCTTTGTGATGTTTTAGACATGTTTCGTTGCTGTAGATGTTTACTTTTATTCGGTTATTGACAATGGAAAAGAAATCATCAAAGAGCTTCTACGGTTTTGTATAAAATTATATATTCTCAATGTTTTGTTATGGACTTTGTTGGGATAAAATTTCCATTATGGGCCGTTGATTTGGAAGTTAATTTTTTTTTATAGGTTGTACTCATAAATAGAAAGCTTTTTACAAATTTTCAAGACTCGGAAATTTTATGTTTTTTTGTATGTTTTTCGTGAGGTAAAAATATGAGAATTGGTCCAGGAGCGAGCGAAGCGAGCTCGGGAGCTTAGGACACCCCGACACGGACAGGTTAGGTTCGAAGAGATGACGGGAGCTGAAGTGAGCGAGCAAAGCGAGCGAACTCAGCTCCCGTCATCTTCTTCGTGTTAGGTTACTTTAGACCCTTCAGACAGAAATAGGAGCCCCGCGCAGCGGGGCTCCGTCGACATTGTTGTTAAATAGTAATTGTAAAAACTTTAACCATGAATATCTCCTTAACCATGGGGTTCCGCGGGGTTGGGATGGTACAGTTGGGTAGCCCCACTACCCCCCACTTCCCTACTCCCCTTCCCGCTCCAAAAATCGATGGACTTTGATAGAAATTTTGATTCTAACCTAAAAACTTTAACCATGGATATCTCCATAACCATGGGGCTCCGAGTGGTGGGGATGGTAAGGGGGGGGAAAAAAACCCTCCCCCCACCCTCCCCCGTTCCCCCCGTGCCATAAATCAGCGGCCCATAAAGGAAATTTTAACCCTTTGTTGTAAATCCACCTATTGGTTTGATAACTTATTTTCATAAAGAAAATCTTTTACAAATATGAATTATGCTTTATGAATCCTTATTTTACTGATTACCCACTGTCCATTACAATGCTTGACATATACCGCCATTTTAGAACTATTTAACAACTCCCAATATATTTTTAAACACGTTCCCGCAATTCCATCTTCAAATTACTGTTCCAAATGTAAAACTAACTCACTCATAACGGCTCATCACTCACACCGATAATAGTAGCACTGTCGAAATGTGTTTAAATTCAGCCAGCATTATGAAGTGGGCAAGTCCTAACAGATCATGAGCCAATGAGCCTCGTAAACTCTCGGCTTTACGATCAACGTGACGGCCGCGACGAAAACGCACGAACGATGACGGATCGTGTGTCTCCGGCTTTATGGCGCAAAAAAAAGTGTTTCGAGATCTGTCCTTATTGGATTTCGGGTGAAGTGGACCACCTTGGTGGTTGTCATATCAGTATTTGTATTTAGAAAGCGTATGATGATTGGGTGTTACGTAATCATTAGAATGGGGTGGCTTTTAAAGTAGAAATATTTTTAAACTTTAGAAGAAGAGAGTAGAGTCACAGAAATTGAAACATTTGTATACTTTAGGTCTTATAGGTAATTTGTGACCTTTATATTTTCCTTGTCTCCAGAAGAATAACGTGTTTTAGATATTGCAATTTTTTGGCATAATTCTGTGAGTCATTTAACTTACTCTGTTTACCAAATTGGCAGGCAAATAGTTTTCGCATACTAAGAGTTTAATGATATTGCGGAGAATTCGTCGTGACCGTGTCTAGTTTAAGGAATGAATGTCGAAAATATGTAGATGTTTGGATTGGACTGTTCATACCCCGGTGTTGCCATAAACATCAAGATTGTCAGACGTTGGGCTCTTGATTGAATTTCTCAAGTCACTTATTTTGTCATCCTATGAGCAGATTACCTACATGGATCTTATCAATATTATAAATGCGAAGGTTTGGATGGATTTGGTGTATGTTTGTAACTCAATCATGCTAAAACGATTGAACGGATTTGGATGAAATTTGGCACAGTGATAGTTTATGGTCTAGAATAGCACATAGGCTACTTTTCATCCCGACATTATCTTCCCTTGGGATAAAAACTCTTTTCACGCGGGCGAAGCTGCTAGCAGAATCTAGTACTACAAACAATGGATCAGAAAAGACAACTGGCTTTAGAAAATACCATGATAATGATGAAGACCTCACAAAAATAAATCATAAAGCGAATAAAAAGCAGGATCAGGAAAAAAACTTTCTATAAAACAATAAAAATGACAAATTATCGCTACAAAAAAGAAATGTTAACACCTCCTATACAGTAGTAATGGGGTCATTACAGATAATGGTTAGAGGCCATTTATTTCATATCTGTATTTGTTCATTCGCGCCCTCGCGAAGCTCGCGGGACATGTGTAACTCAATAATATCATTGTGCCCCGGATTTGGCCGACAATTGCGTGAAATATACCGCTGGGTGCACGGTGCACCCCTAGTCGGGACATATGCTGCGGAACCCCACAGATGATGAACTATCTACATTTGGTTACGCTTCTCAAAACTCTATTGGGTGAATCTTGGCACGTTTTCTGAAAAACATTTGGGCGTTAATCAATAAAACAGATTTCGATTTGAATTCATCATGATGATTGGTCATGATTAGTCAACGAATTGTTTTCAGCATGATTTGATTTTGTTGCGGTTCGGTCTAAGATTGAAAATCCACGTAAAATTGGTGTTGAAATAGTTTCATCAGCAAATATAAGTAATCTTCGGATGCTTGTTGACTGTTTCTATTTTTTATTGATTAGGTAACTATATTATAAAGAAATCTTATTAAACCAGTATCACTACTGTAGGTTTTATTTTGGACCCCAAATCAAAACAACGTGATTTTTTAACCATTGGTTATCTTTCAAGACGGGAAAGTACTCATGAATATGAACAATTTTCTATGGCAGTTACTCTAAAATATAAAAAAGGCAGCTGTTGTCCGTAAATTTTCATCTTAGTTGTTCGCAAAAACATGCCATAAAAAAAAACACCACTGTTCGTCGTCCGCATATTGAAAGTTGTTCTAAGTACAATCTTCTTCTGAAAGATTCCCAATGTTTTAAAAGTCACTGAACGTGAAATAGGAATTCTTGCCTGCTAATGCAGTAGCTATTCACTTAATCTTTCCTACACCGTTAGAACATATTCGCAGTCAATCCCCAATATTATGATATCGCTTTAAATTCGTCAATGCTCCGCTAATTTGGCTTGCGCAATGGGGGAGTGACGCAACGTCGACAAATCCCCGTGTCCGAACGGGGACAGATGAAAAAATATGACATCTCTATAATGGAGGATAATGTTCCCGCCGCGAATTGATGGGTGGTTGATTATTTATTATTTTATTTCGGTTTATATCTACATTGTATGTCCTCTGTTTTGCATGTTTTAAATAAGACTGAAAATAAGCAGTGAAAATTTTATTATTGGGTGGATTTGAAACCATAAATGGACTAAGTGAAGTGATACAAAAGTATTCGTTACTAGACTCTCGCTAGTATAACTCTGCAGAACTCTTAATTGCGATCCCCAAAAAGTTTTGTATGTGGTATTCTTTTACATCTGTCACTTTCGTGGTACTTGAGCTGTCAGATTGCTTACGCTCTTAATTGGGATCCCCAAAAAGTTTTGTATGTGCGATTATTTTACATCTGTCCCTTTCGTGGTACTTGAGCTGTCAGATTGCTTACGCTGCACATTGTTTTTCACAAATCCGATTAGAAAAATCGTTAAACTTATTAGAAGAGGATTGCGGGGGTTATTATATAACATATTATGTAAATGCCAAGATGTGGAGGAACAGCACGATGTCGTTCTTAGCCAAAAACGTCAATGTTTACAGATATCGCAACGTTGACGTGTACGTCGAGCTAATGATTTTGATATTTTGCCTTTTGATTTTTGCATAATAGATTATTTAACTAAGAACATCATTTCAAATACTCATACCCCTGTTTATGTTGTTTACAAGAAGATAGTGTTTAATTACAACATAATGAAGCAAAACAAAAAACTTTCTGGTTTTGCAGTAATCACACACTGAGAAAACTGCCACTCACAGTGGTAAAACTGTATTAAATCCACACTGCATTGTACTAAAGTGACTATTCTATACCAGGATATAAACAAAATAACCTATCACAAACACAAAAAAATACAACTATCAAAATCAATTTTCATAGTACAGACGGTGTTACCTGCCCCAAATTTTCGAATGCCCACATTTTTTAAATAATGCATAGTTATAAAAGCCAAAGTCTATTTTGAGAAAGAGTCAGCAGAATCATTATAGCATAAAAAGTGTCTTCAGTCAGACCGAAGTGAAGTTGAAGTCAGACATGAGCGAAGCTACAAAACGACAAAGCAGAATCTATTCTAAGATACTAATTAACTGTTATCAAAATCTATAAAAAGCCGTTGTCGCCCTATCGCATCAAAGCTGTGTGCGGAAGGCTTAACCGTGTGGCGCTAGATGCGGGATGGCACGTAGGCACAATCTTCATAAATAACTTCAGTATAGCGTCTCACACACAACTCGCGCGTGATTCGCCCCAGTCCGAGTCTAGTTATCTGATAAAAACTAAATTAAAAATTATCTCCAAATAATATTTATGTGGCTTAACGATACAATCAATAACACTGTCTTGACATGACAATGAATGATTAGTTTTGTCTCCGATTAAAACTGCTTCTAAGATAACAACTGATATTCGTCAGAAATGTAATTGACCCCACCCAGTTTGAAGATATTTTGATTTTGCTTATACAAATAAGTGAATTAAAACAAAGGAGAATGAAAGTAGATGTCTTTAGGTCTTTAGACAACCTAATTAGATTAGAAGGGATCAGACAACGTCTATCAGTGCTGTCTAAAATACTAAAATTCATTGGCCTTGCCTGCTTTCTCAAAGCAGAATAACGAATCAATAGAGCGACTGGTAAGCATAGTGAATGGCAAAGCCCAAAAAATCTAAAGTCATTTACTCAAATTACTCTGAGAGCTTTCTGAACATCAAGTACATAGGTACTACATAAAGATAATCTCCCAAAACTTCCGCCAGTCACCACTGCGTAGTGTTTTAGTTTGTTTAGGCCACGCCGAGGAGATAGACCGGTGAAATGCAATCCACGTATGGTTGCCATGTTAATAAATGCGCCAGACATGTATTTATCGAAATCATCTATGTTTACGATCAAACATCGGGTCCTACAAGCACGTCGGCGACCAGCTCACCTAGCCTTTGTTTTTTTCCTTTTGGAGTGACCAAAAGGAAAAAAAACAAAGGCTGAAAAACATCACAAATAGGACCGTTTCCACACACGTAGAAATAATAAATAAAAAAAAAAACAGTTAAAATAGTGAAAACGTAGTGTGTATGTGTGTGTATGTAGTGTGTTTAGTAAAACTGTTTTACAAAAAAAAAAATAGCCCACGATGTTTAATTTTTTTTTTTTATAAATCATAGTGTTATTTCTTAATTTAAATTTATTGTAAATTATTTTCTACTTTTTAGTTTGGTTTTCTTTTTTTGAAGCGTGTTTTTTAGTGTTTTTAAACTATTATTCATTTTTTACTTTTTAGTTCAATCGCTAATCCTGAAGATCCTGGTAAGGATAATGGGATAAACTATATAAATTATTGCATTGTCATCGGTCCTTGATAAGTGTGCAAAGTTTCAAATTAATCCGACGTTTTGAAGGGGCTGAAAATCACGTTCAAAGATTCCGTTACACAGATTCATAGATACATACCTACATGATACAAGCGTGTTAAAATAACAACCAATTTCCCTAATGGAAGTTAAACTCAAATTCTCACTATTATGTCAGCATCATTACTAGGGACGTCTCATCTCCCCAAATCGACAATATCTGTAGAGGCGCGTGGCAAGTAATCCCTTAACCCTCCGCCTACCGCGTCGCGTGAGAAGTGAATTAAATCGCCGCGGGGTCCGATCGACCACTTAAGGGATCGTGTTCGTGTCTTAGGATTGATAGTGCGCTGCGGAGTCGGAGGGTAGTTGAAAGTTAATCCATGTTTGGTGTCACTGCAGTCGCTTTATTACGTGTTAGAGGAAATGCAGTTTTCTTATGAACTCTCTGATCAGTGGGGGAGAAAAGAATATTGTTGGCGGTGAGCTTGTAATTAATTGAATGTGGAACAATCTATTTATTGTTCGCGTTGGCAAAAATAAGTGAGAAACGAGAATTTTTAATCGACTTTCCAAAAAGGAGAAGAGTCTCAATTCGATTATTTTTTTCACTTATTTTCGGTCATAACTCCGTCATATATAAACGGATTTACAAAATTCTTTTATGTTCGAAAGAAGTTTATTCCGAAATGGTCCCATTTAATTTTGAAGAAATTCGGAGATATACAACAGAATTCTTCAATAAATGACGGCAAATCTCTCGGGATTGCTGCAATCACATGTCTGTTTAATGTTAACACCGTTTCATAATATACCATCACGCCAGTATGCTCTAAACGGATACGCAGATGGGTACAGTTCACCCTGGTACACTATCATTCGATCGGTTATGTTCAAGTTACATGTTAAGGTAATCTATTTTGGCATCACTCTGGGCATTATAGGTACCTTACTATAGAACTTGTCCATTATGTACCACAAAAAAATGAAAAATAAAAAACTTTTTTATAAAAAAAATACATCCGACGTCCGAATAAAAACACGACAAAGTGAAAAACAACTTCAATTTCGGAAGGCGGTGTCAGAAACCGAAGATACGAAAACAGGAACACCGACTTTGTGCTTGTTGCTAGTGTGAACACTTTGTAGTGTTTTTATTTGGAAGTCGGTTGTATTTTTTTGTGAAAAAGCTTTTTAAACACACTCTTAAGATTATTATTTATGTAGTTGTTGGTTGGAAGAACGTGGTGTAGGTAACTAACATATGAAAAGTCAATTAGGTGACAATTCCTGTTATAAATTGCCGGACTTGAAACTTATTGAGTTCATTAAAGGTCATATTTGTCTGTTGGGATTTAAATAATATCAATGGCTCTTACCTTAAACCTTACTTTGCTAATTGATTAACACCAACAAAATAACCCCCAAACCATAGCAATTTCCCGACAAAATTATTACATTACCAATTTAAGACATTGTCAAAACTTTATTAATCTTTATTAGTACATCAGGCGTGAACAAAAGTGATAAATGTTCGGAAGTTATTGTTCTAAATAATCCTTTCAGTTTACAAAGACGACCCTCTGTCAGGCGGGCGTTGTATTAACCCTTAAATGGCGTTGTGCGGGGGTCGACACGCGGACTGTCACATTCACAATATAGCTTCATAGTTTATTATAATATTTTCGTTCAATATTGCCCTCATTTCCCCTCAGTAGCTTTACAAGTTACACACTACTAAGTTTAGAAAGTGGTCAACTTTATTTTGGTTTGCTTTGAAAAATTGTTAACCGTCCAACAAATTTTGAAACAGCAACAGTTTTTTTTTTGTCTATAGGTTCGCGCTTGACCACTATCTCACCTGATGGTAAGGGATGATGTGGTCGACGGTGAAACCCATTCACTCTTGACTTAAAGAACCCTAGATTGTAGCTTTCGGGAAACACAGACTCCGGCAAGGAATTCGACTCCTTAGCTGTACGCATAATAAAAGTGTCCCCAAAACGTTTTGTGCGTAATTATTTTAATTTAGTTTCTTCTAAAACAAAGCCTACATATATATGTGTCGCTTATCTTGAATAATGGGCGCACGGTTGGCGTAGTGGTTGAGCGATTGACTGCTGCGCTGCGTGTCGCGGGTTCGATTCCCGCACGGGACAAATATTTTTATGACCTACAAATAGTTGTTCCGGCTCTGGGTGTTTGTGTATGTGAGTTTATATGTTTGTAAACGCACCCACGATACAGGAGAAATTCCGAGTGTGGGGCAATGATTAAAAAAAAAAAAAAAAATGGCCAGACTATTCAATAAATAAAAAAAAAAAACAAAATCAAAATTTCTTTATTCAATTAGGCCATTAAGCGCCACTTTCAATATTTAAATAACTTCCGATGTAATGTCAGTGAATTGCTTTTAAATCCATAATTTTGATAACAATTTAACAAATATAGATTCAAAAATATTATAGAGAAAGTTTTAGTATACAAATTCACCCCGTGCGAATACACGCGCCCTTGTACGATCCGCGATGACAATAAATCATGTAATTTGGTGACGAAATACGGATTCCGCATCCTGGGCCGTATTACTGCCAGTGCCACGGGTGGATTTGTACTGTTCAAATGACAGCAACACGCGGTTATTACTAGAATTACAAGAATATGACAATTTATACACCGAAACATATTACATTTAGGGAGTTTTACTCATATGATCAACTGTAAATCTCTTTGCTTAAGGGGGAAAATGGATTTATCGTATCCAGGAAAGGGCTGCACGCAAATCTACTTGAATATTGTGTAGAATTCCGTAGAAACAAGCGTTTGTGTTTACACGTCAAGATTTCCTTCAGTAGTTTCTAGTACGGCTGTATCAGTACATAGGTAGTGGAAGTCATAACAGTGTATATGTAAGCGATCGATGTGGCTGGAATGGGTACATACACAAGGCGGAACAATAGGCCAAGGCGTCGACACAATGGACAATGCCCGTACCTTCGATACGATAAATACACTCATCTAACGTCTGTCTGTGTGCGTGTCGATATGTGTTTTATATTGCATAACGCCTGTGTTTGTTTGGTTTCTACTAACAATACTGAAACTTATGTCTAACTTTGACGTTATAGAACATTCCTTTACAAATACGAATACAAAAGCTTCGTCCTTTGCTAACTTATGTAGAACATCGCGTTCTAAATTTTATTGTCAACGGGTGAGTTTTCATCACGTTTATTTTCGGTAATTCATAAAACTATATTGCTCACAGATGTCCGTAACGCTAAAGCTCGTATTATTGAAGGCGTGGTTCTGGTAGATAAGTAGATTTGTGACAGTACGGTAACGACACACATAAATTTGTTCGGGCAAACACCGTTACGCGGCTTAGCTTCCCGGCAAACAAGGGCGCCGGGTCCGAATGATACCACCGCGTGTTTGAGGGTTACTCTTTATTAGCTCCGAATATGCCGCTAATATTGCTAAATAAATATCATAAAAATATTATTGGCTTGAATTTTTGGGGACTGGTTTCTGTGTATGAAATTACTATGTTTATTATTCATTATAGAAGTAGACAAAACTCCCTAAAAAAAATATTTCAAAGCTATTAATTACAGACATCATATTTTAGGATGTCTGGAATTGATAGTTAAAATAAAGCCCAAAAAAACCCAAGTTCTCTGACCCTCGAACAAATGACCTTAGTACATCTGACACCATACAGGAAGACTATCGTTGCAGGCGCGTGCGCCGACCGGTGTGCGATCACAATGCAGCGGAAGACGCCAAGACGCCGCCCTCCGCAGATGGCGCTGAACCAAATTAAAACTGGTTTCTAATAAACGCAGTATTATTGACCCCAGATTTGAGGGCTGTTTTATATTCAAAATCTTGAGATGCCACGTGTCTTTATAGAGCTTTTTAAGGTTAATTATTGTGTTTAAATCATTGCACCGATGCATATTTTCCGTTGGAATTATTGTTGCAGAATATTCATGAATATGACATCGGAGATATTTGTTGTGCGAATATTAAAACTGTAGGTAACTCGTTATAATTTTATCACACTGTGTGTGTTTTCGTTATGTTTTGTCAACGATAGAACCATTTTATCAATTTTGGTGAAGGAAGGATAAAGTTATAATTTTCCTTTATCGAAAATAATGATCAAACATGATCTACATACAATATTTGAATTTGTTAAAATAGTATAATATAATTCTAGAGCATCAATAGTCCCAAATTATGATGGAACTGTCGAGAACAAGAACTGCAGCTTTACTTGGACATCTTATTCATCATTCTAAACTCGGAAGTTGACATCCGACAGTTGCTAGCTAAGGCACGCGACACACTAGCAACAAGCACACAGACACACAAAGATAAGAACACGCGCCAATTCGAGTGGCGTAATGAATGTGCCCTAAAATAAACCGCGTACAAAGCGAACATCTTGTATTACACGACTTTGTATGGAGAGGAAGTGGGAGGCAGCTGGCTGACTTCTTTTCTTCAATTCGTAATGATGGTTTGTAAGTAGTGCTGCGCCTTTGTACCGACTCCAGTCGCGTGCCTACTCTATTATTCAACTAAGTAGGTGGAAAGGTGTTCGTGTAATGTACCGTTGGACGTCTCAAGATGTTTTGATTTGATAGCGAGGGTTACCGAAGCCGCGTAATTATAAATATTATTACTTTTATTACGCATGTTACAAAGACTCCTATGTTCTCGAGTTCGCGACATCCTCAGTCGGTTTGCACGGCACAAATGGCTGTACATTGAAACTCAGATGAAATGGAATGTTGTTGGACTGGGAGCCGATATCGGTGTACGTGCCAAAGATAACGATAAGATTCAGTGATAAAAACAATACATTAGAGATAACAACAATAATTATGATGATGCAGCAGAAAAACCAGCGAATGCACCGCAGACGTAAATCTAACTAGATACCGCAAGCCCCTCTATCTGTATGAAAACCAAGCGTGCCAATTTTTCACACACAATTTAAAAACAATTTTGCTTACCAATGAAAGAAAACATTTCCAATGCCTCGGCCAACTATTTTTATACATTCTTTACAGGTCAATATGGCATAAGAAGGCATTTTTCTAGATTTCGGTGGCTTTCCGGTGGCGATAATGCTAAATGAAAAGCTCAGATTACGATCATTGATCGTAATTTTACTCTGTTTTTTGACACGCCAAGAATATACAGTCGCGTCATTTAGTTAGATTTATATCTGTGGAATGCACTGATTTGATTGTGAAGGATGGACGCTTATGTAAAATTTTAAATAAAAATCCCCCATCTTCTGATGAATCATATATTCTTGAATCAATCAAGAGGGATAACAGAACAATTTTTAGTTCGGTAAATAAAGTCTTAGTGATTTAAGAAACCCTCTATGAGTTTTTATTGCTTATTTTATAAATCGTAGCTCCACGCTAGAAATTACTCCTGTATCTTCGTTTACAAACATTTATACTTACATGCACCAACAACCAGACCCGGAACAACTATCTGTAGGCCATACAAATATTTGTTCTGTGTGGGAATCAAACCCGAATGAACGAATTAGAATGGTTATTTTTCATTCCCAGAGGCTGGAAATTAATCATGATTATGCTTATAAGTCATAAAAAAGAACCGTAAAAACTTTTTATGGGTTCTTCAGTTAATAGACATACATACATTTTGGAAAAAGGCATGTCTATCTTAAACAGTAGGTCAGTGCCTGACCCATCTTACAAAAAAAGAGAAGAGGGAAAGAGAGGTGGTAAAGCTGGGCACTGTTAGTACGTAATCATTGATAGTAAACTTAGGCATACAATAATCTTTTTATAATGGCACGTAGACATGATAGCTACTTGAATTATTACAACATAATTATTTAATAAATAAGGCAATGTGCACACTGCAATGCACTGTGTCAAAATCAACAAAAAATCTTTGTTTTCACAAAGAGTTTTGGTACTACTTTGTGTATGTAGAAGGTCAAGAGAAATAAAGGGAAATAGCAGCGATTATTATAAAAACTGGCCAAGTGCGAGTAGGCTTCGCGCACTGAAGGTTCCGTACAAACAGCTACATTCATCAAAATAATTTAATAACATTACTGAAGTTCATGGGCACCGAAGACGATAATATAAACACAATTCAGGGATAAAATTAACTTTGCCGTTGGAAAACTGTAGTCCCCACACATCGACATAAGTCGCGGTCAGTTTACCAACTGCAAATAAATTAATAATCTTTTTTTTTGATGTAGGCACAAATTTACGGTTTCCGGATTTGCCAAATTTTTATATTTTATATTCTAGATCAAGGGAAGTACTCTGTAGATTTTGATTACCTTGCGAGTGTAAAATATGCGTCATTAACGGCTGTATCTCTTGATTGCGTTGATATAGAAGTTTGATTTTTTCACAGCTGCAAGGGTTTGCAAACTTGAGTATACGATATTAATTTTGATACCTCTACGCGTTCCCATTTAAAGGGTCTTGACAGATAGACAGACAACAAAGTGAGGGTTCCGTTTTTGCCTTTTGAGGTACGGAACCTTATGCGGTCGATATGCGCTTTCCAAATGCCACATGAGGCCCAAGACAAGTAACATTCTATCATCGAAAACGGCGATACCGATTGGAAAAATGACAAAAATGTATGGAAATGTCAAACTATATCGAATTCTCACGGGATCAATTCTCATCATCACGTCATTGACATCGCTGACATCGAATGACACTAACTTGTCTACAGCATGGGGTTACATTTTGGCATTTATACAATCGGTTTTGCTGATATGAATGTCACTTTGTCCAGAGGCACAAGAAAAACGTCATTCTCTAAGGATGGCTATGGTTAAAAATCTAAATGCCAAAATAGTCTGTCATCATCATCATCATTATTTCAGCCGAAAGACGTCCACTGCTGGACATAGGCTTCCCCAAGGCGTCGCCACATTCACCGATCCCGTGCGTCTCGCATCCAGTAGTCTGTCTTAGCGAGCTATAATATTCTGTCTTCTACAGAGTGTTGGCTTAGTGTGAGTACAACCTAAGCACAAATAAATATGGCTAGCAATATTAAAATTAGTTAATCTTATTTTAAGTACATTGATATGTTTTAGATAAGGCTTTGAGATTAGGATAAGATGACGCTTGTCTGCCGAATGATTTGTAGTTTTTCAGATTTTGTTTTCAAGTCTTTTCGCTGGCCTTTTGGGATGTACATATTACCCCAGATAAACCAATTTCATTTTTATGCTACAGTCATAAATACCTACTTCGTCAGTATACTATGTCTGACTGCTTAGCATCATCATCAGTCTATTAATGTTCCCACTGCTGGGACACAGGACACAGGCCTCCTCTCTGTGAGAGGGGATGAGCCGTAGTCCAGTGCGGGTTGGTAGATGTCACATGTCTTCGAATTATTATTTTTACTACGACATGGCGGTTTCCTCACGATATTTTCCTTCACCGTTTTTGAGAGCGGTGGTGATGACATATCTTACACTAAGTAAAGCGTCTGCCTGGATTCGAACCCACGACCTTGACACACTGGACTTGTAAGTCGCGGCCAATACCACTGGGCCACTACTGGTCTCAATTTGTCAGTATCTTCGGGCTTCGTCTGTACCTCATAAAAAAGTAATTTTACCAGGCATAGGTATCAAGCTACGTAAGTTTTCGCCAAGAATAGGAAGGACTCACGTAACATTTATGTTCTGTCTTAGAGATTGTCTATGCTATTATTATATTATCTGTGGTATTGTCCACTGCTAGACATAGACAATGTCTGTGCCACAGTACCCGATGCTTCGCCTTCCGCATACAGTCTGGCCCAGCCACATTTTAAGACGTTATTCTTGAAACATATATCTACACATATGCGTCGAGAAGACGTAACGAAGATTTCCGAATGCTGCCTAACCCAACTGTATCCTTTTGTCCACCCCTTTCTCGTAGTTGAGTAAATCCTTCCTTTTCATTTAAATTAGGACGTCTTCTAAAGACCAATTTGCCTGGACTTGAATAAATTACTGCGCAATAAACACAATACAATCAGTACATGGAAAATTTTATCACTTTATATCATTGTGTGTCGTCGACGTCACCCAAAGATGATCAATGTGGGTATGTCGGATAAGATTACCTATACGAAGTTCATTATTTAATCTGTAAGCGCATGATTTGGTTATATAAGGTGCCAACTATCAGAGGTGTGATCAGCTATTTTGAGTAAGACCATATAGCTTTATTTTGTCCTTACAGCCTCGTTAGTCAAGCGCAAGCGTTAGTGCTGAGTATGATTGGATAGTGAGAGGATCTGGATATGTGCTGGACGGAGCGTAGACTTCATCAGTCGATATCTTTCAAGCTTGAATTAAATGTTCAATGTGCCTCTTACCATGTGGTGATCGCTCCTGGTTTTCATCGAATTGATCACAGAGACATCATTGAATACTTGCTTTGGACAATTGGTTGACATGATGAATTCGATCTCGTTTTTACTTGGACCATCGGGGCTCTGCCAGGTCCACTTCCTGTGCTCACGCTTTCTGAAGAAGGAGTTCATCATATAGATCCCTCCTGAGTCATAAAATTGGCCAGTAGGTGACCCCGGTGTTTCCGACGTCCAACTCAAAAATGCGCCGCTTGTAGCTCATCCTCGTCTCGTTTGCCCAGTTTGACGTTGAAGTACCCATGACAACTGTGAAGTGAGTTTTGAAATCATGCATGGCTCTAGAGATATCCTCATACATGGTCTCTACCTCGTCGTCACCACCCTGGGACTGCCGGCCACCCTCTCGGAAATAGAGCAGGTTACCGGGTTTGAGGATAATCGAGTCCTCCCCCTCTCTTCGGATTTCAGATAACCCTATAATACTCCATCGTAACTGCTCAATTCTTCCTCGAGTTCGGCCACCTTTCCGTCGGTCCAGAGTGTTCGCGTGTAGAATGTTGCCAGGTACAGACGTCAGTTTTTATTGGGGTAGCCGGGTTCACTCCAGGGATTCTTAGCAGTCCTCGCCTCGAGTGTAGACAGGCTGCCGGGCACTCATGCCGTTTTTTTGTTGTGCTATTCATTTTGTTTTGGGGGAGTTTGCCGTTATCGCCACGCTTGGGAGGCGGTTTGGCAATCGCAGTTTTTTTCTAAAGTGCATAGAGAACGCTGCTGCCCATTCTCTGGTATGTCCCTTAGTGGGAAGTTATGGGGTGGTTATATTCTTTACGTCTGACACCATACGGTACATGGACAAAACCGAGGTGATGTTGAATGCCCATGTTGTACCCACTCCTATCAAGGTCGAAGACTTTACACTCGGAGTTGTGGACGACTATGTCTACCTGGGACAAACAATCCAGTTGGGTAGGGCCAACTTTGAGAAAGAAGTCAAACGTCGAATCCGACTCGGCTGGGCAGCGTTCGGAAAGTTGCGCGGTATCTTCTCGTCCAACTTACCACAGTGTCTCATGACGAAAGTCTATGACCAGTGTTTGTTGCCAGTGATAACCTATGGCTCTGAGACCTGGTTGCTCACAATTGGCCTCATCAGAAAGCTTACAGTCACCCAAAGGGCAATGGAAAGAGCTATGCTCGAAGTTTCGTTGCGTGATCGGATCAGAAATGTAGAGATTCGCAAGAGAACCAGGGTTACCGACATAGCCCGAAGAATTGCCAAACTAAGGTGGCAGTAGGCAGGGCACATTGCTCGCAGAATGGATGGCCAATGGGGCATAAAAGTTCTGGTGTGGCGACCGCGAACCGGAAGACGGTGCGTTGTGAAGCGGTGAAGGTTGTCGGGATCAGCTGGACCGGTCAATATGGTGACGCTTGGGAGAAAGGCTTATGTCCAGCAGTGGACGTCTTTCGGCTGATATAATGATGATGATGACGAAAAATAAAACAGTTGACAGCGAGTTGTATCTAATAAGATAGCGTTTAGATAATATCTAAGTGACAGGAAGGACCGATGACAATATGTAAAATTCCTAATATAGTTATGTCGTAGTTTTCTTTAGAACTTCATCACTCTGTTATTTTTCGACAAGCTAGCAAAGTGCTTCAAGTGAGGAGTCAACGTGCGTACTGCGCGTGGGATGCCCACTTGAAGCGCGTGGTAAGGATGCGGTAAGCGAGACGTCAACTCTATAGTGGTACGAGGGCGGTCGCTAAAAGCAAGCTTTATTGTTTTTTTTTAATAATTATAGATAGGCTTGCGCTTGACCACTATCTCACCTGATGGTAAACGATGATGTGGTCGACGGTGTAACACGCTTGCCTAGAAGTAACCTATTAACTCTTGACTTAAAGACCCCGAGGTTGTAGCTATCTGGAAACACAGACTGTCTGCTAATTTGTGTTGTCAATGTAAAGTATATCTACAGAGGACGCCCTGAAGCTCACATTTCAATGAACATTATTTTTCTGGGTCGGAGCGGAGTCGTAGTCAGCTACGACCTTAAGAATTATTTCTGTTCATGAAAATATAAAAATCTTCAGTCGAATATATCTTAAAAAAATATTTTAATTTTATATTCGTCTGGATGACGTCCCTTGAGATGAAGTCGTGGCGGCCCAGGGGCTAAGACCTTAACTCTCGTGCGGTCGTGGGTTCAGATGCGGGCAAGTACCAATGTGACTTTTTCAAATTCATATATAACTACTTAGTAAGTTTATCTTGGACATCACAGACAACGGTGAAGGATATCGCCAACCCGTATTGAGCAACCGTGGCGATCAATGCTCGTGCCTTCTCTGTTTGAGTCTTATTGAATCTTCTTTAATACATTCATTGTTTCTTCTTTCCCAATGGAAACTGTCCACACTTTTCTTTAGTCAATAAACACAGACTAGAACAGGTCATGACTACATAAACGATCATGGTAAAACGTTTAGGGATCCATTACGCTCGCAATTTAGTATAATTATCCGGTTAATATCCTGTGCGGAACCCTCTTCAGTGCTTGTCGGTGCCGGCATATCATTGAGGGCACTCGAACAGATAATTTAGAATAGGTAGAAGGAGTACAAAACTTTGAAAAGGTTTATAATGTGCTTTTGATATTAGACATGTCTCTCACATCATTACATGCCAGATGACCAGTGGGTTAAAACAATCACTGATAGATTGCCACTAAATTCTAGCGACATTGCGGTTAGGGTTACCATTTCGAAAACTCAAAATTCCTGACAAAAAGCCGGCGTTTAAAAACGAAAATATTGTTTTTTGTCGATATATTCTTGAGATTCTTGGGACCCGGACCTTCGAAAGGCTTACCAGGGTTGAAACCAACTCACAGGGGCCTTGTTAGACATGTAGAATGAACTAATATTTGTTTCGGGATATTTACCATGTATATTTTGTTTTTGGTTGAGAGCTCGATATTTCGGCACCGTTACAAGCGCCATGATCACGAGAACTAAAGTCTTTGCGGGTGGGTGTTGTTTACGAGCTGACATATCTGTCTACCCTCTTCCTCACTCGTTTTTTACGCACGATGTCGCTACCACCAGAACTCGTCTCACTAGTTACTCGACACTGTTCAGCACTCGTCTCACAAGTTACACGATATTGTTCATGACAAACGTAGTAGTTAGTTCTCTTGATCATGGCGCTTGTAACGAATATTAATTCTAATGATTGTGACCATGTCAGCTTATAAACTTAAATGTAGAATGAAATGTGATACCAACCGGCGATTATCCCTGTATGCACTATAGTCACTACGCAAGAGCACCCAAGGACAATCCCCGGCTGGTGCAGGACTATTGCAAAGTATGGAGACAAAACACTTTGGGCTATGGGTTTCGGAGGTTTCGTGGATCGATTACCTAAAATTATAGAAGGATTATTGGCCCCTGCCTGACTACTGTTCATCTACACGGTTATAACAAGGCAAGCGATAACTTGCACACTCAATTAATGTGCGCAATCAACTAACTGAATGGCAAATGAGTAGTCCTCGTAACCTCTTAAAAGACAACTTCGGGACCCTCTCAGAGCAACGCCTGTTAAGGCACATCCCTGAGGGGACTAAAAAAGAGTCTCCCCTGAGCCTCGCTGTGCACGGCAGCACGTGATCACTCACTGCCGCCGTCTTTCCTGGAGTCACATGGTGGGCAGACAGAGCCCCAATCTGAGCGCCCGTGATCCCAGAGTTCCACTTGATTATAATTCAGGTGGGGTTTCGGCGTTTTAGGCATCGGGGCGGTTGCCTCCCCGATGCGTTCTTCTCCGAATGAAATCGGCCCTCTCAGAACCTCACTCGACGGCCTCCTTCTGGACCATCACGGTCTCACAGAAGGAAGCCATTTCCACTCAGTTTTCTGTCTCTGCCAACATGGCCCTCACCACTGCTGGCAAAGACAGGTCTCCCACACAGGGCACTCCTACATTCTTTATTATGTATCTCTTGCTTGATAATTCAAAGTGCCTTTGATATAAATTAGTTGAGTTTGAGTACACCATATACGTTACCTACTACACAATGCATTTGCCTACAATGCCATGCGGTTTGCCATTCTTGCATAAATAACTGTACTGTTGTTTTAAACCTTCATTTTTGTTTCAGGGGCCGAAGAAGATGGAGAACCTTTAGCAAATGATGATAATACAGGTGAGACGTCTACCTTACTTGAGACCAGTTTATCCAAGCATGATTTTACTAGGATTGAGCTTTACTTATTATTTCGTGATTGATGTGTTCTGTATACACCGCAATTATGATATTTCTTTTCTGCCCACATTTTATTCATTGTTGCCCCTGTGATCTTAAAAAAATGCATACTTTTTACCCGACTGCCGAAGGAGGGTAATGTGCTTATCAGTCTATGTCTGTATGTTTGTTCCTATGTGGCGTTCCAGAGACCAAACGCGTTGGCCGATTTTGATGATTTGTACGTCAATCGATTCCTATTAATCTTGGGAGTGGCACTGGCTACATTAAAATTGAAAAATGGCGGCTTATTGGCCATATTGACTTAAGATCCTATGGCCCCTAGCAGGGGCAGAGGGCTTCCACAGTAATCCTCCATCGAGACCGGTCTTGAGCTTCGCGCTTCACCTCGCTCCACGCCATTCTGATACTCGTCGCTTCAGCCAATAGGGTGCGTCGCCAGGTTTGACGGGGACGGCCTCGCTTCCTTTTTCCTTGAGGATTCCAATCCAAGGCCTGTTTAGGAATGTGATCGGAATCCCTCCGGAGCGTGTGACCAATCCAAAACCATTTACACCGCTTGATCTGGCGGTCGATCGGGGTCTCGTGGCATCTCTCCAACAGCTCTACATTAGAGATGATCTCGGGCCAGTAAATTCCGAGGATACGACGAAGACATCGGTTGACGAAGACCTGGATTTGGCGTGAGATGTCCTTTGTTACCTTCCACGTTTCGCACCCGTAGAGCAGCACGGATTTGACATTGGACCCGTGGATTTTGAGTTTATCCCTTCGGGTCAGTTTCCGCGATTGCCACACAGGTCTCAGCTGTGCGAAGGTAGCTCGCGCTTTGGCGATCTGTGAAGTGATATCCAATGATGAAGTGGGGTATTAAAATAAAGGGTTTTAAGAGACGATTTCAAAAATATATAACATTTGTATGTTTAGATGCACCTAACTCGAAAAAAAAGAATCAACAAATCAAAAAAACCCGACTGCTAAAAAGCGAACTAAAAAGACGTAAACAAGAAAAAAGTCATGCTGTGCAGTCGGAGGAAATCTCTGGTTTTGGTCAGCCAGCTCGCGAATATGTATCCTCCGACTGCACAGCATGATTGTTTTCTTGTTTACCTCTTATTAGTTCGCTTTTTATTTGTCGGGTTTTTTGATTTGCTGAATTATTTTTTTTGTTTTCACGAACCATTGCCCCAGTCATTCAAGTTGCAGGCGAGTATTATGAGTATCATACACAATTTTTCATGATTCAAATACTTCATTATGTTGCTCAAAACGTTGAGCGCCAGAAACAGAACAGGTATCGTTTTTATCAGCATGATATCGATAAGGCAAAACACAAAATTATGTTAAATTGTTATCATTTAATAACTACTCTTACGTAGATCAAGGTACTGTCTATTATCTATCTACTATTTGTATGATACGTTATCTGTTAAAGCCGTGGGTACTATGTTTATAGAAATAAAGGCTATTGTTTTGGTTGAATCCTTTCAGCCAATCTTTGATTACATAAAATATATGATGATAATGTTATCGGTAATGATATTTATACCTACTTAGTTTGATGTATAGTATATAGGTAATGCTTATCGATCGTAAATAACGAATTATTCGAAGCGGATCTACATAATTATGTACTACAACACCAGTATCCTCCTTTCCTTTCTGGCCTTTGAAAAAGGCGTAGACTAGACCCAAAAATGACGTAGATCTACGTACTTTTTTTCTGAGTGAAATGAAGAGGGGGTAAAACTGAATAAAACGAAAATCTATGACCTTAAAAGTAGCAGACAAATGAAACTTTGGTAAACAAAAATATTATTATAATTCATAGATTATTTTTCACAATTATTTCATTTTTGAATTAGTTAAGTATTGCGCTTCCAAAAAATCCGAAAACCAAAAACAAAATGGAACGCTTTTAACTTTTTTTCGCGAAAGTAACGGCAATTATGCCTATCAAGCCTCATGAGATATGTTATTTTGCCAAGTTGTACAATTTTGATAAAAAATTCGTAGATTCTAAGACTGAAAAACTTAGGTTTGCAGGAGAGGCTTAAAATAATTAGATCTACGTAAAAAGACGTAGAGTTGGCAACGTTGTGCAATACGTACTCCTTTGTATCTGTACGCCAACTTTCATCAAAATTCGTTGAGCTGTTTTTGCGTTAAACTTCAATATAAAGACTCAAATTTTTATTAGCACGCTTTTCAGTTGCCTTTGATTTAAAACCCCACTTGTTACTAAGTCTCAAGCTCACTCAAAATGCACACGATGCCTACCTTATCATCGTATCACTTAAATTTAGAGCAATCGAAACAGCTCCAAATTTCGAAAACTTAGTCACAGCAATATATTAGAGTTGCACGGAGTGTTTTTTAGATCCGCAACGCAAAATCTCTATATCAATTAATAATCGATAATATACGAAGTTATTCTCATTAATAATATGAAATAGTTTCTTTTTATTTATTAATCGATGTTATTATCTGCAAGCTAAACAAGGCATCGGTTCAGATTATGACAATAGTGATTACATATCGTTGAGTCCGTCTAATCTTGTTTTATCATTGTCTACGTGTGTGACGATTTTTTTGTCAGTGATGAAAAGTGTGCTGAAAGTGGACAGGTGTCTTTTCTGTTATTCTTTATTATCTATAAAGAATTTCTACTGTTTAATTAGTAAACTTTTCATGTTGATCTGTTACGGTAAAGGGTGCTTAAAAGTGCGTGCGGTTACAGTGACAAATATTTTCAGGGTAAGTGTTATATCATAATTATATGTTTTATTCTCTAACAAGGATGTATTTTGTGAGTCATTATTGAGATTTGATAGTAATAGGTATAAAAAGTAGACGTATTTTGGGTACCTACTAGTATTAAGTTTGGATAGACAAAAGTTACTGGGCACTCGTAAAAGTTGTAGATCTTATTGTCCTTTGTTTTTTTTTAAATTGAAATATATGGTTGTGCCAGTGAAGAGCAGTGGTGGCGCAGTGGTTCCGGCCCCGACTTACAAATTGTAGGTCGTGGGTTCAAACCCAAGCGGCCGCATTACTTTCTGTAATTTATTCCATCACCACTGCTCTCAAAACGGTAAAACAAAAACATCGTGAGGAAACCGGCATGTCCTAGAACCAAAAAATTCGAAGAGATTGTGACAACTACCAATTCGCAATTGGGCCCATGTGGTGGATTATAGCCCACTGCCTAATAAAACATAAGGCAGTGAAATGGACAACCCAAATTTTGGATGTTTTAAATTTTAAAATAGTTTATAGTAATAGGAAGTTTTTGAATTGGTTTTTGCTAAATAATTTCACAATATTATGTGTGACCGATGACCTGGTGAAGGTTGCGGGGCTCCTCTAGATGCAGGACGCACGGGACCGGTCAATGTGGTGACGCTTGGGGGAGGCCTATGTCCGGCAGTGGACGTCTTTCGGCTGATATAATGATGATGATATTATGTGTCCTTTCTTTTTGTAATTGTTTTAATGACAAATCTTTATCGATTTAGGATTCAGTAGTGGTGTGGGAAGAGAGTTGAAAATTATTTAGCCCAGATAATTCAATATCAAATGATTAGATGGTTCTTCAGCCAAATCGGTTAAAAAGAGGATTTTTGTAGAACCATCGACTCTTTGCATTCAAGCGGGAATTTACTGAAAAACAGGCAGTTTTATATCAATACATTACATTTAAATGTCTTTGCAGACAGTCATGGCTTAATCTGCTGGTCTAAGCGAAGGTGTGACTAAACGTAGCGTTGTGTTATCGATCTATGTCGATAACGGTCACGTTTCGCTGGTTCTTTTATCTTTTAAAGATATTTTGATTTCTAAGAAATAATGACCAACGTGGTCACGAGTCGACTGGGTGAAAACTTAGGTCACATTTAAAGGTATGGTAGGTAAAGCTTTGCTGGTAAAACACGCTTGCGAGAGTGGGCGTGCTGGTCCTCAGCTTATGTTAAATGAATGGTTATAAGATTTAAATTATTATTTTTTATTGTAGGTTTCTAACATGATTAATAAGATTATAAAGCCATTCTATAGTCCTCTTTATAACGGACATGGTAATGAAATAACAGTTCAACACACGGTTTGAAAATCTTCAGAAAATCGTGAAAACCAGAAATTTGCGAAGCGTGATGATGGGTGACAAACCCGCACTGAGCCCACGTAGTAGATTGCAGATTTTAGGCTGATCGACTAACGAAAAGGCAGACGCGAATGGAACCGCCTGGAGGGGATGCCCTAGAAAGACAAACATAGACATTATTGGTGATGTTCTTCAGAAAGGCCAGGTGCACAATACTCATAACCGGCGTGCATGTATAACTAGATGTATGAACGTGATTGAAGCAAACGAAGGATGTAAGGATCGTAGCAGGTGGCGTTCTGTAGTTTCTTCCTACCCCTATGGCAAAAAGGACTAAATGGCTATGAGTATGTGAGAGCATTGTAACTATATGTAAGTAGGTAGGTAGTTGTAGGTGCATTAGGATTCTGAGTGCAAAGAAATGAATTGCGATATTTATTGCTTATTAAGTAATCTAATGATCACTTGATTGTACGTTATTCGATAGCAGATTAGCTGATCAAGTGTATGTAACGGATCTTATTGGCAATCGTTCACCGTTTATCATATTTGCCGTTTATCGCGTTATTTACTTCTACTTAACGAGGATTTGTGACGCGCTCTAAGTAACGGTATCTTGAGATTTCACAGAGTCACTGATAACGTTACATATTTCTAGAAAATCGATTTGATGGCTTTATAATTTTCTTAGAAGAATATATTACACATACAGGAATCCCGGATGTATAAAAGCGTAGATTTTTATTTCGGTTCGTAGTAGTTATAAGGTTGTGAAAATACTTGGATCTACTATTTGTGAGATAAATATGCAGTTGCATAATCTTTGATGATCAAGATATTCGCGAGCTGGCTGACCAAAACCAGATGTATCCTCCGACTGCACAGCATGAATTTCTTCTTGTTTACGTCTTTTTAGTTCGCTTTTTAAGCAGTCGGTTTTTTTGATTGTTTTAATTAACTTTTTTTATTTACGACTTTTTGGTTATTTTTTTAAAACTAGGTACATTTAAACATATAAGTATCATTTATTTTTGAAATCAACTCTTAAAACCCTTTATTTTGATACCCCACACGAAGGGATTGCGGAGAAAAAAAAAACAATCCGCCACAAAATGGCGCCGTAAATCCGCAATTTTTTCTTTTCCAATTTGAATGTAGCCAGTGACACTCGCAGGGTTAAGACGAATCAATTGACGTAGGAATCATCAAAATCAGCCAACGCGTTTGATCTCTAGAACGCCATAGGAACAAACATACATACATACATAGACTGATAAACACATTATCCTTCTTCGGCAGTCGGGTAAAAATACAATACACATTTAGTCAGTAGTAGACTATTCGTCTTTTGAGTTTTGATAATGTTTTGACAAGATAATGACTCCAGTATGAGTTATAATTGCAATTAAGTATCAGGTTTATCAGTGCTTTGTGCAATTTTACAAAACCATAATAGCAATTAACAACAAAGATGCAAATTCACTTAATTAAGACAGGACACGATCTAGGAAGCTTCAAACCATTCCAAATAATAATTAACCCAATTACAACTAACAATATAAATGAAAACTTGACGGTCGATGGAACTGATTTAATAATATTACACAAGTGCGAGTATGGATGTTTGTATGTTTGTAAATCAATTACATCTCAACAGCTGGACGGATTTATCAGAAACTTGACTTACAGGTAAGCCAATAGGCCTTAGACAAATTAAATTCTTTCGGCAATAATAATTGTAGAAATGCCAAAATGTTGGGGATTGTCGACGTGACTTCTCGACAATCTTTATCGCTGTTAGAATCAAATCAAGAAGGAGCAGTGTTGGCCCAGTGGTGTGAATTATGTCATCACCACTGCTCTAAAAACGGTGGCATATCTTAGAAACAAAACTTCGAAGACATGTGACATCCACCAACCCGCACTGGGCCCGCATGGCGGATTATGGCCCATTCCTATTCACAGAGAGGAAGCCTGTATCCCACCAGGAAACGTTAAAAGGCTGAAGATGAAGACGTATCCGTATGTTTTACAGTTCGATAGTTAATTGCATCGTCCCTTGTGATAATTTTTGACATTTGGCAGCCAGAGCCGCGGGCAGAAGCTAGTGCTGAATAACAGGAATCCGTAGGTTTCATAGTTCGATAGTTAAATGTGTCGTGAATCGATTCTCTTCCCGGTCGTAAGCGGGTGTCA
The DNA here is from genome assembly GCA_964057195.1 of Orthosia cruda. NCBI lineage: Eukaryota > Metazoa > Arthropoda > Insecta > Lepidoptera > Noctuidae > Orthosia > Orthosia cruda. The sequence continues at coordinate 12,141,304 of OZ059843.1, forward strand.
TTAAGCGTTGGTCGTAAACCACGGTCGCGGTCGCGGCGATCGGAATGCGCTGCGAGGCACGCCCGCTAGCGATAAACCGGCTTCTGTCTGGTGTTGCCATGCTTTGCACCTTGTGACCTTTTCTATGAAAATTATTTCAAGAACATCTGAAAAGAAAATTGCATTATATGTTATTATATTATCGCTTTTCGCTGATATAATGTTAATTTGTATAGAGGCCCTGTTGGGTCAAAATGTGTTGAATGTCTCTTCCTAAGAAGGAAAAGCCACTAAATCATCATAAACTTTTTTTTAGTGATTAGCAGATATTGTTGAGAGAAGACTGAATTTATTTTCCTTAAGGTTTCTGGTTACTGTCAACCTGTATCATCCCACTACTGGGAAAACGACTAAATTCCATTTGTTTCGATACAGAGGTAAACGTGGAATAACTTTTGTTTAGTTCATCCACTGACAATGATCAGCCTGAAATTCTTCATGAATATTGTTGTTTTGACGTTTCATAGCAACAGGTTGATAAGAATTGATAATACAAGTAAAATTTCAAAATTTAAAAAACCCCCGACACATTTATCTTCCGAAAACATCACGATCTAAACAGTAAAACGCGCATAACTTTTGAACGGCTGAACCGATTTTATTCAAACATATCTAAGAACACTCTCGATACAATCACCTTTCAAACAAAAAAAACTAAATCAAAATCGGTTCATCCGTTGAGGCGCTATGATGCCACAGACAGACACACAGATACACAGATACACAGACACACAGATACACAGATACACAGCAACACACCTCAAACTTATAACACCCCTCTTTTTCCGTCGGGGGTTAAAAAGTAAACATTATCACTGTCACATCAACTTTGATTCACCTTCTAAGACCTTTAAAGTTAAAGAACGCGAGCACAATCTTAAAAAGTTGGCAGTAGTATCGTAACAGCACTAATATTTGTCAATTATTTATTGTTACTACTAATGTTTAAGTATATTTATTTAGTTAGTTTATTCTTTTGAGTAATTATGTTGTATTTAAAGTTTATTTGTATATTTAATTTCATTTTTTAAGTTTCATTATTACACCTACCACTATATGTCTCTGCATCACCTAATGGTCGACAGGTAGAAAATACCTAAAACTAAAGTCCACCTCTGCACGTTTGTGTGCATGAAGTATTAAATAAATAAATAGATTAAATAATATCGCCTTATAAAAATTCAAACGCTAAAAAGGGGCATTTTAAGTTGCTTACCTGGCCACACCACAGGTTCGATAAACAGCCTTCTGTCTCGGCACTAATAAGCGCCTCCTCGCTTCCTTTCGCTCGCTTCGCTTGCTCCGATTTACGAGCGAGCGTTGCAGCGCTGCAGCGCTCTGAAGCCTCATTCGTCGCGGGTCCTAATTAAAATATGCGAGCGTTGTCTCGGCTAGCTTTGGTACCTGTAAGAAATATGAGTGTTTGGAATTATTTGTATGTAGTAGAAATATGATTTTTGTTATTTTACGTCAATTCTCTTTCATTATTTGATAAAAGATTAAGTAGGTAATAAAATAATGTCGTCCTTATAAAACTTCTTGCTTGATGATAAGTCTTTTTAAATATATATTTCAAGGCAAAATCACTTGAAAACTTTTTCGATAATCCATGCTTATTCAAAACATCTTAGACATTCCACTATATTAATTTTGCTCGAGCATTGATAGCGAATTTCAAAGTAATCTTAGTTTTAAAATCGAAGTACGAATCTCTTTGAATGCCGATTTTCATTAGTGTTCGGTACAGCAATTTCTACTAGCTGTTTTGAGTGTCACCTTAAAGCCCACTAAACATTTCCATTTATATCTATTAGTATTTCATAGAATTATTGTTGTTTTTCCTGGTCATTAACCTTTACTAGAATTTCGATACTGTGGGTTTTGTTGTTGGTTTTTACTCTCATTTATTTATAAGTATTTTTTTAGATTTTAGCACCAAGGCTTCATTGTTTATGTGACCATTAACTTTTACGATTTTCTTCCTCTAGCGGGTCTGGTCATTGAACCTTATATTTTAGATATATCATGATATTTTATAAACCAGCAACTATCAAATTTTCATTTTACTGTAATTATGTGAGTAGGTGCACTACATAGATACGGAGACAATAACCTACGGTAATATTTCCTTTGCTATGTTTTTATCTAAAGATTGGGAATGATATTAAACCGTTATGAATTTATGATATAATGGGCGTACATTCGCTCTTTACATGGTATATAGGGGTGGCACGTGCAACAGTTTTACATGAGGACCAGCACCAATTAGAAGCAATATCAAAACCGGCAGCTGAAGTGCCATCATTATCTCGGCTGTCGCACGCGAAGCTAACTCTTCCTCCCCTGCCATTGGGCATAAAATTCTGTAAAATATTCATGGGTTTTTGGAGACAAGTGGAGTGAGCAATCCTGGAGCATGGGGTTGGGACATAGTTAAAGCGTTTAGGTCGAGAGTTGTGAAGTACCTTTAGCCTTTTGTGGAGTTTCTATCGTTTTGGTGGGTTTGTGCGGCGGAGCTATTTTGTCAATCGTGGGGGAGCGTGTTTCGTTTTGACAACCCTTGAATAAGGTAGCGCAGGGATGCGGAAAATTGTCGAACATTATGTGCAGTATTATGTAATATCTGATTATGGAACAAATATCCGTGTTTTTATGGAATGATGATAAGTGATTGCATATAACATTTTAGTGTATTGGTAACAATACACTACAATTCAGCCTAGAAGAACATTACAGGGCACCATGCCCGTTTGATTATCAAACGAACAGATGCGTAGTACTCCCAAATGAGTGTGATTGGCCAGATGTAGGTGAGGATGTGAACAAACAAATTTAAAACGAACATGAATCTGCTTAGGGCATTTTGCAGTTTCAGCACACCGTATGTTATTTACAAAAAAAAATACAACCGACTTCCAAATAAAAACAGGAACACCGACTTCCGTTTTTACGACGTTTTTTTTTATTTTTCACTTTTAAGTGGTAGATACATAATGGACAAGTTTTATAGTAAGGCAGTACCTATAATGCCTACAGTGATGCCAGAATAGATTACCCTAATAACATGTAACTTGAACATAACCTGTGGAATGAGAGTGTACTAGGGTAAACTATACACATCTGCGTACATGTTTAGAGCATACTGGCGTGATGGTATGTTATGAAATGGTGTAAACAATAAACAGACATACGATTGCAGCAATCCCGAGAGATTTGCCGTCATTTATTAAAGAGTTCTGTTGTATATCTCCGAAGTTCTTCATCAGATCTTTACCAAATTTAAATGGGACCATTTCAAAATAAATTTCTTTCGAACAAAATAAGAATTTTGCAAATCCATTTATAAGACGAAGTTATACCCGAAAATACATATAAAAAAAATATAAACATCCCAATTGAGAACCTCCTCTTTTTTCGGCAGTCGGTTAAAAAACATAAGTTCATGTATGTGATTTCGTTATGACATAGCTATATTTTACATACATTCAACATTACCCAGTATTATTAATCTAATCATCAGTCGATACGCATCAGTACAATTGATAAAAGTCTTCATGAAATGTTATGACACACCTACGTCTAACTTAACGCGGAAGTACAGCAAAAATAACACATAACATACCATGACGCCTCAATCCTCGAAGGGTTAAGCAGAAATGCATCTATAGTACACCGATATTTCACCAGTTATGTCTAAGTAACACGTAATAAGGGGCGAGCTTGCAACTTCGGCCAGTTACTGAAAACACCCTTGTGGAAAAACCAAATAACAATTTGACCGGCGTGAGAATCGAACTTAGGACCACATGTTCAGCAGTAGCACTTGCAACTATTAGTCTAACGAGGCAGTCAGTAGAAAAAAAAAATACCAACTCTTTGATAGTCCACAAAGACAATATAGTTAGTAGTTCAGCTAACATACCGTAAGATTTAAAATAAGCAGGAATGTAGTCGTAATGGAGGGTTACCGATGTATTAATATCATGAACGTTACACTACCTAACGACTGTATAAAGGCAGTGAAGCATAAGCGCACTGATTGGATACCTATTTCTGATTTAATAGGATCCGCATATTTAGATATCCGCGGTACGTGAGCGATGTGGCTGCGAATACGAAATATACACACAGCGCAACACTATCAAATACTTTGACACCACTATCAGCTTTACCTTTAAAGACATAAGGATCACAATAGCGTGCACGATCATGATAATAATGACAGTAAAGTAAGCAATTTTTCCGTTTGTATGTGTGTTGTATTTTTCACGCTGGCAATTGGCGAATCGTAAGTCTTTTAATGTGTTTGCGTGAAATTTTAATAATTGACGCATTCTCCGAGTTCGTCGTGCAGCTAGTTACAAATGATTTGTGCATTTTTATAGGTGTACTTTATGAAAATTATGCAGTTGTATTATGTAGTGTAATAATTATTTTTTGATAATCTATAAAATATCAACTTGATATAATATCAATATTCATTTCATCATCTCTAAAACACTAAACACTATCCTATCTTTCGAGAGTGTCGTCAAATGTGACTAAAAGCTAATAGTCGACACTTTTAATAGCTTCAGGATAAACTTATAGTAGATTTTATCCTGAGGCTATAAAAAGTATCGGCTATGGTAGAAATGCCAAAACGCTACAATTATGGGGGTCTTTAAGATAAGAGTAAATAGGTTATATCTAGACAAGCGCGTTTCACCGTCGACCACATCTTCCTCAGACGAATAAATCTTCGCTTACCATCAGGTGAGATAGTGTTCAAGCGCGAGCCTACAGACAATAAAACAATAAAAAAAAACATAAAGGATTGATTTCTTGACATTTTGGTAGCGCTTGACAATAAATACCATACATTTTTGAAAAGTTTTGTTGGGGATTGCTGTCTTGTGACGATATACTGCGGTGAGAAAGATTTTAGTAAGAATGACGATTTAACAAAGCAAACTACAGATCTCGATTTTGTTTGCAATACTTTAAATTCATCACGTCTTCTGAAGGCCTTATCAAAGTGAAATTCTTTAACTGATAACGATTGTTTAGAGTACAAATAGTATGAATATGATATGCGCTACCAAAGTCACCTCAATACCAATGGAAGATCTTTATCGATTGTAAAACATCACTGGTCGAAACATCTTTTTCTTAAGTAGGACTTAAGAGGAAATATGGGCAGAGAGCGCCGACTGAATTTCCTTAGTAAAAAGTCATAATTCGAGGTTTGGCTCTCGCCTATATCCTCCTCCAATATTGGACCAATTTGAAAGATATTCAATAAACTGAACTGTGCCCCTATGTTTTCCTTTTCGATGCTTTAGAAGCACCAGAACCCTCAAAAAATGCTCAAGCTGTCAACAGAGGCTTAATGTACATTTTTTTTTGACAAATATAAATGAAAAAAGGAAACATAGGAGAATAGTATATATCTTACTTTTTCAGTTTATGGTATATCTTTTAAATTGGCCCAATATTGGAAGAGGAAATAGGCGAGACCCAAACATCGAATTATGCCTTTTTACTAAAGAAATTCAGTCGGCGCTCTCTGCCTATATTTCCTCTTAAGACAAAGTTCTATCTGGATAAGTGACATGTAAGGATTTAGATTCCAAATGTGTATTTTATTATCACTGATTTGGTGCGTTTTCAGATGGTCAATCAGTAGTTCAGTAATGAAATTGCTTGATATCGTTCTAGAGTTCAAACAGGGAAAAACGTTTCAAACCGTTTTGATACGTAAAATAGTACAAAGCATATTGAATAAAACTTCATTCGTGAGAATAAAAAGTATAATAATGAAAATGGGTTCAATTAAACGATTCCTACCACTCTGTTCTTCTCATGTTCCGACATAATGGGAACACACTCTTATATTAAACTGTGACCATTGTGCTGAGCTATTGTTCTTTTTTATTGTTTTACCCCTTTTCATTGTGCACAAGAGCACCATTGATAGGGAAAAGATATAACATTTAATAATAATTAGAGCCTCATATGTAGTGATTCTGGTTCGTTTTGTACAACATATAGTAATATACACTCGCGAGCAATGAAAAAGTTCCAGTGACATAGCATCAAATTACCCTTAATGACGCCGTCTGCAATATTGAAGTACATTTAACAGCGCTTCAGAATATTACCAACTAAAACCGTAAATATTAATTTAATAAATTATATTATTAAATTATTAATTTAATAAATTATATTATTAATTTAATAAATTATATTATTAAATTATTAATTATGTTTTTATTATTTTGTAATTTTGTGGTTGGAAATTTTTTTATTGCTCGGCAGTTTATAATCTATACGGCAAAAACATTTTGGTATTTCTGTCATTGTGCGTATCTACAGCTAAGGAAAGGTATGTGTTTCGTGATAGCTACACTCTGGAGATTTTTATGTCAAGAGTGAATAGGTTACTTCTAGGTAAGCGTGCTCCATCTTTGAACACATATTCGCTAGTCCAAACACGTGGCATCAACAGTGGGTCCTATCAGAATATCAGCGCGGCGTTATTTTCTTTTTGGATATCGCTGCACATGCTGAGGTAGGAACCTTTTTGATCTCGCATAGGGATTTAATTTTTTATTTTATATTATTGTTAAATTTTATGCATATTTCTCGTGTCTCTTGTGCGGGTCACAAATAAATATATTTCTTTCTTTCTTTCTTTCAAACGCGAGCCTATCAATAATACAAAGAAAGTATTTATATTTTGCAGTCCCAATCGTACCTATCTAGTTTTGTTTTTAACCCCCGGCGGAAAAAGAGGAGTGTTATAAGTTTTACGTGTGTACCTGGGTATTTGTGTATTTGTCTGTGACATCATGGCTCCTAAACGGATGAATCGATTTTGATTTAGTTTGTTTGTTTGAATGGTGACTTTATCGAGAGTGTTCTTAGCTATGTTTGATGAAAATTGGTTTATCCGTTCTAAAGTTATGGGCGTTTTACTGTTTGAATCGGGTTGTTTTTGCAAGATATCGTGTCATAATTACGTGTTCAATAGATTGTCGATCGAAGCGTTTCTGTTACTATAGGACGCCTCGCGGTTTCACCCGCGTAGTTCCCGTTCCCGTGGGAATACAGGAATAAAAAGCCTAACCTATGTTACCCGGGAATAGTGTAGCTTCCCAACGGTAAAAGAATTTTTGAAATCGGTCCTTAATCGGTAATTTTTGTATGTAACGAATAAACTTAAAATTACTGTTTTTAAGTGTATTCGTTACATACAAAAATACAACTCTTTATAATATTATAGTATATAGTATAGATATTGCATTAAATAAAAATGTGTGTTGTATGACTCATTGAAAGTAGATTTTCCAAAAAAAAAAGTCATTTATCTGTATGATTTATTTCAAGATTATTAGCGTGATAATATTTTTTACAAATGAGCGACTCAGAATATGTAGCAATAGGTACCTCGGACAAATTTTATTGTTTAATTGCAATTATAAAATATTAACATTTTCGGCCTTTTATATTTAGTACTTGGAAATAATGTAAATAAATTATTTATTAATGAATTAAAATATATGTTTAGGATTCAATTAATTAAATAATTGTGTGGTTCTAAAAATAAATCCTTGATTTTAGTTTGAATCGGGTTTTTGTGGTTTCGTATTTTTATTTAACAATAAAGGTCAACGTAGTTTCCCTCAATATGTTGGGTTAGAATGAGGTTCTTGTTAGAATTTATTTTATTGTCAAGGCTCTTTTGGTCATTTTCCCAGGAAAATAAACGTACTTAAAAAAAAGTTAAAATTCAAGTAATCTCGGCGACAATCACCAACTAAATATTGTCAAGATGTTTGGAAGAAAGAGGAGTTTTTGACAGATTGAGACTAAGATTAGATTTCAAAAGGACCTAATAAATACGGGGATAAACCCACTGAGTTTAGGGGGTAATATATGTAAATCTGAAAGTAGACCTAATCATTAGTGATTGGATCACTTCCCTATTAGCTAAAGGCATGGGAAACATAGAATTCCACAACAAGAGTTAGAAAGTCACGTCAAAATCATTATAATTTTTAACCCTAAAACGCCTAACCCCACTTGTTACACATCTCCTCATCCAATTATCTGAAAGAGAACGATGATTAGCTTATTCAATCGGTTATTAATCAAAATCGCCGTGGGCTATTTGCGACGCGGCCGCGGTAGAACACGGTTATCCGTAGCCGCACGTGTCTGCGGTGGGGTGGGGTTAACCCCCACTGCCGCCGGCTATACGAAATTAATTTCAAGTACGCTGCAGGATTTGTGTACATTGCCTGTGTACTGATATCCGGGTAATAGGGAAGTAACTGTGTTTTTTGGAGTTTGGTAATTATTAAATGTAGCTTTAGATTTAAAATGCTTTTTTTTTTTTTTTTTTTTTATGGTGCTCTCTGACTGACCGACTCCTTAAAAATTCAAAAGTGCTTGTAAATAAGTAGATTAATTTAAATAAATACTTTGAGTTCAAATTTTCGTCGTATAAGAATAGCATAAAGTAAAAACCGGCCAAGTGCGAGTCAGCCTCGCGCATGAAGGGTTCCGTACCATTATCACAAAAACGGCACAAAAATCACGTTTGTTGTATGCGAGCCCCACTCAAATATTTATTTTATTATGTTTTTAGTATTTGTTGTTATAGCGGCAACAGAAATACACCATCTGTGAAAATTTCAAACGTCTAGCTATCACGGTTCACGAGATATAGCCTGGTGACATACAGACAGACAGACGGACAGACGGACCGCGGAGTCTCAGTAATAGGGTCCCGTTTTTACCCTTTGGGTACGGAACCCTAAAAATGAGGCTGTAGATATTTGTTAGACTAGAAAGGTGGTACAGGCGTACTACTGAGCAAGAAACAGATTTTCGTCGATTATACTGCATAGAGTAAGCGAGATAGGACGATGTGACAAACGTAAGCGAGTGAAAGAGGCAGTTATAGAATGCTATCTTCTACTTCAACATTGACACAAAAATAGCAACTCCACTGTGATTATTATAACGGGAAATTCGCATATAGTACGAGTATCACTCCTTGTAAAGAATGTTTCTTTTTTAAAGTTTTTATTTAGTAGAAGTTAGATTTTCTTATAAAAGTTAAAAGCAACTGTCGTAATTCACCTCTTATTAATCCCAATTTTAATACGATTCCAACAAGATTCAACCACACTTTCACTTGCACCCCTATCCCGCTCAACCCCGGCAGTAAACACAGAGAACAGGATGTTGACTCTGGCCGGCCACAGCGCGTATTATCCGCAGATACCGCGTTTATCTACGGCTAATGTTGTTTCGCCATACATTTTTGATTAGTTAATGTTACTTTGTACAACAAACGGTGCTGCAGTACATGGTCAACAATTTGGGCTGAGAGCGTGATTGTGTTTTGTTTCTGGTGGTTTGACTGTGGGAAATTATTCCAGCATATACTAGTAGGAAACAAGTTTATCTCATGAAAGCACGTATGTAATATCTAAAGTATTAGAAATACTAGCTGTTACACGCGACTTCGTCTACGAAGTACTAAATCACATAGCCTATTTTTTATATCGCGCCATAGTATTGTAGGTGTGTTTGGTTTAAATTATTAGTTCACCACACAAACTTCCTCCCCTCTTTCCCCTTTCTCTTAAGTATGATTTCCTGGATAAAAATTATCCTATGTCCTTCCCGGGATCTCAAACTATTTTCATACCAAATTTCATCCAAATCGGTTCAGTGGTTTAGGCGTTAAAAGGTAACAGACAGTTACTTTCGCATTTATAATATTAAAATGGATTTAAAAAAAAAACTTGAAAATTTGCGATTGGTATTGTTACTCAAATGATTAAAAATGTATTCTCATTAGAAGCAAATATAAAATAGAAGAGAAGAAAGTTTTATTTGCTTCTTTAATTGAAATAAATAAGTTCAATAAAAAATACTGTAAAATAATATCTGGTGGTAGTGTGTACACACGCTGCCTAAGGCATTAAGTCCGCCTCTGTACGTTTGTGTGCATGAAGTATTAAATAAATAAATATTGCCATCCTGCGTGAAAAACGAGTGAGGAAGAGGGTTGACAGATATGTCAGCTCGTAAACAACACCCACCCGCAAATACTTTAGTTCTCGTGATCATGGCGCTTGTAACGGTGCCGAAATATCGAGCTCTCAACCAAAATATAAATGGTAAATATCCCGAAAAAAATATTAGTTCTAATGATTGTGACCATGTCAGCTTGAAAACTTATATGATAAATGAGTATAAAAATATGCCATTCAGTTCAATTCAAATCTAATAGATTTCGATTACCATAAACTCATCAACACACCATCACATACCTCCACACCTATTTACCACCTACCTACTCCAAATCTCATTCCCTTCACGCACCGCTATCAAAGTACCGACTCTCGCACAGATTGCCCATTTACAGATCCCCCGACATAAAGCCACATAGACACTTACGTGTATAACGGCACATGTATTTCTCAGAAACGTCCCTTGGAGGAAGAGAGGCTTTTAAGAGGCCGAGTGAGTGGAGAGCGGTGTAGCGATCGGCTCCACTGCTCACCCCGAACGACAGTAAAAAATATGAGCATCCCCCTATATACCCACTCTCCCCCGCGCCATCTTGAAAAACTTTGTCACTTGTAGCCGCAAATCGATCTGTGTCTACGACGTCTACGGCGTAGCCCCGGCGTAGCGGATTCGTAGCATTTTTTAGATCGTGCTACGGTATCTTGTCTTTTTTCGTAGCAATGAATATATTACTTCGTGGAATATTTTCATTGAGAAATTATTACTTTACCTTCTAAAGTTTGAAAACTAGATATTTTTGTTCATGTCCCAATCATAATGACCTGCTCAGAATTGTACATCTGTTTTGATATACTTAAATTTTATTGGTTCTAAAGAATTATCACACATAATTAATATATTACAATAATAACCACCAACGGTTAGATACTAAAATATCTATCATATAACATGTATGTATGTGTGAAGCTGTTGACAAAAAGCCTTACATAAATGTAAAATACGAACAGTTACGAACTTACTCGTATGGTTTCTCTTTGAAAGATGTTGCATACAGTTTGTTTAGTTAAGAACGCGATTATTATGTACCGTCTATTGTTAAGACCCTTCATAACATGACTTTTGTCATTGAAATGATAATGAGTAAAAGGATTTGTGTGGAATTATTCACATGACTACCTTAACTGAGATACGCCCTGTGGCTACTCATTCTTTTGACTCTCTAAGACCCATACTGAACCTAACACATGAGAAAATAAGGTTTATATTCGCGTGTCTTATTGGTCGTTTGAATAGAAATAAGGACACCTAAGGGCCTCAGCAGGTGACCTTACAAATGTACCCGGTAATGTCCATGTTATTTGGGAAGTCAAAACGTTTGAATGGAATAATATAATCCAAATGTATGAGACAAATCTGTTAAGATCACGGGACGTACTTAGGAAGTAGGGCTGAAGGCACTTAATATACATTAAATGGAGGAGAATTGGTCAGTTGTATGTGAAGGGTTTTTTAGCCCTGACCAGTGCACATATTTTTAGCACCCTTTCCTAAAAATATCTTGGTACTCTATTAATAAAATAACCGTCAGAGTTTTAAGAGAAGTTGTAAAGAAAAAATATGGTGTGATCTTTATGACACAGTAACCTATAGACAAAATTATCAGCCGTTCAAGGTTACAAAGGCCACAAAACCCAGATGAAAAAAGATAACTTAATCATTTTAACTACTACCCATAATTCACAGATAAAAAGATGATCGAAGATATAACAATACGCACTGATTAAACTTATCTTAAATTCACACATTCCACAAAAAAATTGAACCCCAACCCTCATGTCAAAAGGTCAAGAAAAGGATCGACCCCTCACGCCTTTATGGAGACAGGTAGGAGATAAGCAGAACCCTTCCGGAGATAGCGAAGTCATTGTTACATCAAAGGGTTTCGGAAACCAAAATTAGTTGCATTCAAATCCGCGTGACAACCATAACGAACCGTGCGAAATTTCACACAAAAGGCGAAAAAGCGATGTAAAAAATGGTGAAAAAAAATACTTTTTTTGGGTAGTTTTTTTGGCAAAATTGGGGAGAGGAAAGGGTAATGTCATGGCGTGACCCCCCACATGTCATGTTTTGATTGCACCGTGTCGCTTTTTTAACGGCTTTTTTTAATAAGGGGCTTCTCATGTGCGACTCGAGGCAAATTTTTAATCTTTGATTGATTCATTTTATTTCGATTGTACTGTGTTAAGATACCTAATTTTATCTTCACGAACTTTACAAGAATATTTCACATCATCAGTCTTTTAATGTTTCCTCTGCTGGGACACATGCATCCTCTCTGTGAGAGGGAGTGAGCCGGAATCCACCATGCGAGCTCAATGCCGGTTGGTGGGTGTCACATTTATGTATTCGAATCTTTAGAATTAGCACTTGCCGGTTTCCTCACGATGTTTCCTTCACTGTTTTGAGAACAGGGTGGTGACCAGCTCTTAGAGTAAGGTTATTTTGAGTGTGTGTAAGGGACAGATTTATATGACATATATACATCTGTCACTTACTCTATCTCAAAATAACCTTACTCTAAGAGCGTATGGTCATCCCCCAGTGGTGATGAAATAATTTATACAAAGTAAAGCGCCTGCCTGGGTTTGAACATACGAGCTACGACTTATAAGGCGCAGCTGATACCACTGGGCCAACACCTCCTGAATACGTTGCGCTTTTCTGAAAATACTACCCAGTGCAAGGACCGCATTGAGGCACTTTGTTGTATCATAGATTAGACAACTTACACTGATAAAATCAAGGTGCATAGTTCGATGTAAAACAGCCATAGCTGATAGGTACGTGCTGTAGTTATGACTCCTTGAAGAAAATCAAGTCTAAATAGGTATAAGTAATAAGCAGTTGGCCTAGATATCATACAATAAATACCTATCAGCGTATGATAACGTAATCAAATGGATTCGATTGTTTTCGGTCGGAAAAATCCTTTAGTTAGATAATTTTAATTAATCGCTCCAAATAGGTTTATGTTGTAGGTGATTACCATTTATTTATTATGGTGTTTGTACCTAATGTGAGTCATGAATGTTAAAAAATTGTCAGTTCATCAGTTGACATCAGAATAGAGTATTTATTATATTAGTGAATCACAACACAGAAAGGCAAACGTTCGTATTCTCTTTACTGTTCGTTTTCTTAATTAGCGCTCAAAGCAAAGTCGCAATTTCATATCGCAAACAATCGATGTCACAAGTGAAATTTCAAAATTTATAAAACCCCCGCACATTTATCTTGCGAAAACACCCCAATTCAAACAGTAAAACGGCCATAACTTTTGAACGACTGAAACGATTTTATTCAAACACACATTTCAAGCAAAAAAAACTAAATCGAAACGGTCCATCCGTTTAGGAGCTATGATGCCACAGACAGACACACAGATACACAAAAACACAGCAACACACGTCAAACTTATAACACCTATTTTCACGTTATTTGGAAAACAAGTCATTTTTGACAGACTTATACTGAAGTCTGCGAATTTTTGTAAATCTCTCGGCTGTGCATGATATCCAAAGAGATGAAATGAGATTGCGATTTCGATTTTAACGTTTATTAAGTACGAAAGAGCAGTGAATTGCCAACTTCGATATTGATAATTTCGTTAGTGGCTAAGAATTTACAAGATTTTATTTTACTCTACCACACATTAAAAATCTCACCAATCAGTACCAATAACAAGACGTCCACTCAATTGAAACCCAACAAAAGGTTGCAAACCTCATCTAACGGTTTGTTATTGTCTTTCCACAAGTAGCTGCGTACAAAAATAATATAAGTCAATAGAACAAATGAGCTATACGCACACGGATTTATATCAGATGCATTGTTGAGCGATCGTCAGGGGTTCATGCGAACTTGCCCGACCGACTTCGGTAATGTCCGGATACCTTTATAATTTCGAGGGCCCTATCAAGTGAGTTTTGTTTTTACTTCGTTGACATGGTGTTCTGTCTGTGAATAGCAATATACTCGTAAACTGTCAAAGGGAATTTAAGTTGGCCGTCGGGTTTATTTTTAGATTGTGATATGTTATCGGTTGCGGTTTATAGGATAAACTAGCTGACCTCCGCGGCTTCGCTCCCGTCAACTGGCTATCCATCTACCACTACCTACCACCTTACCTACCCTACAAACCCTACCTATCCTACAAACAAACAAGCTCTATAATATTAGTATAGATGTTGATAAAACTCCTTCGCAATGAAAAAAATTGATTACCATATAAAAAGGGTATAGTGAGTCAATTTTGAAAGGTAGAGACATAGTGTCGCGGACATTTTTTTTGAACTTTTAAAGAGAAAAAATTCCATCATACATGATATTTTCGTAACTTAAAACGTTTACGCAACGCACGCAACGAAACGTCTTAAAAAAGGAATATGTTTTCTCGCTTTTCAATTTTTTCATTTATGCTCCGCTCTTATTGATTGTAGCGTGATGTTATGTAGCTTATAACCTTCCTCGATAAATGGACTATCAAACACAAAAAGATTTTTTCAATTCCAACCAGTAGTACCTGAGATTAGCGCGTTCAAACAAACAAATAAACAAACTCTTCAGCTTTATAATATTAGTATAGATAAGACAGAGGGAAAAGAGGGATCCACTATTTTCCTCAGCATGTTTAGTGAATTTAATTCCTTAATGTGTTGAATTTTCTATAATAAATTTTGCTAAATGATAATTACCCACTGAAAGATTTAAGTGCAAAATGTGAACACGCTGTATATTCAGTAATAAAAACTAAGAAGTAGAGCATTAATTTAACTAAAACTTTTGTTTATTGACGATTTCTTTGGTAGACACTCGACTTGAATGTACCGTAAGTGCAGCCCAACTTAATTTCATCTCTATTTCGTCGAACTAAGATATAATTTCATTTGATGTTATGTTTCCTTAAGCAGGGGTACCAAAGAATAGATATGGGGTCTGACTTGGATAGAATTCTTTTGATTGTAGAACATATAACGGACCCCAACGTATATTTGGACAGCAACCTGAGAGGTCTGAAGTGGTCCCGAGGTTTATAATTACTATAATTTGGAGGCAGATGAAGAAATCTCAAACGGTTCTTAGTAATTATAGCACATAAGTGTCCATACATGTGTATTATGTATTGTGTATGTAAAATGTAAAGGGAGTTTGTGCAAAGAATTTATTTGGAAAGTTAAGGTAGGTAGGTCTTTTTAGGGTTCCGTACCTCGAAAGGAAAAAACGGAAACCTTATAGGATCACTTTGTTGTCCGTCCGTCCGTCTCTCTGTCTGTCAAGACCCGTTTTCTCAGGAACTTGGTATGAAGCAACGTCTTATAGCACAGATAAAGTAAAAATTGTAAAAACCGTAAATTTTTAGTTACATGATATAATAAAAATATTTTTAATAATTTTAAACTTACTACCCCTTTCCCCATGAACGCGTAGAGGTATTAAATTGAAATTCATATCAAATGCTCAAGTCTATAATTTCTTTAAGCTGAGTTTTTTACGGAACACTGGGTGCGTGAGTCCGACTCGCACTTGGTCGGTTATTTTATTAATTAATGGTATATCTTATGTAGGCCAGAAATTAAGGAATCACTTCTCAGGGAAAAATATCTAAAAGAAGGAATTAACAATCTGAAATCAATTAATTTTCATCCTTTTTTTAAAATAGGATGTTTACAATGAGACAATCACAGACATACATATAGACATAATAATAAATCCAATCCATAAATTAACGAATCTCGCAGTCACGTGATTCGCACAAAAAAGTGTAAAACAAATATGTCTGCTTCGGTTTTTATTAAAAACATGATGAGCCTTGCATGATATATGGGCTGTGAGTGCACTGAACGAAGCTCTACACGAATTGGGGTGTAGACCGTTTACACTTTATTATTTTTGTGGCAAGTATTTTTATTTAGTGGTAAGTGCAGGCAGGCTGGTAGATTTGCATGTGAAGTAGTGGATCAATTCAGACATCAGTTCACATGGTCCTCACATGATCTAACCAAGATTGTATCTGGACTTTAAAAGAGACTGTCACCTCTGAGTTTGTTTCGGCCTTTCTTCTCGGAGTAGTCAGATAGGAAACGCCGCATCTAGTTTTAAAAAATATGATTGACATGTAAAAATTTTTGTACAAACCAACTTCAATCTGCCTAGCCTTTTCCCAACTTTATTGGGGTTGGCTTTCAGTCTTACCGGATTTAGCTGAGTACCGGTGTTTTACATAGAGCGACTGCCTATCTGACCTCCACAACCCAGTAACTGGGTAACACGGTACCCCTTGGCAAGACTGGTGTCAGATCTCAAGCTTCTGACTATCCGTAACGACTGTCAAAAATCTTCAAATGACCGCCGGGACCAACGGCTTAACGTGCTTGCCGAGGCACGAAGGAAACTCGGTATGTTGAAATGGTCACCCATCCACGGACCGACCTCGTCAAGCGTTGCTTAGCCTTGATGATCGACCAGTCCGCCTGTATTATTTAGCCACGAGCTCCTCCTTTGTACGAACCAACTTACGGAAATTAAATCATTTATCAATTTAATAGCGTGAAAGTTTTTGATCAGATTGGACACGTGGACAGTGGAAAAGAGGAACGTCTTTTGGTTGACTATGAAATGACAATTGCTTTCGTTGAATATGAGAATACATACATACATAAACTCACGCCTTTTTTCCATGGGGGTAGGCTAAAACTACAGAACGTCACCTGCTACGATCCTTACATACTTTTTTGCTTCACTCACATTCATACATATGAGAATACGTATTACCTAATTAATCTATTTTCTCCGATTGTGCCAATGAATTTTTGATGCGCGTTGAGCCCCTTTTCACTTCCCCTTTGTATATACGAGTAGGTACGTGTATTAGTCGAATGTTTTAGAATATTGAATTAATATCTATTTTCGCGTATTTTGTTTCACATAGTAAATAATGAAAAAGGCAAAACTTTCATTATCAACTTCAAAACGAGCCAAGTGCGAGTCAGGCTCGCGCACGAAGGGTTCCGTACCATTATCGCAAAAAACGGCAAAAAACACGTTTGTTGTATGAGAGCCCAACTTAAATATTTAATTCATTCTGTTTTTAGTATTTGTTGTTATAGCCGCAACAGAAATACATCATCTGTGAAAATTTCAACTGTCTAGCTATCACGGTTCATGAGATACAGCCTGGTGACAGACAGACAGACTGCGAAGTCTTAATAATAGGGTCCCGTTTTTACCCCTTGGGTACGGAACCCTAAAAATCAATAAAACGGTCGAGTAAAATCTCAGAACGATGCCTCCAATTATGATATTATTACCACGCTAATCGTTGCTTAATTCGTGTGCACCACAGCATCCGTATGACACAACACACATCCCTACACAGTGTTGAAAAAAACTCGTTTTTAAATAAGCAATTTTTCACGGATCACGCGTGTGCCAGGCACAGTTTAAATTTTGATTTACTGGTGCCAAATGTGTATGCGATATCTGTCTGAGTTATTGCATTGTTAATGCTGTATCACACATGCAAAGAACACGCACTAGTGTGCAATGCAGGGATGTTCGGCTAGGATGTTGCTTTTGTTTTGGTTTTAGTAAATGTTGGGCAAAGCTGATTTCTGATTTTATTTCAGAGTTGGTCTGTCATGGTTAATATTCACCCCCCTTAAAGAATACAAACTGAATTAAACTTGTCTTAAGTCCGGAAAATTGTTTTTAAAGGATAGGCTTTCTCCAGATAATTTTCAATTACCTTACTTAAAAAAAATTGTTAATATTCCTAAGTATCCCTTAAAGAATGCAAACAGAATTAAACTTGTATAAAGTCTACAAAATAGTTTTTTAAGGATAGCCTTTCTCCAGATAATTTACAATTACCTTACTTTAAAATTATGAAATTACTAGGATTACTTTAAATAATTTCTGGAAGGATTTGGGAAAGCCAGTGCGACTAAAAAAATAAACAGGCATAGACACTGACATAAAATTCATTCAAAAAAGGATTATTTCATTCATAATCAATATGAATGAAAAACTACAAAAAAATATAATGAAATCCTCGCTCTCATTTACTAAAGTATTTGGAAATTCCCATTGAAGCCAATGAATTAATTAACAACGTGTATGTAAATTCCCAAAAATGTCGATGTATGAATTTATTATTTTGACACTGACATATTACTTAATTATCTCACGTTTTATTATTTAGAGATTACTTACTGCCTTTGTAAACAGGAAGATGTTTTTCAGTGTCTTATCTGAAAACACGACAAGTCGTTTTAAATTTATTATATTAATTCCATAATCTCCTATCGATTTAATAATGAATCGTTAGGAGATCGATATCGATTGATTGTTCGATATTAATCTCAATTAAATATTAGGAAACTGTTAGTAATAGTTAATATTTGCTTTTATTTTGAATAGGTATGTATCACTGTTTGACTTCACATGTTTATACCTACAAATACAGTTGAAAAAAATATGTAAATTAAATTATTGAATACCAAAAAATATTCTTTTCTGTCCTTTCATGGATTGTGAACTCGTATGGTACCGACTCGACTCTTGAGGGAAATAATTGCCAGTACTTAATATATGTTTTTCAAATAAGACAACTTTAAGGATTATTCTTCACTTCTTTCTATAGGATAAACTCTGAAGTATGAAAATAAATCAACTACTCAATACTATGTTCGCATAACTCGACAAAATTACGGAAGCTCCATAGAGATAGCCATCAAATTCAAAGTCAGCCTGTAAGTAGGTACTTAATTTGACCAAGTACTTTAAATGAACAGGACAAACTAGGATTAAATAATACCTTATTCAATAATAACTGTGGTTGCAGAAACATTAGGGATATTGCCGAATATGGTGAAAGATCATCGTTAGCAGAGCAGATTACCAGGATTCCTAGAAGCGCCATGGTTTTCCGTAAAACCCAAATTACAATATTGAACGTCACTCAAATAACCGCACATAGATATCGAATACTCTGGAATTCACAGTTTCACATCTTGACTTCAAAATTCGAACCGTGCTCGTTCGAATTTCGAAGTGATGTTTATAGCATAAAAGAAAAATGTCAAAATTAAAAAAAACCCGACACATTTTTATTTCATGTTACATAATGTATCTAGTACATAGTAGTGTAACTAGTACAAGATACGCTTCGATCGGCAATCTAATGAACACGTAATTATGACACGATATCTTGCGAAAACACCCAGATTCAAACAGTAAAACGCCATAACTTTTGAACGGCTCAACCGATTTTTTATTCAAACATAGCTTAAAACACTCTTGAAAAAACTACCTTTCAGACAAAAAAAACTAAATCAAAATCGGTTCTTCCGTTTAGGCGCTATGGTGCCACAGACAGACACATAGATACTCAGCAACACACTTCAAACTTATAACACCCCTCTTTTTCCGTGGGGGTTAAAATAGATATAAAGAAAAAAACAGCCTGAATTTTATATAATGTCATTCCTCAACTAATAAGGCCGTTTGCTTGAAAAACTTAACTCGGAATAAGTTGCTAACACGAGGTTAAATTGACAACATTGTATGACATTCTGTCAATTTATCCTTGTGTTAGCAACTGACTTTGAGTTAAGTTTTTCACACAAGTGGGATATGGTTACTCTTGAAATTGTTCAAAAATATGAATTCAGTGGTTTTTGTCTCACTAGTAGTTTCTAGAAACGATGGAAATATAACTAACGTACTTTACAAGTACGTCACTGGGATCATTTTATAGATAACTAAAAACGTACTTTGAAATGTATCACAAGGAAATATAATAAATCTATATTTAGGAAGATATCCACGTACTTCACGAGAGTCGGAAAAATAATCGGTTGCCAGCCTGCACGGTTTGTAGTGCCTGATTCGCGAGGTGTGCCAGACTTAATATTACCAAAATATTAATACAATTACACTTAATAATAATAATGAAGTCTTTTATTCGAACAAAAGATTTACAATTATGTTTCTTACACTACTGCACTGTTATAAATATATATTTTACATAATTAAAATATTTCGCGTATTTGGTGCTTCTTTACTTTCTGTAAGTCCGTTTGTCAGTTGATAAAGGCCTCCTACAACCTACTCCATTCTGATCTCTCTCTGGCCTCTCTACTCTATGTTATGCCTGCAATCTGTCTGATATCATCGTCCCATCTTTTTACCCGATTGCCGAAGGAATGTGTTTATCAGTCTATGTATGTATGTATATTTATTCCTATGTGGCGTTCTAGAGACTAAACGCGTTGGCCGATTTTGATGATTCTTACGTCAATCAATTTGTCTTAAACCTGCGAGTGTCACTGGCTACATTAAAATTGGAAAATAAAAAAATGGCGGATTTTGGACCCCATATCGTGGGGCACCAATTTTTTTTTTCTTTCTTACCAATCATGTGGGGTATCAAAATAAAGGGTTTTAAGAGGTGATTTCAAAAATACATTTACATTTATATATTTAAAGTTACCTGATTCTAAATTAAAAATAACTAAAAAGTTATAAATAAAAAAAATCATGCTGTGCAATCGGAGGATACATGTTCGCGAGCTGGCTGACCAAAACCAGATGTATCCTCCGACTGCACAGCATGATTTTCTTCTTGTTTACATCTTTTTAGTTCGCTTTTCAAACAGTTGGTTTTTTTTGTATTTTTTAATTAACTTTTTTTTGTTGTCTATCTCTTTTCCATTTACCTTCCCTTGGGTACCATTGTGTAACTATTTTGCTGCATTTGTTCTTACCTCTGATCATGTGTCCCAACCACTTCCATTTTAGCCTTTTTATTTTTAGGGTTACGTCCTGTATCTTGGCCTTTCTCCTTATGTCGATGTTTCTTATTCTATACCTCCTCTTTAATCCTAGCTTGTTTCTCTACATTGCTCGTTGGCAAATGGCAATTCTATTAGTTGTGTTTTTTGAAAAAAACAAACAAAAATTATCACACTTACTCAACAAAAAAAGCATATCTAATAATCTAAGTAGCCATCTCACACATATTGTTTAGCCTGAACAGAAGCACCTAAACACTACCACCTGTACCTATCTAAAGATTGTGCACACAGCCTTTGTATCTGACGTAGCCAATTACGTGCGATGGTGACAAGCCCTTTGATCATATCGACAGGTACCGACTGATGTCACACGACACCCGCTAATCCAATTAGCTTGATAAGTCGAAGCCAGGAACAGTACTGTAGGTACTAGGTAGGTGTTACTTATTCTGACGTGTTTTATAAGTAATTACGTCGAAATTCTGTGTAGGTGTTGGCATGCAGTAAATTAAAGAGAATAATTAATTTAGCTGGTGTTGCAATTTTTAAGGTTCCGTACCCAAAGGGTAAAAACGGGACCCTATTACTAAGACCCCGCGGTCCGTCTCATGAACCGTGATAGCTAGACAGTTGAAATTTTCACAGATGATGTATTTCTGTTGACTAAATAATAAAAACATAATAAAATAAATATTTAAGTGGGGCTCCCATACAACAAACGTAACTTTTTTGCCGTTTTTTTGTGATAATGGTACGGAACCCTTCGTGCGCGAGTCCGACTCGCACTTGGCCCATTTTTTTTTAAATGTTTATTCGTGGTAAGATTAAATTCAAGAAGTATATCTAAGTAATAATGTTATGTACATTTAAACTCTTATTAGAAACTTTTTATCGAAGCATAATTGGACAGCCAGCGAACCGTGCCTATATTTTTCGCACAATATCTGTACACCTACTGTAACTACCCGCAAATCTTAAAAGAACTCAAAACCGATCTAACACAAACGCGAACGCTCACAAAAACTTGAAATTGAAATATTATCACAAAGAGAAACTCCTATTGAAAAGTGGCAACCGCCAAGGGTACCAACAGAAAGAAAATTAGGATGTGAGCCGTCAAAACTTCAAGAGCAGCCCATCAGGGCGACATTTTAGAGGGATGTGGCCCCCGCATTACACCTCTCTCATTATTTATCACATTGTTGACAAAATTAATGGCGACCCTCGTCAAATGATTTTTATTTTATAAAATAAAGCGCGGCTCCTGACAGTTTAATCATATCTTTGTGTTTCTAATGGGAATGGCTAGACACTTGAATTTAACTTAGGCTTCAGTTTACTTTGTAATTTTCATTAAATTATTTTAAAGTTTAAAATTGAGGTCAAGTACTTTCGTAAGATTATAGGTACGTAAATATACTGTAAAATTCCATATTGTTTTCGACTGTAGTCAATTCTGAGTAGAACGTCTATACTATTGCCAACTATAGTTGTTTCATTTTAGCTTGACAATAGCGGTCATTGCACTTTCCCTAACATCTCTTCGAAGGAGCCGTTTTATATTAGAGAAAAAAAATCAGAGAGCGTTACGAGATATGTTGTTTAGGCTTAATTATGAAGACATAATATATCCTTCATAAATTTGCTCACGAAAATAAGAATGCAATAAAAATTATAGCAATTATTGACCTTAGGGTCAATAATCGCTATGGCCGTTGTCAAATAAAAGTGTATTTTATACTGTCAGTACTTTATCGTCCGTTTTATTCCCGGTAGTAAATACCAATGAGAGGTTATCATGTACGCAGTACCGGGGCCCGTACCATGAGTTCTTATAACAAGGTTATATTCAGTGTGCGTAAGGAACAGATGTATGTGACTTGTACCAGTAAAGTGGCCCAGTAAAGTTCGTAGGCTAGAAACCTACGAACGTACTACGTCTTTCGTAGGTACCATTTTTTTGCGTTATGGACACCGACTTCAAAAATTTAAGTTATTTTTCACTTCTTAGTTTGTATTTGGAAGTCGGTAGTATTTTTTTGCAATTTTTTTTTTTATTTTTCACTTTTTAGTTGTACGTACCTAATAGGCAAGTTAGTAAGGGAACTATTTCGCCAGAATAGATTTCATGAAACTTGAACATAACCGGTGAAATGAGAGGTCTGCTTACCCCTTAAGAGCGAACTGGCGTGATGTTATGTTATGAAATGTTATAAACAACAAACAGACATGCGATTGCAGCGATGCCGAGAGATTTGCCGTTATTTATTGAAAATTCTGTTGTATATCTCTGAAGTTCTTCATCAGATCTTCACCAAATTAAAATGGGACCAATTTCGGAATATACCTTTTGAAACAAAAAAAGAATTTTCAAAATCGGTCCACAATTGACGGAGTAATCGGTGAAAATACAAAAAAAAAAAAACCTACATGAAGTCGAACATAGAACCTCCTCCTTTTTGGGAAGTCGGTTAAAAATAGGTAATGCTACTGTTTTAACAATACATCAACATTACACCATACGTTTTTTTCTATCTAATCTCTACGAGGAAAATCATAGGTATCATAGAGTAGTGTTTTCCCCAATTTTGTCTTTCATTCATAAATGTCTATGAATAGGCAAATAGTGAGGTTGATTAGGGATGCGTCATAGACATGTATTTCTGAATGGCACAACAATACGTGGCCAAATGATTACATTTGAATTGGTATCGTACGTGATATTAATTTCTAAATATACATTATCATGTCTATTGTTTCAAGCACTTATTTTTCTTTGTGAATTTCCGGTTTCCTCAAAAACCCCAGTTTATAAAAATTCTGAATGATCCAGACTTACCGAGTGCGCTTAGTTGCCAATTAGGAGCACCATGTATATTTAACTTATTATATTATTTTTGTCGCAGTATTCCTGCCGATAACCGACATATTTAATTAGCAGGATGATAGATATCTGGTGTCAGAGGTCAGCTACGAGGAAACCAAGCTTTTTGTAACAGCGTCACGTTAAAACACCATCGTTAAAACATTGTTTTAATCATCAATTTTATCATTTAACAGTTACAAACAGTTTTAATTACGGGAAACTTCGTTAGTGTCCACCATTAAAAACTTATCACTAATGTTAAATGAATATTTATCTTTATTTTTCAGTTTTAATGACGAAGTGATAAAAAAAATAATACCTATCTAACAGTAACCGAAACACACATCAGAAATTTCTTTTTTTGATTCAAAAATGTTTGACCTAAACTGAAGTTTGATTGTAATTCTTAAAATTTCTGTTCCCTTGACAGTGGAGTGGGACTTGTACGAAGTCTTGGATGTTGGGAATTAGAGTTGAGACTTTATTGTATTGTGTTTAGGGTTGGTGTTATTTTGGCGTTCGTTGGATGTAAAATTTATAATTGAAGGCCGTAAATTAAGGTGACATCGACAGTTGTGGCTCGCGGGGAGAAGCCGCCGCGCGTCGCGACACTCGCTGGGGAGAGCCCTGCCAATATTTTATCGAGAAGGTAATTATTTGATCGGCACATTGGGGTAACAGATGAAATTCGCTGCCCGTAATGTCTTTCTCATACTTTGTATTAGGAAAATGATTAATGATTAAGTTATCATTTTCGATTTCTTTTTGGTGGGGTGATGTTTCTTATTTGTTAATGTTTATAGTACTTTCGTGTTTATTGCACGTTCAGTAGACTTGTTTAGGCGCGAACAGAGCTGATAGCTCCACTTACAACTTTTGCGCGATCATTGCAGGAGCAAGCCTTGATCTAACCAACACAGTTAAAAGTACATTCTCAAATACATAGTCGGTTGTTTTGTTTTAGTAAGGCTATAGCGGTTATTGTCATCAAAAACTGAAATAATAACCCACATAAAGTCGTTCTGAAACAACATCAAACGAAATCTTCGACATTTTATACTTATGAAAATAGCTAGGAACTTTATTTTTCAGGTTTCTTAGAAGAGATATTAGGAAAAGGTCAATTTTGTAATTACAAAGTCAAAGAGCACTAAAATTACCGTTCGAAATTTGAATTTCTACACAGAATTCCCAGTAAACGCAGTCTACCTACACGGTTCTCCCCGAATCGGATATAACCAGTTGCGATCAATCGCGCCGTGCCTCCCGCTGGTCGATTTAATTCGCGCCTTGACAAAAACCCTTTGACACATTCACTGGTGACAGATCGCAGCCGGGAGCCTCGCGCCTCACTGACGGGCCCATTATCATTGGCGAAATGGTTTGTGCGAAAACGGGAGACGGCGTGTCTCATTGAATTTTACGAAGGTTCGGTAGGAGATTTTTTAATACATAACTTTACCTATATTAAGCTTGTATTGTGTATTAGAGTACCCATTTTGGCTCGTTATGTTCTAGCCCTACTTTGGCGTACAAAATAGAGGGGTATCTGTAACACCGAGCGTAAGGTTGGGTTATTTCCACCCGAAATTCTTACTTAGAATTTTATCATTCTAGTTAAGACATTCCATTCAGCTAGCAATAAGCCCTGCCCACTGCCACTTAAGTTTGGCAATTCTTCGGGCTATGTCGGTAACCTTGGTTCTCTTGCGGATGTCTTTATCACTGATGCGATCACGCAAGAAATTGCCCTTTGGGTGACTGTGCCTTCTGATGAGGCCCATTGTAAGCGACCACGTTTCGGTTCCGTACGTAAAGCCGAAAAGTTCTCGAGTGGCGACCACGAACCAGAAGACTTTCCATTGGAAGGCTTCCCACTAGGTGAACCGTTGACCTGGTGAAGGTTGCGGAGATCCGCTGGATGCAAGACGCACGGGATCGGTCAATGTGGCGGCGCTTTGGGGAGGCCTATGTTCAGCAGTGGACGTTTTTCGGCTGAAATTATGATGATTGTGATGAGATATGACATTCAAAACGAGACTCTTATAAAAAAACAACCATATCTGGTTGTTTTCATCAGCTTCATGCACTTGTCCCTTGTTTTAGGCGCACGGTGGTGCATTGGTTGAGCGATTCACTGCTGCGCTGCGTGTCGCCGGATCGATTCCCGCACGGAACAAATAATTGTATGACCTACAGATAGTTGTTCCGGCTCTAGGTGTTGTGTATGTGAGCTTATATGTTTGAAAATGCACCCACGATACAGGCAGAAATTCCTGGTGTGGGGCAAAGATTTCATAAAATATTTTTTTTTGTTCGGTGCAACACGTTTCTTCTTCTGATCCGTCCTGTCCCCTGCCACGCTGTCACTGACTGCCTTATCTTTTATATTTACTCACAAAGTCCATCCAGTTTAAACCAGACCCACAAACACGAAAACCCTGTAGACGTAAGAACCTACACGTGTCTGGGATTCTAATCAACATAATCTTAAATGATAAGGAAGTTATCTTTATCTTATCATTCAAGGTCAAATCGACCTTTGTTGATAAAGTACTATGATATACTATAAGTATTTATGTTTAGTTTTAAAAGCCGTTTAGATGTGAATAGGGATTATTTTATAAGAGGTAGCGTTGTACGCGCTATACCTCGAGTCATGGTGTTTTACAATCGTTCTATGTTAGTAGCTAGCATCAGTGTAGGAGCACTCAACACAGTTAACAATATTACTAACACTGTTTGTGAACATTTTTAACAGCGGTATGGGAGCACCATTTTTACTAACAATTTGCACGGGTTTATTTTCAGCACCAGAACCAGCCTTCAAAAATAATCTTCTGGATGATTGCGGTGCCTGATTACCAAATCTCTGATTATGATATGCTTCAAAAGCAGAATAACATTTCACTGCTGAACAAAGAAGTCTCCAATGTCTTACCTAGTCTCTACCTTAAGTTTTCTCATTGAGCTCCTACTAGTCACCTTGCAAAGACCGTCACTACCTAACCTGAAGAAAACTTACGTTTGCCGATTCGTGGCTTCTTCTCTAGAACTTTTATCTATTGGTAAAAGGTCTAAGGCTCAATACACACTAAGACAGAGCCACAATAAAAAAAAAAAACACGCACAGAATGGTTCGAACTTTGAATTTTTGAATGTGATCGTCATTTTCTCTGGATAGAAATGAGTGCATTAAGTTGAAGAAATAGGGTTCATTTTTAGAAAGTAGCTTCTACTCTGCATCAATGTGTTTTAACCATAGACTTAGTATGTTTTCTCTAGGCAGTTATAACCGTTTTTATAGTGCTTTCTATTTCTCGCCGATTGTCTTTGAATTTGTAGACCACAAGCTTTTTCTTATCACATTATTGAGACACCTCTTCATCAGAAAACAAAACACTATCGCATTTCGGTGAACACCTATCACTATTAGTAATTAGGGCACCATCAGAAGTGCCGGTTCATGGAAGATGGCACGAATGCTGATTCCGTGTATAGGATGCAAGGTGTAAGGTCAGACCGATGGTGTTTGGGTGGCCGTTATCAGTTCTAAGACCGCCGGAAGGTCAGAAAGCGTTGTTTATCTTACTGATAGTGTGGTTTAATGAGTGTTGTTTGTGATGGGATTTTAATTAGTTTTTTGGGTTCGGTGGTGATGATTATGTGTCTTGGTTTTATGTTTTTTGATTTCTAGGAGGTAAGCCTGGTAAGAAGATAGTGGTCAGACGCGAGCATAACATGTTTGATTATAGAAATAAATAACAGACCTTATTGACTTAGCATTTGATTATTACTGTACTGTACTTTTCGGAGTGTAGACTTCCTAGTACTGTTAAGGGATCCGTGTAGGTAAATCATAAGCTTATTTACAATTTTATAGGCTTTATTCCCTTATATTAATTTCCATTAATTGAATAATTACCTTATATTAACTAACTACGGCCTGTTGGCCACCTGACTGTAATACTCTATTCTGTTTTTAAATTATTATTTTTTAAAGCTATCATAGAGCTCGACGTAAAAGTCACAGATGTGCTCAAGTCATATACATCTATCCCTTACGCACACTCAAAATAACCTTAGCCTAAGGTTACCCCTCTACCAGTCTGCTTACTGTGATAAGGTTCATTACAGTAAGCGACCTTCACAGTTATCACAGTATCTAATCGTAGGCTTGTCCCCTAGAGACATTTTATAAGTGTTTTCGTCAGGTTAAAATCTAAAAAGATAAGTACTCTTTAACTATCGGTTTTCAATATCTGTTAAACAGATGGTGCAAGCGCCTGATAAAGTGATAAGATTTCTAGTTTTCAACCCACCTATTTTTATGCTCACAAATGTCTACATCACAAGATAAAGTAGCTAAAACTTATCAAAAAAGTCACCAATCCCAAAACATTAATAAAAGTCAAAACAAATAAATCAAATCATAAACAGAAAATTAAAATGCGCAATTTTACCGTTTCCAAAACTGCACTATTCCGTATTCTTTCTCACAACAATATCGTACCGTCGAGTACGATATCGAATTTCGCAAAAAATCTCGAACATTGTCATACAAATGTATCTGTTGTTATGGGCACGTAATTGCTGGGCTGGTGTGTAATTTGCGAGAGTCCTTTGTACCGGAGTCAATGCACAACCGTTGTTATCAACTCGAATACGTTCACTTTGTAGGGTCCGAATTTTGTAGTAGACGGTGAGTGAACGGTGGCATTTTAGTTCGTGAGAATGAATGAAAAGCAAGGTTCAGTGAGTTAGACGAGTTAGTATTTACAGTTCCTATAAGTATTGAGATTCTGATACATAACACAAAGATATAAACCTACTATTGGTTACTTAAATTATACAACTGAGATAGACAAACAAGCTGACATTTTTTACTCGACTGCCGAAGGAGGGTAATGTTTTTATGTATGTTTGTTCCTATGTGGCGTTCTTGAGACCAAACGCGTTGGCCGATTTTGATGATTCTTACGTCAATCGATTTGTCTTAACCCTGCGAGTGTCACTGGCTACATAAAAATAGGAAAATAAAAAAATGGCGGATTTTATGCGCAAGTTAGGTGGATAAAAAAAAGGTTTTTTTCTTCCAAACCCATCGTGTGGGGTATCAAAATGAAGGGTTTTAAGAGGTGATTTCAAAAATATATAACATTTATATGTTTAAATGTACATCATTAAACAAAAAAATAACTAAAAAGTTGTAAATAAAAAAAGTTAATCAAAAACAAGACTGCTTAAAAAGCGAACAAAAAAGACGTAAACAAGAAGAAAATCATGCTGTGCAGTCGGAGGATACATCTGGTTTTGGTCAGACAGCTCGCGAATATGTATCCTCCGACTGCATAGCATGATTTTCTTCTTGTTTACGTCTTTTTAGTTCGCTTTTTAAGCAGTCGGGGTTTTTGATTTACTTTACTAAATTTTTTACACGATTAATAAGTAAAAATATATGTGACTAAAATATGGAGAGCTTATTTTTGTTCAACTCGCTCACCTTCTATTAAACTTTTACGAAACTTACTAATAATTCTGCCCAAAACTTTCTTCAAAAACATAAATCACTACACCATCATGTCTAACTCCCAAGCTTACAAACAAGTGAATTAACTAACAAAGAGCGAAAACATCGTGATAACTAAATTGCCAACAAAAAAACCTAAGGCGATAAATAAAAGCCCCCCCTCTATAAAGCCAGTTCCACACGGCACCTTACCGCAACTCAAGACGCATTAGCAGGATTCCTGTAATGACTACTAAAACTGAAGTGAGGATAACACTGTTACTTGGTTTGTATGGGACACGTCATAAGCGGTAGCGAGTGTGATGTAATCAAGAAGTCAAGGTCTTGAAAAGATGACGTCAAACCTCGTCTTGAAAATTCTGTACTGAAGAATACAGTTATTCAAACAGAAAGAAAGAAAACCTATTTGTAAAACGGCACGCACAACAGCAAATATCCACACGGTACAGAAGAAAAAAACAACAACAAAGAAATACAAAACGGAACAAAAAAATATAAAACAATAACAAAGAAGCCTCATAAAATCTTGTTTTGTCAATAGGGCTTAAAAAAGGTGGCTTTGGTTTCAATGAATTTTCATTACTGGCATTTTCTTAGTATCATTCTTATTATCTACTATTAAGAATTCGGTAATGTAAGATTATAAAATCATGTCTATCGATCAATATATACAGTAATCGTGAAATTATCTTGTGAAATCAATGAGATAACTAAACAACGCATTGATTAGCGGGCAACATCACATGACATTCATAGCCATGATCTCATTATCGGGTCTGTTATGGGTGGACTCTATTATCTGCTGATAGTGTACATTTTGCACACGAGTTGCCTTCCTTCTATTGGCTCTAGAAATTACGCGTCAAATGACGTCTATCGACCAACCCTCAGCATTATCCCAATATAATAATTATTTCGTCAAACTAATCTATTTTCCCTAAATGTGGTGTAAAAGTCTGAAATACAACCAAATTTACCTCTGATAGACTGTATAACTATTCAAAGTTAAGAGAATTTCTTCGAGAAATGGGCAAAGAAGTTTATTAATTGTCATATTATTTAAATTTATTCTTTATTGTTCACAAAAACATAGAAACAACTACAAATTCAATAGGACAGCTCCTATACAAAGGCGAGCTTAACCCATGATTGGTATCTCTAACATCAAACCAGTTTTGCAAACGCAGTCACAAGATTGTGTTTGCATAACTGAGCACAGAGCTATGAAAATCGCTGCAAGTTTGAAACTTGGACGCAAAGAAAACCCAGCTAGTAGGGTGGGTTGATTGATGAGTCGACGCTGTTCTCTGATACCGGGCTCAATTACACTGCGATTACTTAATTTGACATGATACTTCCCCAGTTCCGAAGCTCCACGATTAACGGCAAGTGTTTTAGAAGTACGCTGACGCTCCCTTTAATGAACTCTTGACTCCTGATTTCCTGACTTCTGTTTCAAACTAAAGTTGTGCAAGGCAATGAAATTCTCGAGTCATAAGTGGCGAATTTAGTCTTGAATTTCCTTCCTTCTTACGCTTTATATCAATTTGGTAGTCAAGATAAAATTGAATATGTAGACGTTTATCATATTTAGTTGGACTGAAATCTGTAGGTACTTCAAAATTCTCATGAATCGTAAAATGACGAATGCCAAACCGAATTCTATTTCGAAAACCGAACTAGATTTTATCTGACTGAATCAAGCGCTATAATTGGCCGGTGATCCAGTGATGAGAATAAACAACAATGTTTACTGGGCACGCGCGGCCGTCATGCGAGAAACATTTCCATCATGTTTCAGAACGTTTTTAGTCATTATTAA
The DNA here is from genome assembly GCA_964057195.1 of Orthosia cruda. NCBI lineage: Eukaryota > Metazoa > Arthropoda > Insecta > Lepidoptera > Noctuidae > Orthosia > Orthosia cruda. The sequence goes on from OZ059843.1 coordinate 12,172,455, forward strand.
CTTAGTTGCTTCCGTTCCTGTCGTGTGCTGTTTTTCAAATTGGCCACCATTATACAATTAAGGTTAAGTGGGATTGTATCCTTTGGAGTAGCTTTTTTCATTTGTTTTTCTTTTATTATCTTTCTGATCATCACTTTTCAATTCTACGATGGTTTATTTTTGTCCGAATGATTTTGGCTGCTCGATTTGTCAATCAGATCTCATTTTTATATTAACCACTTATCCAAAATGGGTGCTTACGCTACTGATCGTGAGGTAATCTCTATCCTCAAGTAACAGCTATACTTTCTAATGCTATTTTATTACGTCTATAAATTGTATAGACTCGCCCCAGGAGGCGCTTACGGAGTGGCTATCGCACTTTTCGATTTAGAACTCTCCTCACTCAAAATTGAAATGGTTCGCCCCTTTGTCGGAACAATTTAAATTGGACATTTTAAAGGTGATTCTTTCGGTGGTCGTTGAACGGTCGGGTGTTCGTGTTAGTGAAATGGCTTGTATCAGGGTGGAATGTGGGGCGTTGCGTTTTGGTAACATTGATTTAGAAGGCTTAATAGAATTAGACGATCTTGATGACGATCTACATGAGAATTATGGGAATATTTTGATGCTTATAGAATATGACGCTAATGACGAAAAGATTGGGACACTAATTCATGATCAATTAGTCGAAGATTAGATTAGGTATTAACGTTGCTGAAAATATTTCCAAAACAAACGACACTAAACTTCTCACTTCCAATTCGCATTCCATTCTAGTTAGATTACATTTCTCCAGGAGCCGATCTATTGTGCCCGGTCCATTGAGGGACATTTTAAACTCCATCGTTTATCCTTTGAAAGTGGTCGGACAGTGGTGCCGGTAGTTTATCACGCCGATAGGAGCGATCACAATGGGTGTGCATTCAAACTGGGTGATGGCTTGCCTTGATACGTATCTTGGTTTTAAACTCATTGCAACGTAGAAACGTTATGATCTAAATTTGAAGTTAAGAGTTGAAGAGGGGTCTTGATTTCATGAAGAAAATATCTGTACGTTGAAAGATAAAAGTTTTGCTAACTTTTTTTGGATTTTAGAAACGTATTCGAAACAAACTACATTTTCATAATATCAGATCTGGTGTCATCACATTCTTTGATATCTTCCAGTCTTGCATGGTATACTTGATATTTGTACCTATTTGTAGTTTTCTTTGTATAATTGAAGATCCATATTACATACCTAACTCTTCACAGAAAATCCTTATTTCACTCAAGTATTCCTCTAGGTTTGTCACGCAAGTAGCAACTAACAAAGAGGGGTGGTGGGAGGAATCCCCAAGTAAAGTTGTCGCCACAGAAGTGACCCTGGTCCGCTCTGTGTCACGTACCCAAGTAATTTGGAATTCTGCTCGGATCCTATTGGTTGCCCCGGGTTTGTTTCGACGGCTGCCATAGTTCTGTTCTGCAAATAGAAGTACTGCAACTTTGAAGAGTTGATTAATATCATTGTGATTGTTTTTATTTATACTTAGATACTTAGATTATTTATACTTAGATTTTATTTTATTATATATAAAAAAATATTATTATTATTTATTTATTTTCAGCCTGTATTGGCCCACTACAGAGGAAGGGAAAGAGGAAAGGGAGGCCTTTAGCCTCCCTTTCCTCTTTCCATTTTGCCCGGTTTTGGGCAAGTGTCGACCAGTCCTTTCTGTAGGTGTCAAGCTCGTCCCGCCATCTTCACCTGGGTCTGCCGCGATGGCGCCGTACATTTTCTTGGACCCACATAGTGCAAGCTTTAGCCCATGACTCGCTATCAAAAATTATATTTCTTTTAAATATTCTCTTAAATCGGCTCAAGAAATCTGCTTCGTTACCTTTTTAGGATCTTGATTTTTGATAGCGGTGTTTGCTAGTTCTTACGTATGTATCTATTACCTTCTTCTTCCTTTCCTGGTTCCATTATTTAGGGTCGGATCTCCCCACTTTCCTGCGCCTAGCTGTTCTGTCTTGGGTTGTCTGTTCGGGCAATTGGGCTTGCTTGAGTTCTCTGGTTGGGCGACGACCTGATCAAGCCTTTTTTGTTTTTGGTTGTTAAATAATCCAATGACTTCTCCCGCTCTGGGTGAAGCGAGAGGGCTGACTTTGATGTCAGACTTTTACTGACTAAAACCCACCCGTGTTCCTCCAGTTCCTTGTGCCAGGGCCGCGGTAACTCTCTTTCAAATTTATCCGCGGCCCGACCCGGTCAAGGCTGCGGGAGTCAGGTGGATACGAAATACACAGTACCGATCAGTGTGGCGACGCTTGGGGGAGGCCTATGTCCAGCAGTGGACGTCTTCCGGCTGAAATGATGAAGATGAGTTCTCTTTCTATATTGGACATATGTATGTATCTATTACCTATTTCTTCTTATTGGAAACGATCTCTTCCTTGGTATTTGATTGGTGCAGAAGTAAATAACATAGTTACCTGACTTTTACTACATTTTTAGTAGCATGTGTCACCATTTTTGTTGTATTTTATATTGTTATGTAAACTTTTTCTTTCTTTCTTTTCTATGACGCCCTGACCTCACTCAAAAACAGGAAAAGCATTGGCACGATTTGAAATTTTGTAAAATTCCAGATTCTTCTTATTATTGTGTGTCCCATGACGTATTTTCCGGCACCACATTTTAGTCTATCGCCACTTACGTACTTATGTATTCCTTCTAAAATAAGCTTCACAATCGCAAGCATATATTCCATTTATGTTTGTACCGTACAGTTATTGATAATTTTATTAAAGACAAAGCGGAAGAAAGATAAAAATTAATGATTTTAGCATTCGCTAATTGTTTGGGACGTAATCAGGTGCTTTTGACTAATTAAGGAGGCCCTTTTATGATAGGTAGGTATGCTCCTCGATACTCGCTCAACAACTATTATTAAATCTATTATTATATAATTTAAGGAGCATCTTGTTAGGTTATCTATACTTCTATACTAATATTATTAAGAGGAAATATTTGTATTTTTGTATGTAACGAATAAACTTAAAAACTACTGGACCGATTTCAAAAATTCTTTCACCGATGGGAAGCTACACTATCTCCGGATGACATGAGCTACTTTTAATCCTTCTATTCTCACAGGAACTGGAACTAAGCGGGTGAAACCGCGAGGCGTCCGCTAGCTAAAAATAAAACTACTTACACAATGATACTTACAATACCTATTAGAATCACCAAATTAACTGTTAGAGCTTTTTAGTCAAGTGCAGAGAGAGAAAGGAGAAAAATTATTTTAAAGGCAAAAATTATTTCTTTTAGATATCCCAAAGGGAACACATTCCCGGGATGAAAACTATCCTAAGTGCTATTCCTGACTATAATCTATCTTTGTGCCAAAAATCCAGATCCGTCCAGCCGTTTGAGCGTGAAGAAGTAATAAACATACAAACACACACACACACACTCACAAACTTTCGCCTTTATAATGTTAGTGTGAAGTGTGATGGATGATCTTTTTGTAAACTCTTACCTACAACTTGGAAATATTTTGGCATATAAATTTAAAAAACATAATGTTATACTCATACAATGACATGATTTCTCTAAACTGTGTGAACTTCTGGTTGTTGTTACATTTAGGTTAATTTACTTGTATATTAATCTGTGGAAACTGTTTCTGGATTGTGTTGAACTAACTGTATGCTTATGTTTGTTATTGCATCTGTTTGTTTCCCAAATAAAAAAAAAAAAACTTAAAACAGTGAATGAATCCTCTGACAATAGATTTAAACTACATTTTAATTTGTTTTGCACACGGATATAGGTAACACATATTTTTGCGGTTACGTTACTACCTTCCTTAAATTCATAATGTCGTTTATTAAATGATATAAATTCTCGCGCCGGTAACATTTTCATATACCGCGGGACAGGATAAATGTGATATGTGGGATTGTGGAATATTCTTTAGAAACTAGTCAAATTGAATTTTATGGTTTTGGGAGGCTGGCTGTATGAATGAAATTTGTATTTTTCCTTTCCTTGAAAAATGAATGCGATTCATTGAAGCTATATTAATTTGACTGCAAAAGAACGTGTGGATTGGTACACAAATGTTGATAAAATCTTAATAAATAAATGTGAAAGTTTGGATGGATGTGTGGATGTATGTTTGTAACTGACAGTTACGAAAGGCTGAATGAACCTGGATGTTTGGCACAGAGATAGATTAGAGTCTGGAATAGCACAAAGGATACTTTTCATCCCGATATAATGTTCCCTTGGGATAAGAAGACACTTTTCACGCGGGCGAAGCCACTTGCAGAAGATAGTTTATATAATTATATTTTACTAGCGGACGCCTCGTGGTTTCACCCGCGCTGTTCCAGTTCCCGTGGGAACAAAAACTAGCCTATGTCACCCGCGGATAGAGTAGCTTCCCAACTTTTTCCCAACTTTGAAACGTTCTAAAAAAACAAATTTAGCAGTTTCGCAATCCAAAGTAACGTTATGCAACGAAATACAGTTTTCCCTATTAACACTTGAACATTTACAATTCGCCAATTTCCATAAAAAAACTTGACACACAATCGATTAAACAGGCACCGAGGAATCGATTACGGCATCGGTAGAAACGGTAAATCGATTATCGGCTATCGTGTCTATCACAAATCGATTCTAGTTGTCACCTTCACGTATTCGTGTTCAGTTTGTCATTCACAGGAAAGGTAATAAAAATTTAAATTGAACTCCAATACTTACATATCAGTGACGATAAAATTGAAAATAATTATATGGTCTCGTTGCTGTTATTGTGGACTTATTGAGGGAAGTAATGTCTGTAACTGTAGATCTTCTATAAAATCAATCATCATCAATTAATATATGTAATAAATCTGTAGAATAGTCGTTTTTGTACATCGAAAATATTGCCGAGTAAATTTGAAAGAGAGTTCCCGCTGCCCTGGCGCAAGCAACTGAAGGAACATGGGTGGGTATCAGTCAGTCATAGTCTGATACGCCTTCCCGCTTCACCCAAAGCGGGTGAAGTCATTGGATCCTTTGCCAACCCAACAAAAAAAGGTTTTTTAAAGGATAACCAACGGAACCTATTTCCAGCATTTTCGTCTTTTTTTCTGGTTATTTGTGCACGAATCACGTGAAATGTACGAAATCATTGTAGATAACTTTTATATATAAAAATGGTGCGTAACTTGAATTATTACTTAGTTTTTGTTGCATCGCAATCAGTTCACTTTATCGAAAGTTATACGAATTTAAAGTGTTCAAGAAGTAAAATTATCACAACACACGCAATTCAGATACTCGGGAATTTAAACTCCATATTCCATAGATGGTGTTGTGCATTTGAAGTCATTTTCTGAATGGTGGTGTTAAGATTCTCCGCGAAAGAATGACCATAGATTAAAAAATGGTAGATAGGTGGGGTAGGCAGGAAGGTAAGAAGTAGGGTAGGGTAGGCAGGACGGTAGCGAAGCTAAGGGCACAGCTAGTGTATAATATACAATGAATACCGGCTGTTACTGTCTCACTGCAGGGCAAAAGTCTCAAGGAACGAGCATTAAGAGGAAATATGGACAGAAAGCGCCGACTGAATTTTCTTAGCAAAAAGTCATAATTCGAGGTTTGGTTCTTAAAAGCGGAGTGGAGGAGGAAATAGCGGAGAGCCAGACCTCGAATTGTGACTTTTTAGTAAGGAAAATCAGTCGGCGCTCTCCGATTGCTCAATGCGGGTTGACGATATCAAACTTGGTCAGCAATGTCCATGTATATAAAATGTTCTGTGAAAAAATGGCATGCATTTTTCTTTAGTTTTTCAGTCAATTTATGTTTGACTACGTAATAATTCTTTTTTTTTTTCATTATTTGTTTAATTCAAAAGATAGCAATCCTCAGTGACAGTTGATAATCTGTAATATATCAAGCGATGAATTATTTCACGTTATTTTGGGTCAGAAACAAATATTGCGATAACTCACTACCTGCGTCTGTGTTTCCGAACGCATTCAACCCGAATCTCTTCAAAGTTAGAGTGAACAGGCTTCTTCTGGGTAATCTCACTCCATGGTCGACTCTATCTCTGTTACCCATGACTTAGACTAGAGTCAAGAGCAAACCCATCACAAAAAAAAAAAATATCTATCTTGCTACATACCATAAACCACAAAATAAATAATTGACGTCATAAAATGGCATCCTTCCAAATGTAGGCATTTGCAACTAAATATATTAAATAATACCAAGTCAAAAAGTGAATAACTAACAGGAAATACGGAATCAACAAAACGGACTCATGATTATTAATTAACGCAAACCTAAACATTTAATTAGGTATCGATATATAGACGACGGTTATTCCAAGTCTGGCTTAACTACATATATGAGAAATAGATTTAGCCCATCCTGTTCCCAATACAGATTAAAATCAATGGAAGTGCCTTTTTATCCGGCACATACACATTATTTAGAAAAATCTGGACACTGTTTCACGAATTGCTTACATTCAATATTCACATTTTCTACAGAGAATTTGAATTAAGAATCTACTAAATCTGCTTAGTAGGTACTCATTCCATATTCAAATTTTCAATTGAGAATTTGAATAAAGAATCTGGTAATAAGTTTCTAAAAAGTTCAGAGATTTTATAAATAAGACCCATTACAGACAAAGGGAGCACAAGGGGCCACTACCGCGTTGGCAGAAAGATAGTACTTCCATACCTATAGCTACTTTCAGTACTTTCGGCGTCGGCCGTAGGTATATACAGCCGGCCTCGTTCGCGATGCCCGAAGCACCTGCCACATCACTACAGAATCCGCTGACAGACAAAGACGCAGATAATAAGGCGCATCCCATTGGTGCATCACCGACGACGCCCCGCCTACCGCCCGCGGCGACCAATGGCGCCGCCCGCCGGAGATCTTGAACGTTATCTAGTTTATCTGCCGTCTCGCTTGGCACATTCTACGGCGATAGCTATTTTCAGATACGCTGAATAAAACTCAAATGTGCACTGAAATTTTATTCGCTTAAGAGAATGGACGTCTTGCGTTTTATGGAGTTGTTTTTAGCTGACATGTCCGTTTTTTTTAAATATGGTGCTTTATACAAAAGGAAGGAATATTTTAATTACGACTGATACTGAAATTAAGGATGTGTTGATTGGTCACAATAGCTTCCTTCCTTTCACAATTCCTAATTTGAACCATCCGAATACGGTCAGTCGGAATTTCGAGTTCACTGCAAAAAACAGGGTCTGACCTCGTGAATTTTCTGGTAGCTAGCTTCCGTTATGCGTAAGCAATTACGTCAACCAATTTCAAATCACCTGATGATTGAAACAGGCAAAAAACAGCACGGTAGCTTTACAGAACGATCGAATACGATACGATAAGACTTCAGATTGCTGGCTCGCGTTCAATCAAGTTTGTTTTCTTAATCGGCGCCTTGTCTCGTATCAGTGACCAGCACGAACCGAACTTCTCCACCCCCCACGCTCCATACATTCACTGCACACAGAGAGGTATTCAATTGAAATATCAGAGGTCTAAGTTATCTGGCCGTGTTGTACAAGTGATTTGTTATAAAGCACCGTCGATAAGTAAGGGCTATTGTTTGTAGGTCGCTCCCGATGTACAATATTGTAATAGTGTCGTTATTGTAATCTTGTTATGAATTTTTTGAAAGAATTATGGGGTTTCAGGAAGGGGTACTTTATTAAAGATTCGAACGAAGCCTTTCTGGGTATTGCCTGCGTTGGTAACTTGACCTACTCAAATAACTTGTCTAAAGAAATAGTTCCAATTGAAAATCAACATGGCTTTTACTAAACAAAAAACATGAACCTCTTTCACTCTGGATGAATGAAATCTGGATTTTCCGAAACACAAAATTCCGAATAACAAACCGCTTTTCAAAAACTCCAGCCAAATATTTTCCAAAATATAAAGCGTTGTCCATTGAAAAAGCTTGCCGATTATTTTCAGACGATAACCTTGTATTGCGACCCCGAAACGTTTGTGTGAGAGAGAGGGGTGTAACACAAAGACAGGCAAGGGGGTTGGGGCGCGGGGGGTGGCCCGGGCGAGGGTATGTGATTCGGGATCCTAGGGATGAGCTGGCTCTCGCTTCCTCTCGCGTTATTCTGGCACAGTGCGTCGCCGACGCCGCACATATCGGGCCGCACTATATCACACGCAAATCGCACGCGGGTATACCGACACGCGTACGCGTACATCACTACACACAAAATTCATCTAATTCCAAATTTGAATTTACCCATCTCTAATTTTTATCCATAGTGCTGTGCAAGACTTTAGTGTTTATTACTAACATTTATTTTTGTTTGTGACAATACACCCGTTAGTGAATTAACGCGATTATTTTAATTAAATTAATTATTATAGTGATTACGGACAATGATAATAAATATTTGTACGAATGCTGAATTTTGATACGAGTTACAGAATGAAGATGTCTGGTGAGTTGAAAATTGATAGAGATAATTTTTTTAATTTGCCTATTTTTCATCTGCTTAATGTAGAAAAAAATTTACGATATTTTAATTGAATTTGATAACCAATTAAGACATAAGTGATCTTTACCTAGGTTTCCAAGTTCCAAGTAGGCAAGGTTCGTACCTACCTAATACTTAAAACAGTTAAAACATAGGTATTTCGTGCTATGTAAACCAAAAATCTGTTTGCTAAGCGAAGATACTATTTACAATTACAATCATTATCTTACGTTAAAATATAATAGGTTATTAGGTGTCTTAGCATACCTAGATTAGACAATGGTTAATTGGTCAAATTTACCAAAACCCGCCGTAATCTTGTTTTTCAGGAAACCGTGAAAATTCTCTGAAAACTGTCACCTGGCCAATCGTAAATTACGTAAGCCCTTTTTGTTTTCACGAAATCTAAGGAAAAGCGTTTTTCCTTTCACTGCATTTTGTGAAGAGCTATTTGAATAAGAATAAGTTTTGTTTTTTTATGTAATGTCTTTTTTATATTTTTTATGATATTACTCTTGGCGTTGTTGGCTACAAAACTTCGAATATGAAATACTTTTTAGTACTTAATCTTTCTATATTTCGAATAGGTACTATTTATACTAACTAACAACACCAAATTTTATAAACAGAAGATCTTCTGCTATCTTTAACTTCAAAACGACAAACAGTCTAATGACCGTAAAATCAGATAAGAGGATAAACCCAAAGAGCACAAAACCTCTTCAAATTATTTCGCTTGTTAACCACAAATAAACATCACTAACCGTCACTTTTTTATCTACGCTCTTTACATTATCTGTGGTTCTCTCAAGGGTGTGCGAAAAAGAAAAAAATCTTTACGAATTTATGATGATATTTTTTTCTTTTTCATAGTTTTAAAGCTATGGCGTGATCGTTTGGCGGACGCCGACGGGTCCAAGAGATTGTTTGCATCTTGTGCAACACACCTTGCATTGTTAAAAATCTTGTTTACATCACGCCAGTGCGAAAAAGAATCGGAATACTGGCTTGTTTGATTTGCTTCGAAAAAAAACGACACCGACTTTTATATTCGATTTTTAAATCGAGTTGTCGGTATTTTTCGGGACTGTTTACTCGGTTCGAAATGTGTAACCGCAGGTGATGTAGGTGTAGACATTGTTAATAGGTAAATTGTAATTATAACTATCAATTAACATTATAATTAACCGCAATAGTTTGTAACCGCAAATTACCTACAGTTATAATTAGAACATAACTAATCCCCATTGAAATAGACGCATACCTATTTCCATACTCGCTAGTATGAATATTTAGATATAGAAAACATTCTAATATCCCAATGAATGATATTGCAATAGCATGGAACACAATAAGAGAATACGCACCCACTTTGAGACACCAGCACCTTTTCATATGATAATCTTGAAGTTGAAAGCATCTTTCAGTTAATTTCTTATGTGGAAATTTACATAAGCAACCATAGTTTCAACCTACTCATTAAAGCGTACCGCACCTAGGTTTTGTTAGAAAGTACAGGTTTCCGCGAACGTTTCGCCATTCAGGCTCGCGCGGCAAGTGAATTTCTCAACCACCGCCGAATATGATGAGCTTGCCCAGCACTAGTCAAGCATCATATTCACCTGTTAAAAATAATTGACAAACGAATTTAAACCTTAGCTCGGACGATAAAGCGTTAATTTCACGTTTATCGCGCGTCTTTTGTCGAGTTAAGAGTGTTTTATGAGTCAACACAGCCGGGCCGTGAACTGTCGTGACAGAGAGCGACGTAAACCGCGCTTATTGTCAGTGTCCATGGCTAACACGTGAAATCGGCAAGCCGTGGGGTCCATTGGACTAAAAATCGCATGAGATGCTCTTCATATTTTCTGTCTTGAGTAGTCTTGACACTAATATTAACGTAACAAGATCTTTAATAAATTGAAAGATTGCTTTTCAACCATAGTTGCGTTAAAATAACAATGACCAATTCTCTAACATAAAACAATTTCTACCAATCACTTTATTACTAAATAACGGAACACTAAAATAAAGCCTAGAACACACCAGCAAACTTCTCCTTTTCACAAAGAAAAACTGTGAACAATCATCAGTTTAACCGCTCCACCGTGTTCTATGTCTGTGCATGTTCTTATTTTAAATCTGTCGCGCGTTTCTGCGGAAACCAGAGATTTAACGACGGCTCGTCCGCATTGTCCAAGCACGAAGCGTTCGCGGTCAAACGCGACAAATGGACCTTGCGACGGCTAATTTGAATTTGAAATTCGAACATCAGTTTTATGGGACTCCATTCCTTAAGTTGGTATGTCCCGGGTTTGCATCGGTATTATTTGTATAAGATGTCTGTACGAAAGTAGGTCCGTTAAAGCTTTGTTGTAGCAACACCAGGCAACATTTAAATGATTGTACAAAAGCAGAAATATATTCTCTGGAAACTGGAAAGGCAGGTATCGTCAGTCTATATACTGCTTTGTACAATTGAACGCCACTGAACACAATCCTCGTTATCTATGATTTATTTATGGTCCTTTAAAAAAACACAAATTAATAAGTTCACGTAAAAACAGCTGAACTGACACAACATGACCTATCTTCAGATAACAAGCATATTGTCACGTTCTTTCGGCAAAACGTTTTTATTACAGTTCATAAAACGTCACCTAGCAGCGCGCACTCTGCGCACTCATAGACGCGTGCGCAGACAGCGCGTCTACAATCTATGGTCGAACTTACTAAGCGAGATGATTCACGGAATTGTCATTCATCATACTGTTATTATCTGTTCCGTAGACGGCATGGTTTTATCACTATCATTCGAGCTTGTTTTATTGAATGAACTGACCCCAATTTAGAAAACAGATACTTATAGATAACTGATTTTAATGGGGTATGGAATTTCCGATAAGCTGTTATGATAATTATCTTAGTATCTAAGATTTGGGTTGGCATCGTCTTGGTTTTTTATCTATACAAGGTCCAAATACCTGTTCTTTATGACAGACCTACAAAGATAATGTTACTTACTAAGTACGTTTAGTGCACTCGGTACACAATACCGATTCGAATTTCAAATTCCTGTCACGCTTTGATCAAACCTTTACATCAAATGACAACAAAATTCGATTTTCAAAATTATTCTTCACTGCCAGTGACAGGTGTCGAGTAAAACCTTCTTTCAAACAATACTCTAAAGAACTGTTACTAAGTACTAAATCCAGTTATTAATTAAAACAAGAACAATCGCCGACAGGTGAACTGGCTTAGCAACAGGGCTTAAATGTACTTACATTCAAAAGATTCTGTAGTCATGGACAATATGGACATCCTGCCTATTGAACACTGCACTTAATAATGTAAAGCAGTTATCATTATTTCCTGAGCAATTTTACGCCGTTTTTTCTGTGCCACGTGCTATGGAAGACAAGATAGGGGGTTGTTTTAACAAGTATATTAGAACTGTAGTATAAAGGGTAGTTTGATTAATGGTGTGTCTCTTACAGTAGGGTCGTTTATGGATGGCACGCGTAACTATGAATTTTGTCTTCTTCAATAAACACGGGGTGGTTCTTGTAGTTCTTTGTTATTTTTTGATGACGATGAAGAACAAGGAGTCTTTATGTCTGTTTGTCGGTGTTTTTTTTTAAATTGTGTTATAAAAATAAGTTCTTAAATAAAAATATCTTTAGAACTCACGTGTTCATCAAATCATATCTAGGTACGCTTGCCATCGCGGGTTTTCCCATGGGTTGGCTCCATTTGCATTCTTAACAGTTTAGAATTTATCATCTATTAACAGGTAAATTAGATCAATAGGTATATTTATTTAGGTCAATCCTTATCTCATGTCATGTTTTGTTAAATTTCTGGAAAACACATATATTTTATCCTATTATGTAATCGCTGCGTTATATCTACCTATTTATTTTAAAATAGTTCTTTAACCCTGCTTGTTATTAAAACCTAGCCAAAACATTAGTTATGAAAATAATTATGGTACTCGTAATTTGAGAAGAGGTTCTCGGTTTCCATAAAAAGGGTTTATGCATTTGTCAGATAGTGTATTTCCACCTAACTTTATTTTCTTATTTGACCAAAAATCCTGTGGCTCAGGATTTAAGGTTCAATTAATAAAAAATATAAAAAATCTGTCTGTGAATTTGCATTTAGTAGGGATGAACCAAAGGCAAGACCAGAGACAAGCGGAAGTTCTTTGTGAGCAACGGAAACAGACATAAAGCGATCAACATCTTGCACGTCTTCACTTTTTTATAATTCGCTCGTTGCTTGATGCTAAACTATAAAAATACCAGCCAGTGAGTTTATTGCTCTCAGACATGCGTTGTTTAAACTTTGAACAATATTTAAATTAAGAATTAAAATATAGGAAAGAAGCAAGGAGAGGAGTTTCGTTATGGATTTGAAAAATGGCGGAACGATTTACTCGTTATTCCATAAAATAAATCTCAATTTATTAGACACTAATGTTTTCATCTGTTTTATGACAAAAGTGACATTTGTGGGCCGATTTCTGAATTGAGTATTTGAGGTTAAGAACCAGTTAAGTATTTATCAAACTATACGTTAGCCTGAAAACCTGTCATGTAGGGTTGTTCTTAACCTCAAATCAGAAACCGAAACCGCCCATAATAACAGTTAAAAACAATACGGTTATTAGGAATAGTTTCAATTGACTACTGATATAAGTTCATATCTAAACTTATATTAGATATAAAGAGATGATTGTAGAACGTAATCGCGGAAAAAGACTAAGAATTTTACAAAAAATATTTCACAAATATAAAGCTACTCTATCGCTTAGTGAATTTACCCCTAAATAACAGTAACAATAAAAACCGGCCAAGTACGAGTCGGACTCGCACACGAAGGGTTCCGTACCATTATCGCAAAAAACGGCAAAAAAATCAAGTTTGTTTTATGGAAGCCCCACTTAAATATTTATTTTATTGTGTTTTAGTATTTGTTGTTATAGCGGCAACAGAAATACATCATCTGTGAAAATTACAACTGTCTAGCTATCACGGTTCATGAGATACAACCTGGTGACAGACACACAGACAGACAGACGGACCGCGGAGTCTTAGTAATAGGGTCCCGTTTTTACACTTTGGGTACGGAACCCTAAAAATATAACAGTTTATAGGGGACAGTGTCGGAGTGCAGTGTCGTTCTAAAGCTAGAATTCGACAATATCACAAGTTGATAACTACGCAACAGTTACAAATTAAAAAGGACGTGTGTTCCATAATCGTCTTATTAGATTAAAAACCGTCCCGGTAATGAACACAATGCGAATGAATATTAATTATTAATAGTCGTGTCGTCTACGTGTCTGGCAATTAAAACTTAATCAATATAATAATGAGAACTCACGGTACACTAAACATTTTGTTCTGTAAACGAAGGACGACTAAGGCCCATTTTTTGATCCGTAGTTAACTCAACCATTGGTTAAATATGCCAACCAATGATTTCGAATTTCGCTAAAATGCGTTTCCTCGTCAATTGTTAGCCTCACAAATGGTCAAATAAGTTGGAGAGTAAATTATTTGATAATTGATAAAAAACGCAATTTCACGATATTTGAAACTATTGATTAGAATATGTTTGAGTTAACTACTGATAAAAAAGTGGGCCTAAATAAGATAACAGAGAATAGTATAAAACCGTTAGTACCTAATTATTTATAAACCTGGTAATGAACAGTTTTATTTTAATTAACATTGTTTTGTTCAACATTGATAAACAGTTGTATTCACACCTTAGTCAAATATTGTCGTTGTAAACCGGCATGAAACTTTCTCTCCGTCACCTTAGCATACAGGCAAAATGACAATCTAACACCGATTACGATTGTCAATGAATAAAAAATTAATGGGATTGAGTGATAGCTATAGCTAGCTATCAATACGTGACGTGGTCAATCTCAAACGATTTAGCATTTCGACTATCGCCTACTACTTACTGCTTAATGTATAATCAAATTACTTGTATATTAATCTTGTATATTTTGTCCACAGCGGCAGACAGCCAAGAGTCTGGCAGTCCCCCGCCGAGCCCGACTGACTCTGCAACATCAGAATCAGCGCCCACCTTAGTTCACATCAAACAAGAAAACATGCCTCCAGGAACAGACGTAAAAGAGTACTACGGTACTCTAGACTTTGGTCTCTCTGACACATATCTAGCCAATAACTTCTCCGACTATGGAAGAGGATATTTACCTAGACCTCTGGACCACCTAAAATCGGTCAAAAACGAAGAAGGGACGAAAGATGAAGATCCCGAGGATAGAGATTTTATCCTACCTAGTGAATTGATGTTTAAAAGTGGAGGGATATTTGCTAGAGCTAATATTTCTAATGGAACGCAGTATGGGCCTTTTCTGGGAGTGTTGGAGAGTCAGCCGAAGGATAGACGGTTTGCTTGGGAGGTAAGTCCTTTTCTTCTTTTTCTTTCGTGTCGATTAACTCAAACTATACAACCATTCAGATTTTGTCAAACCAGTATGTAGCTACTCGGACAGCTCTATCATTTGCTATGTTCAAATCCCGTAAGGTGCAGGTGATCGGGCATGAAGGGCAGACAAGGTGGTGGGCCATATCTTGCGAAGGGGCCCACACTACGGTCTATGATATTCCATTTGGCCAGGTTGTTTTTACAGCGGCCAACCTGGGTCCGCAATCGGTTTAGGGATTTCCAGATTGGCCACTGCAGTTCGTTTCCAGAGGGCAGTTTCTCTGCCGGAGTGATGAAGTGTCGAGGAGTTGGGTGTGTATGTTTTCATAATTCACATCTCTCGTCAGTTGCGCTGGCTTCCTTCCTTGTCCTTATTCTATCTTTAGTATCGTTAACGGCTTTGATGAGTCACGAGTTATGGGCAAAAAATCAAAACAAACTTCAACTCAGTCGACGATTAGTCATCCAGTCATAACTATTCCACAAACGGTCCACCTGTGTTCAGCTGCACAAATGTCACTCTTATCATAAAAAAGTGATGACAAAGCACTCATTCTTCCTTGTTTTAGTTAATTTACAATGAACCACTTGTCCTCGGATCAAGTGCAAGTGTCAAAAATGACCGCCATTCATAAATTATGTCCCAAAACTACTCTGTTAGGCACGGATGCAATAAACTGTCGATTTTATTGATCCTCCTTAAGTTCTTTCGTGTCCTTTTGAGTGCACCTCCTTTACTGACTTACACACTTCATTATTTTTAATTTGTTTGAGCTTATGACGTTGGAACAAATTTTTGAATCATTTTTAGGATAGGGACACGTTTTTTAGCTGTTTTTGTAAATTGTTTTTGAGATAAAGCTGTCATCTTTTCACAACATTAGGATAGAATAATGCGTTGAGTTTTGGTTATGTGAATCAGATTAGATTGCCGCTATTTTCGAGGTTTCTTTATCAACAAAATCCCCGCAAAATCTTACTTTATCCATAGATAATCTATACAGCACATGTGAGCATCGGATGAATGAAATAAATTGTTCAATTGAACGCATCGGAGAATTTTGCGAGGGGTGTGGCGAAGTTATCTCTGGTAGGAAACGGAAATCAATTGTTGGATCGGATGCCTGGATTACGCGAATGTATAAAGTAAAGTAAAAGTATTGGGTTACTTGCAATGTGTCGTGCAGATTTTTTGAATGGGATTACTGTAGCGCAATTAATCGGTAGATAGATATTATTTTAATAGTCTATCCGCAACAAATCATGCACATACCGACTTCCAATCTTATCAATTAATCCACTGAGATATGTAATATTATTTCAGCAGTTGAGAAGATAGATATTTTCAGTAATTTTCTGTCTAAGTAAAATTTCGCCTGCTTAGTTTGTAATTGATAAACAAATTAAACAACTCCTTATTAAATCTATCTTGCTACTTAAATAATAAAAAAATATTAAGTACAAAAATATTTTCGCGAATGCCAATTCTCAGCACAAAAGACCGGACGCGAATCGGACATAATAGCGCTACGATGCGCAAACGCCTATCGAATGTCAGCCAGCGAGGCTGCGCGGGAGTCGCTAGCCGAGGAGACAGATAACGCGCATGCGCGAACCGTGGGTGTAAGGTTGCAGTCAAACCACCGCATTGTTGTCTCTGACGGACATGTAGTTCCGGCTGTTAGGGCCATAGACAACGTTATTATCTTTTTTTTTGTAATTTGCACAATGAAGTAGTTGATCTGTCATGACATTGCAGAGACTAGATTAGAATGGTTCGTGGAAGAGGTTATTTTGTTGTAACTGTTAAAGTTCTTAATTGTTCAATTAATTATTAACCTACGGAACTCTTTTGTTATAACGTTGGCTTATAACTCATAAGAGAAGACTGCTGTCTTTTGCACAGGAGTCCTTGAGGCTCAAACTTGATTTTGATCGTTTCACAGAACCCAAAGAATTTAAATCTTTAGATATTTGAATTTGTAAGTAGTGGCTTTACTAAAATAAAGTTGTTTAAGATTGTAGCAATGAACTTAGAAAATGCTGTGGTGTTTACTTCAGGATTCGTTTTCAATTAAATCTCTTAATAAAATAATAATCTAGGTTAAGCTTAATTGAATAAGTGAAAGCGTACACTTCTCTATACAGCATATCACGCGCAAGTTCGATCATGCATGGAGTACTGTTCTCATCTCTGGGACGGAACTGCCAAATACCAGCTTGATGCACGAGAGTCGATCGAAAAGCGGGCCAAGAAGCTCATCGGCAATGAGGCACTGGATAAGTCAAAGCTCCAGAGCCTTGAACATCGTCGCCGAGTTGCCAGCTTGTCGGTTTTAATCGGTTACATTTCGGGGAGTTTGCGATGGAATTGCATGATCTAATTCCGCCCAGCCCGTTTCTTCATCGGACTACCAGACGTAAGACGATGCGCCATCGGTACATGGTGGACATCCCACCCATATGCATTAAACGTTTTGAGAATACTTTTATTATACGTACAGCTAAGGAGTGGAATTCCCTGCCGGAGTCTGTGTTTCCCGATAGGTAAAATCTAGGGATCTTTATGTCAAGAGTAAATAGGTTACTTCTAGGCAAGCATGCTTCACCGTCGACCACATCATGGCTTACCATCAGGTGAGATAGTAGAAACCCGCGAAATAGTTATAAAAATACGTGCGAAATTATAAAGCTCACACGCAATATAGGCAAATACCGTTATTTGTAGTTTGATTTAGGTTTGGTTCGGCTTTGTTTGACATTTCCGGCGCGTTTGAAAATTAGGTATCATGCACACAACATGTAAGTATCTAAGTAATAATGAGGAAACTCATATATATAGGTTAATAAATTCTGTTGTTTGTTACGCATTTATTTGTATGCGTTGAGTTTACTATCAGTAGGTACCTAAAAACGCATTAATTAAGTTTCCATATTTTTAACTAATGCCTTGGGAAAATACTGTTCTCCTTATTAGTTATAATGTAGATAACACTATGAATTGATTCTTATATATAAATATTTGAAATTCAAGAATACTTGTATACTACTAGAGTATTCGACTAACAGAATTTTTTTTTTAATAAGTTTGAACTGAAAGACAGAAAGAATGAAATAAATATTTTTGTTTGTGACCTGCACAGGAGACACGACAAATAAGCAAAAAAAAAAAATTAAGAGGGAATGCTCTCGTCTATTTCCTCCTCCAATATTGGACCAAATTAAAAGATATTCCATAAATTGAAAAATAAAGATATATACTGTGCCCCTATGTTTTGAGCCAAACCTCGAACTATAATTTTTTACTTAGGAAATTCAGTCGGATGTCCGCGACCGCAATTCCTCTTAAAAATAATAATAAATAAAAGCCCGTGAGAGACCAAAAAGGCTCTCATCATCATCTCATCTCATCACAGCATGTGCACCGATATCCAAAATGGAAATAACCCTGAAATAAACTGCTTAAAATCTACACTATTTGAGAACTAATAAAGCGTTCACAGTGACGATTAAGATCACACACCAATCCTTGCCGATTTCACACATAATCAAAAACCAACTCCGAATCATTATATTCTTCTACAAGCTCGAATCCTTCGCTTCAGCAACCACAAATCTCTTGATCTGGCTTCGTACGTGACGCCAGTTAAAAGTGCCAATTCTGGCACGTCATTAGAGGTGCCCGTTGTGGCACAAATGCTGACCACGCTTCCGAATCGGTGCCTTAAAGGATCCTTTGATGGTCGGCTTGCTACAGTAACAAATAATGGCGGTAATCATTGTCCTTTGTGATTTTTTGGTTTATGGTAAAGATAAATCAATGAACAGTGACTTTGTGAGCAAATCATTAAGGTAACTGAAATCAATAAAAACAATGAAGTGAATTGAAATCAATAAAAACATTTTAGGTGAAGATATCGATAGGCTTAGAATAATAACGCATAGATACCTAGTACGAGTGCAAAAAGTGAGACAGCTAAAACTTAGCCATAGTGGCTAACTTCTCTCGGCGAGCCGTCAGTGCTCAACGTCACGTTCCGTCAAACACAGCTCGCGAGTAAATAATTAAAAATTACAGTTTGTAGCGAGAAAGGATGTTAAAGCACTTCAGGAAAACAAACAAAATTTGATCAAATGCGTTATTATTCCAAGTCGATAGGATAAAGTACCTACCAATGCGGAACATCTCTCTTAAAAAATCCGTTACTACCGATAAATCGTCCCTAATTTAACACTTTTACTTAAAAAATGATTAAAATCGCAGTTTCACATGTCTACGCAAACTTAAAGGGGTTAAATTCTTTGTTAAATTAGTGATGGTTATATTATCTAACCACCGTTCCCCAAACGTCGATATCTCAATAAAAATCTTCAGCAAAAAACATCAGGGTAATCAAAGAATTCTTTATTTGTGAATCCTGTGTCAAAGTGCATTGAAAGGTTGCGAATATACCCTAATTTCGGTCGTGGCGTGACCCCCGTCAACAATTTTTTTTTTAACAATTTCACACTTTTTTAACCAAAAAATCGAGGTAACGGTAAATTGTATAAAAGAGATGTCGCCGTATTCAAACTTTAAAATGAAAACTTGATTGGCAAGTTTTTTTTTTAAATAAAAACGTCACCAAATCTCTTGAAACGCATCTTCTTTTTTATTTCGCTAATAAAACTTCTTTTATTCGATTACCACTCGAAGTAAAGTTCAAATATTTTTCTCACAGATCTTAAGCGGTTGTCAGCGAAAATCATTTCTGGTTTTGATGAGAGTTTATCAATTATTATTTATTTTGTACCAATATCTATCTTAACCCTTATTGAATGGCATGCAAATTAATGAACGTAGTTTATTTAAGCATTTTTTTGAAAATTAATAAAGAAACGGATGAATATCTGATGAGTCAAACTAGTTTGTGACAAAGGGATCATCTCACATCAAATGTCAATCAAATTATGAATATTATAGATTCGTTCACTATTTCGAGAGGGTAGAGTGGGGACAATTGTCAACCATGATGTGAAATTGGCATGTAATGGATTCCGCTAATTATTATTGGCATATGAATTTTTTATTCGTTGGTGAATTAAAAAACTGTATCGATAATTTTCGGTTGGGTTCCACAAAGGTTGGCCATGAATGATTTATTACGTACTGTTGATTTTTCGCCGGGAAGCGTTGGTGCACGAGTAATATGTTAATGATGTTTATTTTATGTGAACATCCATGGTTTTTCGATGGTACACAATTTTGATATTTTTTTCTCGTAGATAGTATGTATCCATTTACAATTAATATTCGCACGAATTAACTTAATAATATGTAGAGTTGTAAAAAAACGTTTTTTTTCTGTGATGAAAAAACGTTAAAAAAACAGTAGTAGCAGTAACAGTAGTTTTTTATTTGGAGTAGGTTGTTTTTCAAGAGCACGAAAATAAAAATATGGTAAGGTTATCGTATATGAGTTAATTTTACGTTTTTTTTGTTTAATAAGAAAATACCATTTGTTGTTTGTTACATAAATGTCTTAAAACAATTGGCAACACCCACTGAAGTTTACCATTTACGGACGGGGATTTTACTAATTACAAAGAAAAGATGATTCTGTAATGAATTAAGTATTTTCTAAGTTCATAATAATAGGTACTCATTGATTTAAACATAATTTGACTTTAATTAAAACAAAACAACGAAATTTTAGTGTTTCACTTTTACTGAAAAAAAATCCAAATGTAGAAAAAAAACGACGGTGCCAAGTTTTTTATCATGTTTTTATTCAAGATTGTGAAAAAAACATTTCGTTTTTTTTTTTAATTTACATCTCTAGGTATATGTATTAGGAATACCTAAATAATATTCAACCCCACTTATAATATATTTTCTGTTTCCGAGCCTGATTTTGATTTAAACATTGCCAGCTATTTACTTCATAATCCTCTGGACCCAAGAATTAAAAAGCGTTAATTTTAATTCCGCAGATCAGTCAGTAGCGACGAATCCGTTGCATTACTGTCAAAATATCTGTCATATTCGCATGACATCCTTTCATTTCTAGCCACCCCCTTCGGCAAAGGATTAGTGATACACGCGGCCCTATTACATCTTCATTACGGTAGGCGGCTGTCATACCCCACATATTGTAATAATAACAATAAAAAATATTTTTGTTACTATGTTTATTGCCTCTATTGATGATATTTATACGTTTCGCACTGATCTCGGCTTACAAAGAGTATACAGATGTGATGTGCAGTTGTCATTGTGACAGCGAACATTGGCGGACGAATTATTTAATAATTTAAATGTGATGAGGAAAGAACAGAGGCTCTGGTAATTAAAACTAATGTAATAATATTTGAATTATTATTTTGAATGATTTTATCACACTGATACCGCAACGGTCGTTATGTTGATTACCTGTTATTTGTTTTTGCTAATAACTGTACGTACCTACCGTTTATTCAGCATATTCGGAATTAAATAATATTTTGTTATTGCTCCATACAAAGTAATAAATCGCTCCTAGAAAAGTGAACTATTTATTTGTCCACATTATTAACGCAATGGCGGATCAATGCGGCATCTATGACTGACAGAAGCTGTCAATTTGACACCTGGTGCATCTGACACCGTTCGATCGGCTATCATTTGAAATAGCATTGATATACCAACAATGTGTAGAGGATAAAAAAAAGGTTTATGATAAAATATGTTGTAAACAGGGCAAAACTCCGCAATTAATGCATAAAATATTAGTGCACTAATGTTTGATCAAATATTATTAATCACTATCGATTTATATTTCCTATATTCCTTCCCCAGCTCTCAATTTAATTGGCAAGGTAGCCTATCACTTCAATAAATAAAAAAAACATCTTCATAAATATTGACAACATCTCGCAGGGGTTTGCCCCTCGTCTTGTATAAACATTACTGTTATTATTAACAAGTAGACACTTATCAGTTAATCTTACACTGTTGCACAATAGCTGCTAATCCTGTGCGTGATAGAAATTTATCTTTGCTGCACCGTCATTGTCACTTTGGCCCCGGTCTCCCCTCTGAATCGAAATCGGTGGATACGGTCTTTTGCTTGCGAACTGTCGTGTGATTTTTTATTAATTTATTGTTTTAATGTGTATACTAATATTTTCTGTGGTTTTTTCAATGTTTTTAAGTTAGAGATTTATTTTGTATAAATTGTTACGTAAGAAACGGGTCGTCGGGTTAAAATTTCTTCTGTTTGCGATTTTTCTTTAGTTTACAGCTAAATAAACAGAGAATTGGCGTCTACAGAATAGCTTTTTCCATTTTTGCCTCCAACTTTTTCAATACACCTATATATTATATAGGTAATCTCATTGCAAAGTTTACTCACGAGTCCTCTCTGTGGCTTCTTATTTGCTCCAATATTTTTCCCAACAAATTCGTGTTCGCAAAACAGTGCGGGCGTGCACAGTGGGGCAATATTTCATCTGAGCTGGCCAGAACAATAATAGCCTGTGGAGTCGAAGCCACGGCACGTTCGCGCCACAATGTTACCCACCACCAGCGATCGCAGACCTCCCTCGCTCTTACCCAAACTTCGATAATTACACGCGAAAAGAGGATGGTAACGGAATACGAAGTTTCTTATGTAACTGGTTGGTTGTATACCATCGCCAGCATCCGTGTAGACAAAATAACGAAATACTCCGAAAGCAATGCGATATAGCACCGGTTATTGGGTTAGGTTAAGCGTTGTTTACACTGAATGCTCGGCAGAGGCGATTGTTGATGCGTCCGATGCCAAGTTGCTAACTTTGACGTTGCACTGTTGTTCTATTTTGAAACGGGTCAGAAGACGCGAGTGTGTGTAAACTATTCTTAATAAACAAGAGTACCTATATAGTATCCTAATTACGTATAATTATTTTCGAACAGCGTAGTGTATTTGGTTTTCCGTTTATCAACTTCACTTCCAATCGCGCAGCTTAAAAACCTGGCACCCTACTACTTTATTGGTCCACATCTGACACCAAAAACAGCATCTATGATCTACAAAAAAACATACTGGAAATAACCGAATAATTCCGGATCCCACCGATTGTCACCGTGACGGAGCCGCCGGTGTCTTTGTCGCACTGTGCGTAGTTTTTTTCGCTTGTAATCTTCTGTTAATCCGTTTTAACGCTTCCAGATGTGAGGTTGCACCTCTGTGGACGATTTGCGCTCGTTCCCAAAGGATTCGATTGCTCTTACGTAATTATTATGGTGTTTTTTTCGGTGGATTTATTGAGCTTTGATTGAGACGCATTATTGGCATAATTTTGACGTTTCAGGACCTACTGAGACCGTGTCTAATTTAATCAGTATATCTATGATGTGATAATTAACAGAGAGGGGAACACCACAACACACTGTGAGTCACCATACCTACATGTAATATTTTTTATGTAGGTAAATACCAAACCAACATGGGTATGTATGTACGTGACGGTTTTATCGATGTTTTTTCAAAACTGCAAGCGACTGCCCTCGCACACAAAGATCATGTTACCGTTCGTCTGTTTGTGTTATTTTTACAACAAAACAAAACCGAAAACACGGACAATTGGCAGCGGCGCGATTGTTCACCGATCAGCGCACAAACGATGGACATGCTTTGTGCCAATCAGTAGGGAGCTGTGATACCCGATCAATGGGACATCGAGACACCCACTATGCAGTTACACGTCACTCTATTACCTGAATATTAAAGCCTAATATCCCTTAAATAGTTGCATTCGTTTTTTGTATGCGATACGTTTTTTTTGCGCAATGATAGCCCGTTCGTGAATATTTGGTGGTGTCAGGAATTAGAACGTTTTGTCTCCTGTTAATGGTTGAAACGTGACCGTATAAGGAGGCCATAATTTCACAATAATGTGTCGCCTGTAATGTGACAATGATCGGAGAAATCCTATTGAAATTTTACGGTTAATTTATGGGCGAGAAGGAATTGATGAACGTTGACTTGACGACAATAATGCCGACTGGTTGAGAATGGCTAATCCTTGGTGAATGAATCCAAGAATACATAATGTACGTACATAATGTGGGCGTATGAGATAAGTTAATAGAACCAACAAAGGAAACTTCTTCGATAATAACGGTAAATGCTTTTCGTTATAAAAAAAAATTGCAGCATTTGTCTTGAAAATGATTGCCTGATATAAACGCCAAAGCCACCTTTATTACTAAAATACTCGTAAAAGAGATCACAGCATGAATCAGTCAATCTGCCTAGCCTTTTCCCAATTATGTTGGGGTCGGTTTTCAGTCTTACCGGATTCAGCTGAGTACCAGTGTTTTACATGGAGCGACTGCCTATCTGACCTCCACAACCCAGTAACTGGGTAACATGATCCCTTGACAAGACTGGTGTCAAATCTCAGGCTTCTGACAACCCGTAACGACTGTCAAAGATCTTCATATGACAGCCGGGACCAACGGCTTAAATGAAATGAAATGATCACCCATCCACGGATCGACCTCGTCAAGCGTTGCTTAACCTTGAAGATCGACCCATGCGGCTGTTATTTAGCAACGAGCTCCTTTCAGCATAAATATTCCACAAAAATATTAACTGACCAGTACTTACCAGCTTAGTAAATCCGAATAAAAGCTTTAGTTCAACCCCCAACGACGTTGATGTGTAACAAAAAACAAGACACTATCTAATCGTATCGGCGAAAAAACAAAGAAATAAAAAAAAACGCTCCGGAATAAAAGTCCGCCGGATAACACAGGAAGCAATGCTTTTCCGTTGCTGATAAACCAGACAAGTGAAGGAAACCGGTGGAAATGTGAGCAAGATGTATGGAAAACCCTGAAGAGGGTTACTTTTTCCGTATTTAGCTTCCTTTTTTTTCCGAAAGCGGAAATTTTTCCGCGTAGTCCGACGGAAGCGTTTTGGTAAGTGATTTGGTAAGCTAATTAGATGAGGGTGGAAGTTGTCGGTTTAGAATTGAATACTGGGTTATATATACCGGTTAAATGGTTATTTATGAAGCTGTTTGAAAGGCAGACTTGAGTGGGACGCCCTGAGACAGAAACATGTCTTATTTCTTGAACGCAAACGAAGCCAAAGCAGTGTATAGCTGGCGTTCTGTAGTTTCTGCCTTACAGCCTACCCCCATGGAAAAAGTCATGAGTTTATATATGAATGAATGTGTCTATCCCCTTATATGTTAAAATGGAAATTCAAAACTATACCTATCATTGAACACAAATTAATCCTTGAAATATGCCCCCATACTTTCAGCATCTTGCTATTTAAACCACAACCCTTTGTAAGCACATTTTTACATAGAAAAAAACCCGCCCATTAAAATCGCGTAACCTAAATTCAAAGATACATAGCACATAGGTACGTTTTGGGTAGTAAGATCAACGGTCCAATTTGGCGCAGGCGAGGTACGCGCGGGTAAATAAGCGCCCGCAAATTGTTATCTTGTGAAACGAGACGTGTGATTCGAGCAACGACGCGTGATCCCTGCAAACCGCGCCAGGAAACGCTCTTCAGTTAACGCTAGGGATGGACGCGGGGTGTCGATAGTTTTTTGGATGTTTTGTGTATGGATTTATTGGCACAGCAGTGAGCCATGATGTTGATGAATCTTCTTCTTTGCTCTCGCCTTTTCCCTTTACGCGGAGTTGGCTTCTTCATCTTCCGTATGATGATTATGAACGTCAAAATTAAAATTCATGGAACTTTTTGAGTTTGTGCTGGGGCAGCTGCTGCCGGTGCAGAAAACCTCAAACGGCGCAAATATAACAACCTTATTGGAAGCTATATGTTTGAGCCGTTTGGGGTTGAAACATTAGGTCCATGGGGTCCGAGTGCGCATCGAGTTTTTCGAGAAATTAGCACAAAGCTCGTCGACTCTTTATGTGACCAGAGGGCTGGCCTTTTCTTTGGCTAGAGAATCAGCATTGCCATCAAACGTGGCAATGCTGCCAGCGTTCTGGGCACGTTTCCCATTGACATCGATGTGGACGAATTTTCTGATGCACAATGAGCTCTTTTCCGTCTCCCTTTTGTATTTGTACAAAGGTTTGTTTGCTTTTCATGTAATGAAACATCCTACATATAAAAACAGTAAAGCACGGCAATACGTCGCCATAATTAAAAAAACATGAACTCTTCTAATGAGACTAAACTATGTCGACGTTTTACCATCACTAGAAAAATTTATGAAATGTAATTTTCTGACGTGAACGAGTCACGAACATTTGTAGCTTTTCCGAGTGTACCGGGAAATTGCGATCTCTGCTCTGAGCGCAAAATATGAGATCTACCCGCAATTCGTTTAAATTGCGACCGAGGTTTTTTATAGTTTCTATAGTACAGCAGTGTGCACGTTGCACTGTAATTGGAATTTGAACAGATACTTCACGTAGTTTACACCTTGCGTAGGGATGAATAGCAGTTTTATACACATCAGTTTGTCTTGGGCCTTGATTCTAAATCTGGTCTGGTTTCTGAATGTCTTTTTTCTGTATTTTTGGCAGTTTTGTCACCATTTCAGGAACTTAAAATCTTTCGATGTTGATTGACGTTTCCTTGAAACATTCCTTAAACCTACTCATTTATTAAAAAAAGGTTGGTATATTCCCTGTTTCAGAATTTCATTCTATTTTTATTACTGATGGCTCATTTTCAGAATTCAGACTTAACGTTTTCCATGTCACGGTATCTCTGTCATCAACAAATTCGACATCCTACCGCCCTTTACCACCCCGCCAGTCCTATCTATCACCGCGTATTAATTTCTCCGTCCATATTTCAAATAGTAACCCTAGTTTGGAGCAAGTGTCCACGCAATTGGCATCCGTGCATCCTTGACCGGGCGCCATTGATGACTGATGGCGAACATGTGCCACCGGCACTTGGCAGGCAACTCATCGTAGGAATAGGGCTGTTCCAATTTTGAATGTGTGGGTAGTGGTGGAATACGTCTTGAGTTTAAATATTAATAGATTTTTGAAAATAGAAGCTACCTATATTGAAAACCATTAATATTAATGCTAATTTTTAACCGTGGTGCTAGGCAACTGGGCTTATCCCAGTTGTAAACGACCCTTTGTGCCTATTGGCCTTTTTGTTCTGTCTCCTGCTTGATATGGAGGGAAGTGATGGTTTTTTTTTCCTACTCCTCCTTTATTCTTTTCTGATTAATTACGTTGCGGGATCCAAGAAAGTTAAATTCATTCTACGGGACTTCGTCGAGCTTCATTGCCTCGGCGCTTTTCTGGTGGTCGCCACTGTTGATTCTGGCTTTCAGGAGTTCCAACGGTTTGGGAATAGTGTGGTGGGATTGTCCAAAAAAAATAATTGAAAACCTAGACAAGGTTCCCGATATGTATACCTGATTAGGATCTTATAGTTTTTGAGAAACTTATTTTTTAAATAGAACTCAAACTATTTAACTGCAAAGTAACATTCTTCGTGACTCGTCTTGCTGTCCGTTCGCTTTTGTACTTTATGTACTATCAGCAAAACTTTCATCTGCTCACCGTAAGGTAATGTATGTACATAAACTTTAAATAAATAAAAAACTAAAGATCACTTCGAAACTATTGAGAAGGCCCAATTCAAATGATTATTTGAATTTAGAGCCATTCGAGAAGAGTCACAGCCACCAAGAGTAACAAATTGATTCCTCAAAACGAGCACCTCTCCATAAAATCTCTCTCAATATTTCGCGCATCAGCCCTAAGACGAGGGTGCTCCAAGATAATTATCTTTTTTACCGCTCGCAGCCGACGCGGCTCCTAATACCGTGATAAATGCCGCGGAAAGGCTTGTCGCTGACGCGGAAACCGAGGGTAGGCAAACATTTTCGTTTGATTAATACTTCACTTGTTATAACATTATGTTAGTTTCATTGCAACAGATGCTTTTTATACTTTCCACGTAATTTTTTTTTACACTTTTTCCTTGAGGGATATTGTTTTAATTTTACGCTGAATTAGCCACCTTGTTTTCTTGAGTATTTAATGCGTTGTCAGATGTTTCGCTCGTAAATCGTTTTATTTTGTGAATAGGTATAATTTTGTCAGTTTTATATTGTTATTATGACGGTTTTTAATAATATTATGTGGGCTCTAAATTTACATCGGTAATTCCAGCAGGGTTATTTTATACAAATCAATCTTGGAAAACCTAGGAAAGGTATAAATAAAACCTAGGTCGCAGTGAAAACAGAAAATATTACCAAACCCCATATTTCCTACAAACATCGACCGTCAACCTTATGATATTTATAAGACAATCAAACGATCAATGACTTCTAATTATTTACACCTACAGGTCGATAACACCCTTGTCCTTTGTTTACTGAAGCAATAGATCAAGTTTAAAGGCCCTTATTTAACAGTACAAACACGGAACCCTCAAGGTACACATCTTCATGAAATAGGGGTAATAAGGCCCATTTCGTATTGGTATTATGACTCAATCGACGGTACCTATAGGGAAATTTTAGTGTCTGCCCGCAAATTGTAGGTTGGGTACCCCTGGTTATGTCTACCCTGTTATTTTAGACGGTTTAGGGTAAGATAATGGTTTGTTTGTGTAAGATATTTGGTCATAATGTGGAGGAACCAGAAAATAAATAGGTATCTGTTATCGTAGGTCAGTAATTGGAAATCCTTCCCACGAGGATAGTACGTGATCTATATTGATTCGTTAAAAACAAAAATAACGGTAGTTTTTAAACAGAAAAAACAACGCATTATTATAATCAATAGGTTATTACCAAGTCTAACATAAGGTATAAAGTAAAAGATTTTAATAATATAAAGAAGCTTTCCTTCATTCCAAAATTGGTTATGATTTTTTATTTCAAGTAGCAAAACTGGTCATAAATAAACTACACGAAATTAAAATAAATATTCAAACGAAGAATAAAAAAACGCTTTATAAAAAAAGAGATTTATAAGCCCCGAATATAGATATTTATGAAAATTAAATCATCACGCTAGGGGCCGGTTAGATTGGGGAGGTGGATGACAAATGGACAAGCTGTGACGAGCCGTTACATCGTGACATGAACTAATAGCGCCATCTATTGCGGTGGCGCGGTGTCCGTCGGCGTGTCAGTTGTTAACGGACGCCGAGAGATGGCGCTACTAATCACGTTCCAATGGAATGGTTAATTTTTTTTTATCTTTAAAACTGAGGTAGATTTATTGATAGTCTTTTGTCTAAATTCTTGTTGAATTTGTTCTATTTGGAAAAATCTATTAAATGTGTACATACCTTCTGAATAGTAGAAAGTACGAAATACTTATTCATTGTTTTTGTTTTTATTTCTGTCTAGATGCCAATATACCTCTTCGGATAACATCTTTGTAATAAAAACTTAACTCTAAGACTACCAAAAGCTTAAGAAGGATCCGAAAAGTTTACTCAAGTCATAATGTTCCACGAGTTTACACAAGTACAGCACATGCTTGCCAGATGGCGCTATTTCAAGTCCACCTTTATCAGCGATTTCCGTATCAGCATTACTTAAACTAATTTGATAAGGATTGTGATGAAAAGATTATATTAAACTAATGTCAATTATCCCACTCATCTGTCATAATTAGCAAAGCAATAGGAAAACAATAGACTGGAGCCTGATTCAGGTGTCACGACAGTTGAATAAGAATAAGATAAATATAAATTCCATCTTATTTGTCCCCTCTTTTTAACTAGAATCAACATGTAGACTATTACAGTGATTATTTATAACAATACAATTTTCTTCGTTTCCAGGTCCGTGACAAGAGTGGTGTCAGTGGCTGGTTAGATGCCACCTCGGAAAAGGAAAACTGGCTCAAACTGGTGCGCTCCACCAACTACCCCCACGATGTCAACGTACAACACCTCTTGTTGGCTGGCCAGGTAAGTCTGACTTTATGTCTAAGTATCTTTTGTCTATGTCTTAATACAGACCAAAGTCTACCCGTCATCAAAATCTGTTCAGCTGGTGAGACGTGATGGATTAACAAAAATTTAAACATACAGACTTATAACTTTATAATGTTATACATAGAGATATATGTATATATATATAGTATAAAAAAGACAAACTACACTACAACTATTACAGAATATAAAAAGCGCGATGCATTGTTGTTTGGTATAACTGATAATTCCAATATAATTTAATGGTATTAAATTAATTATTATTAATTTTTATTTAATTTAATTTCACTAAAATATTGTGAATACTGCACTATTCTTTCTCATGCTTCAAGTGCTCCCAAAATTCCCATCGCACCCTACCAAAAACATCTCATGCACTTCTCAACTAAAATTCGTCGATTAAAACTAATAACGCACAAATCAACGAATGATTATCACAACGGTG
The DNA here is from genome assembly GCA_964057195.1 of Orthosia cruda. Classification (NCBI taxonomy): domain Eukaryota; kingdom Metazoa; phylum Arthropoda; class Insecta; order Lepidoptera; family Noctuidae; genus Orthosia; species Orthosia cruda. Next base: position 12,202,830 of record OZ059843.1, read on the forward strand.
CTCACAGCCCATTGTAGCACTACCCCAATTAAATTTGAATGTGGAACGTTGGTACTTCCGGTGGCAGAAAATCGGTGTTCGACTGAACAACTGTGTGCCACTTCCGGTCAATGAGGGGAGCGAACAGATGCGGTGATTAGATTCACTTATTTGTACCCCCGACGAGGTTATACGGCTGTATGAAATTTGTATACAACGAACTATGATATTCAGATTTATTTTTTGTTAAAATAACGCTGTTTAAAAAAGGAACCGTATTTTACAAACAAATTATGCAATTTTATTTACCTTAAGAATATATTGGGAAATAAAAATGTAGGTATACAACTCACCTATTTGTATGACTTAGTTTTAATATTCGTAGGTACGAATACAAAAAAAAACACTGTGATTTTTATTGAGTATTTAGTAGCTATGTTTATTTAGGCATATGTCCAGCAGTGGACGTCTTTCAGCTGATTTGATGATGATGATTTCGTAGCAGAAACCTTTTATGCCCAATCTCCTCTTAATTTCAATACAGCTGAAATAGTTTCTAGTCATTCCTGGCCGTTCCATGTAAACTGTTTATAATTTTCGAAAAGGTTTGCAATAAATATTTTGCAACAATGTTTCAGGTGTGGTACAAGGTTGTCCGCGAAGTGCCCTCTGGCCAGGAGTTGCTGCTGGGTCCTCGGACACCCATCTACTTGGAAGACGTGCTCTCTTTGGAAGCAAGTGAGTACACTACTTTGTTATTACAATATTTGACAGATCTTTTTGGACTCAAGTCAATACAAACTTTGAAATTGTTTCTTAAAAGGTCTCGGTTTTGCCTAACAAATATATGTCTACGTATCGGAAATTGCATGTTGTTGAACGAATTATTTCTGGTGAATAATCGATTATTATGGTAGCATCAGAGAAATAAATTAGCAGTTATTTGAAGTAGAAAAAAAAGAGACTCTACGGGTTTAAATTATTACGTAGTTAGTATCCCAGCCACAGCAACGCTACCAATATTCCCGACTCGGTTCTAGCTTTTAAAGTTCTCAAAAAATTTCCAGCCCGTGCGAATTCGTCTTTATCAATATTTGGTGGTGCAAACTGTCATATTGCAATCAAACAAAAACGTCATCACTTCAAAGATCTCTCATCGGAGTTTCTGACTCCGAAACTTACATCTGAACACTAACTACAACTACAAGTATGTAGGTACATATGTATATACAAATAGGTTCTCCCAGGCAGTCCCAGGCTATCAGGGCGTCGGTTGAATCACGGTCACGCGTATATTCACGCTCCGTTGACATGCGGGGTGACAGTTAATTGGAGTCACCTGCCCTCTGCCCTGGCGGTGGACGGTGACCCTTGACGACTCATATGTACTGGAGATACAGGACGATGCGAAAAGAGAATGTAGGCATTAGGCTTTATACTATTTTATGTAGGATGAGTAATATTATCAAGCTCTTTGGAAAGCTTACATACGTTACTGTATTGTTGTTGTAAAAATATGGGTGACATCGGTGCTTGAAATCAGTCGCTCACAACATCTTCTCTTTCATCTCCTGTCTTGAAACAGTAACTGCCATTAAATAATAGGTACTTCCTTAACTTAAAGACATTTAAGGATTTCAAACATGGCAATGTTTGGTAATTCCTGAGCAAAGCAAAAAACGCCCTTTCAAAAGTAGAAATCTGGCCATTTTCAAAAGCACGAATGATGTAGGAATATCTCTCATAACAACACATAAACTTCAATCATTGTAGTAATGTTATAATACCGTAAGTGTTAGGGAAAATAGTGCAAAATATTCTAATACAACGGTAGTTATGTAGTACAAATTATTACAATTGCATCAACTAGGTATTCCGTGTTAGTCATCGTGGATGAATTCATTCACGACTATTGAGAATGGAGCACTACGTATTTAAATTGGTAAATCAAATGACATCATTTGGTCTACATTCCTGAGATCGAATTGACTTTCGATATGCATAATACCTATTGAACTATTGGAAGTATCGTCGGGGTAGAGCAAGAATGGTTTGAAACTAAGAATAGATTCGTAAATCTTAGATACCTTTCGAAAGAATGAGGAATTTTTCATTCAAGTATGACCAAAGGAAAAATAAAATATATAGCCACCCTGTATTGTGCCCTGGTACATTGGTTTCGTAGTGTTTGCTTAGCATCTACGCAGAAACATTTATCTGCACCAATAAATAATATAATAGGTATAACCAGGATATAACTAAAATAGACGATAATTTCAGATGGATAAAAAACTATGTTTACTACTGCAGGAGTAAGCCCTCTTCTTACAAAGAAAAGGCACGAGTTTATACAATAAAGTATAAAATATTTTCCAAACATGCTGTTTACAAAAATCTTAGGGCCTGGTCACAAATATCGCAAATATCGCATGCGCGCGTGGCACCAACGCACCGGGCGTTGGTGCCACGCGCGCATGCGATATTTAATTTAGATAAATCGCGACGTACGCGCCCGCGCCGCCGTCGATGTAAAAATCACGCATATGCTTTTGTTAATGCGGGGGTGACTGTTTTAAGGGTTGTTTGTTTTTATACTGGAAGAGACAGGAGAGAAAAATATTATGTGTAGGTACCAACAATGTCATTGCACTTACTTATAAGGTTTTCTCTACAACCAATTATAATAATAAAGATGAGAACAATATTCTTTAGACACTACCTATCTTTATTCCTGTAAATTAAAAAATACACTGCTCAAGACAAAAGTCTATGACCAGTGTGTGTTGCCAGTGATTACATACGGGTCCGAAACGTGGTCGCTCACAATGGGCCTCATCAGAAAGCATAAAGTCACCCAAAGGGCAATGGAGAGGGCTATGTTCGGAGTTTCTTTGCGTGATCGCATCAGAAATGAGAATATACGCAGGAGAACCAAAATTACCGACACCGACATAGCCCGAAGAATTGCAAAATTTTAGTGGCAGTGGGCAGGGCACATTGCTCTCAGAACGGATGGTCGACGGGGCTGAAAAGTTCTGGAATGGCGACCGCGAAAGTCAAACTTATAATTATTTTTCTATAACTCTCTATTCTACCAAACTCTTTCTCTGTCCTTCTGTCCTGCCGTGTCACATCCAGCACCCATACACGAACCGGACCGAGTCTTCAGTCCTTCCTGTACTGCTTCCGGTGTGGCGTCGCAGCCGGCAGCCGGCGCGGGCCCGGTGATTTATGCGATTCCGATTGCACGTAATAACCGCCTTGCTCTAATTACGTACCTATTGACTTGCTGACTTTCCCCTGCATTCGACACTTGGTTTTGTCGTGATTAGGATTATAGGTAAAGTAAGAGATGGTAGCTGTTCTATCTGCCTATAAAGGGTATATAACAGCACCATTGTTATACCAAATTAGCTAGAACATTGTAGAAAGACTGTTGAGACAGTATGTGGGTCTAGGTTTGGAAAATATTGTCATATACCAAGTAAGTAAAAAAATTATTGAGGAGAAGCTTTCTTATTTATTATTATTATTACGCTGATAAACCATGATGGCGTTTAAACGCAGTTATATGGAAAAACGCGTTGACAAATTGATTTTAATTTAAACTTGTTGCCTTGTGTAGATTTTTCGTGGCATCTGTTTGAGAATGACATACGTTGTAACCCAAATTTTCTGCTAATAACGAAAAGCTCTTACCAAACAATGTAACGCAGTAACACATTGAAGGACTATTTACTTAAATAACCACAACTCAGCACCCACATTCATCACCCAAACATAAGCAGCATGACAAACCAATATACCGTCCACAATGACTCTTAAATATCCATAATTAGAAACATTTGCAGTCAGCATTTGTTATAAAAGCTCCGGGCATTGCGCAAGAGTTGATTGATGGACCAACGTCCCAATAGAGGCCACCTAAAGCCCCATTCATATATAAATATCTTTTTTTTTTTGCCAAAGGATTAATTCGGGTCGAGATAGGATTTTGAATAAATAACCTACATGACAATGGTGATCGATTGCTGAAAGATAATTTATTGCCAAATATTTACATACGTTTTCTTAGAGACTTAGACCATACCAATCTGTTACGTAAGGTCAGGCACCTTAAAATTCTCCAGATAAGAGATAGTGGACTCATAAATAATGACACAGATTTATTGTAGCAGAAATGTTTTGTTAAAGGTCATTTTAGTAATCCTAGCCTCATTCCGTAGGCTTTTGGAGTATTTGAATTTTAAGTAGCTTGTCTTGAGTTCAGATTGATTAAATTCCTAGTGTTGCTATGAGCGTTTTAATGTCAAAGTCTGTTCCCTATTCTAAAACGAGTCCCAAGTTTGAATCTCGCTTTAAAACTTGACAGATTTCATACTAATCTCTACTCAAATCTAGTTTGTACAATCCATCTCCCGTCATACGCAATAACAATAATGTGAGTTAACCCTTCATTGGCCGTGCTTTTTTCAAATAGCCGCGTGCATTCGTGCGCGTAATGAATGAGTGTCGCGCGCTGACATTTGTCATCGCGCAATTGTCGCGCAGATTAAAATTGATGACGTTGCTTTGTCCGCCGGCGCACGCACCATTGTGTCGGTCCGTAGTACACTGTTATCTCACTCCACGATTATAATTTTTTAAAATTGATAAGAAAAATGGATTATGATTAGACGTTGTTTTGGTTTTATCTGCTTGTTTCTAGACGGCATTTTGTATGGTTATATAAACAGTTACGCACACATAAAATTAAAAGTAATTTATGGCGGGTTGGCTAAGATCTATAAGGAGGTAAAAAAAGCACTTTTAAGGTGTTGTTTTAATTACTTACCCATTATAGTTAAATGTATTATTCAAGATTTTTATGGTGAATTTGGAGATACAGCTACTAAAGATAGTTTCTGAAATATTTTTTCTAGTATTGCATTACACAATCGTACAGCACAAATCATAAGTTGAAACGTCATACAATCGCAACGTTGCCCTTGCAAATACGATGATTAATCAAAAAATTAACCAACGACAATAGTGGCACCCTCCATTAACCCGGCGACAATCGCTCGGCGTCCCACATCGCGTATTTATTTAACAATCAAATAAATATTACGCACAATAAAATGGAAATATTTCAATTTAATAACACCGCCCCCAGTGAAGGGTTGAATCTGGTCCGGGAGCCGGGAGCCTGTTTTGTTCATAGATTAGATCGGTAACTATCTTGATGTCACGCGAAATTGAATAATTTTTATACCACAAGGCATTATGAAGCGTGTCGCCGCATTTTCGTTTTAGATTTTTTTAATCCTATCTAATACTTTTCAGTTAATTAATCTGATGAATAAGATAATATACATCCGAAAGATTAAATTGTCTGACGGCTAATTTATTTATGCTCTGACTTTTGAGCTGGTTAAAAAAAACATACCGACGCGAAAAAAATATATTCAAAATTATTTTCATAAACAGCAAAATTTCATATCTTATAAAATTATTTTTCCAGAGCAGAAATAAAACTTTTAAAATTGTTTTAAACGTTCTTAAATATGGGCATATATAATTTTTGGGCCATATCTTTCAACATGCATCTGCCAAGCCCTCGTCGGGCTAGCAGAGACTTGCGAAGTGCACTGAGACCGTTTTTGCCTTCGGGTGTAACGGTGCCTTGCGCGTACGACGCACCTGATCCGAAGGTACAGCCTCAAGCGCGAATAGGACCTATTTCCACGCAGGAAGCGAACCTTGGACTAACAGATTATCGACACGATTGTGTTCTAGAACACGGGGATATTAAATTGAATTGTTTTGCGGCGATGATTTTGTAGTAAATCTTATGGTAGAGTTTGTAGAGAAGTTACATATATTTAACGGTTTTTGTAATAAAAATTATATTCAGAAGGCTCTTTTAAATTATTAAATAATTGAGGTGTCTTTTGGGATTTTTCAACCCCAAACTCGGTAAAAAACAGCTTTTTATCCCTTCACTAATTAACGACACTGACTTTTAATAAAACAAATCAAACGGCACACACTTACAAATTGCGAGAAACAACAGGTGTACTCTTTAGGGGTGGAATTCATTACGAAAATCGGTAAGTCACCGTCACGGTGCGCGGGCGCAGGACTGACATCTGTGACGTCAGTCGGCGTTAGACAGCGTCGTGGGAAAACTTAACGATCGTGCACACCCTGCCTTATACGCAAATTTAATATATGTGCCTTATTGTTTTGGACGGTCTACTTATTTTTTACGGTAAAGTGTGGGAAAAAAATGTTCGAGCTTATCGATTTTACGATGTTAGAAAGAAAGATGTCGTTAAGGCTATCTTTTTCTTCTAGATTAATTGCAGGGAATTTGAAATCTTTGCATTTAGTCTTAAAATCGAATTATAGCTCGGCATCGAATTTTCGATTTCGATAATCTGAAATTTGCCGTAATTGATATTTTAAGGTTCCGTACTCATTGAGAAAACGAGACTCTATTACTAAGACTCCACTGTCCGTCTGTCTGTTAGTCACCAGGCTGTATCTGATGAACCGTGATAGCTAGACAGTTGCAATTTACACAGGTGATGTATTTCTGTTGCCGCTATAACAACAAATAATAAAAACAGAATAAAATAAATATTAAAGTAGGGCTCCCATACAACACACGTGATTACTTTGCCGTTTTTGCGATAATGGTACGGAACCTTTCGTGCGCGAGTCCGACACGCAATTGGCCGATTTTTTTCAATTTGTAAAGTTACATTCTGAACTAAGGATATGGTTGGTAAATGGATCATGGCGTGAAAACAGCAAAATAAAGTTCTGTCAAGATTTTCAACTTAATTGTATAATCCCTTAAGAAATTTGTTCTTCGCAAATCATGACACCATACCTTATAAAGATTAACCCTAAACCCGTTCAAACTCCTCAATTACATCCCTCAAAACTTTAAAACCACAAACAGTACAGTTGTCACGCACAGATGATTTTCCATATTTCCCCAACGGCGGGTCAAGTGAGCATATTAACCCTCGCCTGCAGGTGGGGTGGGGGTGTGACTGGCCCATGATAATTTGTACCAAACACTTCAGTACTGTACTGACATCGCACATAGTTTTACCTCTGACCCTTGTGACATCCTTTGGTGATCCTGTGACATCCTGACTTTGACCTTTGGGTTCGAGATTTTTTTTGGAGGTATGTAGGCTTACTATTGTTGTTTGAGGACTTTGTTTTTGTTTGCAATAGTTTTTTTATGGATAATTTATTTTTTTACTGAAAAAGTTTTTACCGTGTTTTGTTGTTTATTATCTGGTCATTTTCCAATAATATAAATTGTGTAAAGTTTTCGTTGTGTAGTGACACGTCTTTGTAATGTTTTAGCATTGAAAGAAGTGTCCAAACAGTGACAGCGTGCAATAAACTTTAGTCGCTCAGAGCGTAAACAAACATATAAGTAAACAACTTATCATGAAAAATTGTAATCTGCCTTCTCATACCGTCTACGTGTTCATTGAATATTTATACCATCTCCACCTAGCCCGTTTCGTACTCGGACTACCAGACGTACGGCGATACGACATCGGTACATGGTGGACATCCCACCCATACGCACTAAATGTTTTGAAAATACTTTTATTATGCGTACAGCTAAGGAGTGGAATTCCCTGCCGGGGTCTGTGTCTTTCGACAGCTACAATCTAGGGCTCTTTAATTGAAGAGTAAATAGGTTTCTTATAGGCAAGCGTGCTTTACCGTCGACCACCTCATCGCTAACCATCAGGTGTGATAGTGGTCAAGCGCGAGACCAAAGAAAAAAAAGAAGCTTTATATTAATATTTTAATATATAAGCTTTTGCCCTGCAATGGAACAGTTATATGCTGAAAATTCTTCTCTAAATAATATAAAACAAATTCGGTGTCTCTGTCTGTTTCTCCGTTAACTTCTAAAGCACGCAATGGATTTTGATACAGTTTTGATTTATATAAAGAACGATAATCGGCAGGCTTATTACGTATTTTGCAAGAGCAAAACGATAGCGATTTTTGCGCAATAATTGCTCTTCAATACAGAAGTTTTAGAGTTATTGGCGATTTTTTAATGGAAATAAGTGCATTTGACAATCAGCGAGCGATTAGCAATCGATTGTGTAGGACCTACAATACTTACACTGTAGGTAATTCTAACATTTATGACATAAAACGGTTGATCGCGCGGTGATTGCTGATTGCTGTTTCTTACGTAATAAGTATTTTAATTGTCATGTGCGAAGCTGGGTCGGGTCGCTAGTTCATTAATAGCTAGTTGCTTGGATATGGAGCAGATTCCGGTGTGTCTACACCGGAATCTGCTCCATATCCAAGCAATAATTTTTCACTGTCGGTTCATATTTGCCCGATGATATCACCTCGTTATCTTAGCCTTGCCTTATCACGGATGCTCGATAAACAATGCTCTAGGCGTGGTTTCGTCTCGTCGTGACTCGAATTAATTCTGCATGTGTCAATGCGAGCCATTTCATACTTCCGACGCCCTATTCGTGATCCCATACGTCAGAATATGACGATAATTCTGTGCAAACGTATGACATGTCCTACCCTGTTATTAGCGGTCGGATATTTAGTTTGATACGTTTCCTAGAGTATATAATTGTCATATGGTTATTAGTGAGCGTTTTACGTCAGTTGGAAATTACTTTGGCTGCTTAAAAGTAATTTAGCTTTGTGTCCAGATACAGATAGGAAGTAACGACTATCTGTTTAATAATAAATCAAAGTCATATTTAATGTTTTACGAGTTTTACGTTCTCATTTGTTAATTATTGGCCATGAGCTCTTTGGCAATCAAACGGAAAACAAAAAACGATCGTGATTTTCTTCAATTTTATCTGCCGTCGGCAAGTAATTTGCAAGTTTCGGTTTCTCCAACAAAGCTAAAGATAGCTTGATTGCCTAACAGGAAGGTATAACTACCACCATAGATGCACAAAGGCAATGAATAACAAATTTAGTCTTGTCGCCGTCGCCGCCGTCGCATCGCTGGCGAGTTATACATGTTACGAAACTGTCCGGGATATAATTGCATGGTTCCTATTGATTTATATAGCCCTTTATACCTCTTAAATGACTTACACCGTGAAGGGAGTGTAGTCTACAGGTTGTGTGATAAATTGAAGTTCTAGCTATTAGGCTGAGCACAGAGACAAGACGGTAAATTAGACAGATAATCACTCAATGATATAATTGAGGGCGCGATCACTCTTATCGCAAATGACGAATTAAGATAAATAATTAATAGTCTCTGTTAATGCCCATTATATACATGTCTTCCATTCCCAAATCTATCTCATTTAAACCAACTAATTGTGTTTGGCAGTAACTCTTGAGTTAAATGGATCCTATTTAAAATGCGATTGTAGGAACTATCGTTTTTTTTTCAACAGTTCATTGCCTGCCAAATGGTATACTTACTAAGGTTCCACATACTTGTTTCAGAGCGTCAGTCATCTATCGAGAAGTTCAGTTCTCTGGCGTCAGCTGACGACGAGGAGAGAGAGGACGCTGACATCCGCTGCAGCTTCTGCGATCAACCCTTCCCCAACATCGATGTGTAAGTACCTACTTGTCTTACTGCTTCTTATATTACCGGATTTCTGTATCTTACCGTAAATTTCAGGTGTATGTAACGAATGGTTAGATTGTACTGACGGCTGACTCTCATTATTGAACTTGCTGAATACTAAACGTAAATTCTGGATCTGAAGAACATTTATAAGATAGGAGCATATAAGATACTATGCTGCTAATACATAAATAATAACTTTATTTAGTTCATCTATTCTTTTGATGAACCACGGATGCCCCTTAAGTTAAAGGGGAAAATTTACAAGTCCGTGATTAGACCTGTCGTACTGTATGGATCAGAATGTTGGTCTGTGAAAAAGATGGATGAAAAGAGATTGCATGTAGCAGAGATGAGAATGTTGAGATGCATGTGCGGAGTGACGAGAATGGATAAAGTGAGAAATGAGTATATTAGGAAGATTAAAAGTAGCGCCAGTGACAGAAAAGTTAAAAGGAAACCGTATGTCCTGGTATGGTCATGTGATGAGGCGGGATGAAACGCATGTTACTAAAAGAGTTATGAATATAAATGTGGATTGATGGAGAGGGAGTGGACGGCCAAAGAAAAGATGGATGGACTGTGTGAGGAGTGATATGAAAGAAAATGGAGTCAGTGATGGCGTGACGGGGTACAGGACGGTGTGGAAGTAGAAAACGTGTCGCGCAGATCCCAAGTAACATGGGACAACGACAGGAAGATGATGAGTTCTTTTGGTACAGCATGGATTAATATGAAGCTGCTAATGTAGTATAATTCATAATGATCGTACCTATTAATACCTCTATCTAGTCGTCTAGTATTAATTAGTTTCATCATCACCTTGCTAGTTTTCTGATAACATTCAGCTTTATTACTTCTAAGGTCTTAGATGTATAAGGGATATTCGCTAAGCCGTGCCACGATAGACGATATGATTGTATCGCCGCCAACTCTATTTATATCGGTCTAGGAAATTTATTGAGGTCTAACCGGCTTAAGTGGCTACTAAATAATTCTTATCAAAACCATTGTTCCACGCATTAACATTATACCGTTTATAATATTGCCAATGTTAAGCATAGATGCGTATCAATGCTTCTTTTAACTATTTAACTTTATTCCGTAAATATAGCGTTTGCCGTTTGCGTTTGAGTAGCCATTAAAATAGTAGGTAGTTAAACGTCTAACCAACAAATTAAATTCGAATCAGTCAATCGTGCGTCTCATCTAAACGGTTCGTTCAAGATGTCTACCGCGAGACGCAGAAGTCTATCAATTTCAAACGTCTTCGGAACCATTAACCTCCAGCCATTAATATTATTTGGTCGTAGAGGAGCGAGCTGTAACGATTTATTTAGTGCTAGTGATGTACTCGTTCGATAAGACGCACCTCGATGATTTGTTGCCGGGCGGGTCGATGGCACGCGACGATTCCGCGTTTTTGCTGTGACGAGCAGATGGTAAATCCCGCTGAAGATTACATGACGCGCATTCCTAATGGCACAGTCTAGCATAGCTCTCTATGATAAAGAATGGTTCGCAAAACAATCAATAAAAAATAGTAAAACAAAACAACAACAGAAGCCCGATAAAAATCAGTAACACAAATAAACTAAACGTCTCATCACGAATGAAAATATATCATGAATTTATTATCTATGTGACAAGCGATGGAAGGCCATAATGGCGTGTGTCATCATATTCTATCGAAGCGCTGGCTCGTCAATAATGCAGGAGATCGAGATTATCGACATGCACCGTTCTAACGTATCCTCGCGGTGACGCCGTCCGCGCGTCCTTATCGCGTCCATCACTATTGTTTTAAACGTTTGCTACGTTTCTAGGGCATCAGTAGATCGATTAGTAATTAGATGTGCGCTATATTGTTGCTTTTTATGTTTTATGAGTTATTGTAAAGTGGGAGGATCAAATTAAATTACCTGATTTTCAATATAAGATAGAGAATCCATTAGAAATCCAAATGAAAGTCTCTCTTCTGCAATCTTCAGATTGTGTTCTTAGATATATATCGTTGACATCAGTAATGCATTAGATGCTGTGTCATATCGTGTCACACAGTAGAAAAATCAGCTATTCTTATTATTGATGAATTAAATTATAGTGTCACGTTCGTTCCGAATACTTGTTCGGGCGTATTATAATGCATCATGTGTATTACGAAATCACATTGTAATCACTCTTATCGGATCTCTTTCCACTCTTACTTTCGTCAGAGTGCTGTCACAATTGGACTGATCATCGCCGCTGTCACACCTTGAGCCGATATCAGTTCGATCAGGTAGCGATTGCGAAGTCGAACACTAAAATTACAGGCTGTTCGATCGTGATCGGATCTTTTTGTACGATCATTATTATTTGTCTAATGCGGATTTATTTTTATTCGACGCTGATCTAGTTTGCGGCTAATTCAATCTTGGTGGTAATTTTGAGAAATTGAATTACCACGGTTATTCGATCCGCTCAATTAGTTTTCAAGGAACATTTTGATAGATTTGACATTCCGTGTTACATAATTGGTGATTATGGAGCTGTAATAACGGGTTCATTTACATGTGATACACAAACGGAGAATCGGATCGGCTCTGCGGATAATATCGATGGTATCTGTTCGGATACAGCTACGGTATTTCTCAACCGATTGTTAGCGCTAGCCGGGATCTACAATTGATTATTAAAATGTAAGCACGTTCGTCGGTAGTACATCATTAGTTTGGGTCGGCACTAAAATGCTGCTCGATGATTTTAGAATTATTTATTTTCGAATTTTCATATTTTAATTTTCAATATCGTGTGCAAGCAATCGTTAGGTGTGTTTTATAGGCTTTACGGTCAATACCTGCACCTGTAGCCAAATTTACAATCTACAATCGATAACGGTAGTAGAAAACGAATCAATTTATGGGAATGACACAACTGAAGGTCCATACAAATAGAAGGCGTTAACGATTGTAGAAAGAGATTCGATACGTAACTTATCTATATTATTTTATTATCTATATATTATCGATATTGTAACTTGGCTAGGGGGCTGTTAAATTTTGCAAAAGCAAAACAAAATAGGTCCCTTTGTCTAACTTACGCGATGGTCTATGTATTCAAATAGTCCCTTTTTAATTATCCGATCTAGAACTTCTTCTCCTTCGTTTCATCTTACAGCAGCACTGCTATGTCCGTTTTCGCCTTTGAACTTATTTGATCTCTCACATTAAATATTACAACAGCCAACATCGTGCTCATCTTAGAACCACTTAGCGTCATTTTAGTGACCAGTTAGTATCGGTGGCTCGTGTGGGCGGGGCTTAATAGATCAGCTTGGAACTCAAGTTGTTCATTGGATGTTATCAATTGTGAACATACAGATTATTTCTATGATCGGCGGATATAAATGTCTACAGTATGTTCGGTTTCGATCTCTTTGCGGATGTAATGTTTCTCGTTAGAAATTAAGCGGATTCTATCTATGAGTAATGGTTTGTTAATCGCACTGTATGTATAGCTAGACGGTGATGTTGAAATTCTGATGGAATTTAAGAAAGGAGTGGATAAAGACACAGAAATTCAATGTGAAAGTGTCATAATGAACACAATCGGACACTTAAAAAAAGAACAAAATTTACAATGTTTGTTTTAATAAAACGATACCAATGATGCTACGCAAATATTTTTACAACTCAAACAAGTAAACAATAATATCACCAATAACAATTACGACATATCATCAAAAGCAATAAATGAGCAACCCAAGTGATCCCAAACCAATGTTCTATTACAACGAACAAAAAGAATGCAATACACTTTCAATTGTTGTAGAAATTGCGCAACACACTATTAAAAGATACAACTGTTCTAAAAGATTCGTTTACTTAGATGATGTTGTGGAGTAATGAAAAAATACTCGTACAGTCGAACTTCGAGATCGTATGCGCAGATACGATGCTTGTGCAAGTGAGCCCTGGGGCTATGCGTTGTATCGCAGTTGCGCGTGCGTCGATTACGAATCTACTAAATAGTATAGAATGTATTGAGGTTCTCATTTGGGTGATGTGTTGCAAAATGTATTGATGGAACTCATTATTGTTTATTGGGCTTCTGAATATTATAATGAGTTTGAGGTACATAATGAGAATACAAATGAGAATATTAGAAACTATAATATAGATATGCAACCAATATATGTCGAATCAAATGTATAAAACAAGATGAAATAATAAAATCTAATGAAAAAATATGCAATACCTACACAAAAGTTAGCAGAAAGCTGATCGTATTTTGCATTACAAGAACCGTAAGCACCTAATACTGGAATACTAATTGGCTGCCTATATGTGACACAGATTCCAACATGGATGTACGTACGTCTCGTTGACTAGCGAGAGAACGCAAAAGACGAACAGACAGTAAGCGACGGAACCATTACTGACGGTAGATTTTATACCTTAGATTAATTAAAAGATACGGCGACGGCCCGCCGCCGTGCAACAGTGAAAACGTTCCATCTCGGCCACTGACGACCACGACGCTTTCGAGTAGATCGACATAGATCTACCCGTGCAACAACTAGTCAATGTTATTTCCTTAATAAAACCAGCGATGTAATCTGTGTTTGTATTAAAACGCGACTAACGAGCTCTAACAGGTGCAGCGTTTGAAAATAGCCGGAGGCAGCAAGGGTTGCGTGCGGCGGACCAGTTACGTCTATGAGACTCACTCCGACCGTTTCTGCAAATGATATACGTTTTCCATCAAGTGTCGACACACGTTATTATGACGATGATAACAGTATTTTCCAAGGAATCGGAGAAAATCAGGGTCACATGAGTGAGGTACTCGGAAGCGATGCGAAACACATAAACCATGCATCTAGTGCGGATTTTGCTCATAAAACGTGTTCATACAGAATTTATTGCAAAAATGAATTCATACATACGCCGAGGAACGAAAACATGTTTGAATTATGTATGGGCGAGTTTATAAGTTATGTTCGCGTGGGCGATGCCTATGCATAAAGATGTTATTATTTTGTCTTTTCCTGTAAGTAGTCTCCTATGGATGGCAGTGCCCTATTCGAGTTCGTTAGCGTAATCTCCACACTTTCTAATATAGTCGTTGGTGGTATGCGATAAAATACAATTACAATATAAAACGAAGTTAGATTACTGCCGCTATGAAAGTGTCACTTGATATAAAGTAGGGTAGTTTGTGAATGCTTCTTTTACTGTAATAGGCGATACAAACCAACTCGTCTAAGCAAAAACGCGCTGTTAGCTCTTTAATAAAGTTCTAGAATGCGCTAAATGGTCAATGTAAAAAAAATCGCTATATTCAGCGCCAAATTCAAACAAAACGCCCAATAATTTTAGACGAGGGATATATAAACGTTTGTAGTTTTTTTTGTATAAGGGCACCTCCGTTTTTATTATCGTTTCACTGCAGAACTTCTAAAACTGACTCAGAATAACTGCCAAAAAGTTATAAATTACTGTTGAACAATAGAACTAAATTCAAAATAGTTAGCGAGGAATCAGTGCTGCCAACTCGAGGAATCTCCAACTCATAGACTAAGACACCAACATCAGAAATAAAGCAGCATATAAGTGTAAGTTCTAAAAAAAAATGTGTTTCGTTCCGTGGTAAACGCACATCACAGGATAAATAATAGTAAATGTACATATCATAATATGATTTCAAAAAGCGCTAGTTTTAGCGCTAGGCGCTAGAAAGCCAAATTGAACAAAAATAGCGCTAGATCTGACGCTGAAAGCGCTAAGTTGGCAGCACTGATTTAAACGAAGACACTATCGAATACAGATGTGTTTCATACTTTATAGTTACAAGAGATTGTATTCGACACATTTACCGGTAAACTAATGGGACCCCATGTAGTGTTGATTTTAGAATATGCATTTTCTATTAAAGCTGTTCCTACATATTCTCTAATAAGATTCAACAAAACAAGAAATATGTAAATAGTCCCATACTTAAATATTTTATTTTGTATTTAAGTATAACACTACTTACACTGAAAAGCACCAACGTTACACATTGATAAACAATAAAGCATGTCTTTTTAAATACCTGTACACCGACACCCGTTTCGAGGACAACAAGATCAACGCTATCGATATCGTGTCAAACCTGACACGGCCGGCGCAAGCTTTGTTTCAAAACCCACCGGAAAAAAAACATCGACTAAAAATGAGCAACTACTAGCTGTAAAGGGCCGAAAGAATGTTACTATCCTTGAGAATAACAGCTAAATCTAAACGACCTTCAGGCAGAATCCCCGTACGCTAACTTTCTCTACACATACGCGGATGTCAATATCAAGGGGCAATTTTTTCGTCCTTGACATTTAGCCGGCTGAATGATATTTTTATATAAATTTTCTTGTATCTTGTTGCAGTCTCGATCGTCACTTGATAACGGAGCACGCTCAGCCGGCCGCTGCATTTCACTGCGAACTCTGTAACAGGGCTTACAGCACTCGGGTATTGCTCCTACGACACCGTGCGCTTGCGCATACTGACATCAGAAAGTACCCCTGCGAAAACTGTCCTAAGGTGTGAATACAAAACTTGTAGATTATAATTTAGAGTAGTTATGGAAATAACATGTTCATTGTAGTTTAGAAATTACTTTTTATTACGTCCTGAAAAAACATGGGTTTATTAAATTTTCGTAGTATTATCTCATTTCTCAATTTTATCTTTCAATAATAAAATCTAACTTATTTCTTACCAAAGGTCCTCTTGCACCACAAATACTCAACGAATTTAAAACATCGTTATATTTCTATAAGGGCTATTTTTTATAATTTTATATGGTCAGATATTTGCAACTGAAGAATAAATAAAACCAATTGACAAATTTTTATTACAAATCTGTCAAATCGGTATATTTATTCCTCATATAAAAGTTATCTGACTATTGAAAAATCGGCCCTTACTCGTATGAAGTTTAAACACAAAGCATTATGTTTTAAATTATAACAATTTCAGTGCTAAGTTTAATTAAAATTGTAATTTGTGGTGCACGTGGGCCTTTCATGGGTCACTTTTAACTCCCTGGGTTTGTTTTAAAAATTAGTGGGTCATTCTCCGGTGGTATTTGTTTCACCGTTTGCGAAACCTGATGTTATTTCAGGTATTTACCGATCCTTCCAACCTCCAGCGCCACATTCGCGCGCAGCACGCGGGCGCCCGCAGCCACGCCTGTCCCGAATGCGGCAAGACCTTCGCGACCTCCTCGGGCCTGAAGCAGCACACGCACATACACTCCAGCGTCAAGCCCTTCCAGTGCAAGGTTTGCTTTAAGGTGAGGATCTGTGTTTTTATATTCTATTTCTTCGTAGTTTTATTTGTAAGAGCTAATACTTATCAATATAATATTATAATTTTAGAACCTACTAATAAAGTCTAAAATGTTATATATGACTACTTACTTCTATTTGGTTTTTGATACCGTCCCATAGAAATCTTTGTACAGTCAGTTGTCACATTGTCTTTCATTTTTTTTGTTTCTGTGGTAGGCAGGTGGTGTTACCCGTGTTTTAGAACTTCGAGAAATCTATCTAAATTTATTTAGGTACATACTAAAATTAGTAATCTTTTATATATAAAACAAAGTCGTATTAGTTACATCATTTATAACTAGAGAACGACTGGATCTATTTTCAGATCTTTGATTTGTTGGATTTTTCCCCGCCCCGAATAACAGAATAACTATTAAAATATCGGAAATATTAACGAAAAACAATACTATTATTATGAAAAATAAATTCATTTTCCTATACGATTTGCGAACACGTATGTATCAGAAATAGCGCTTATTTCTGATACATGAAAGAAACAAAACACGGACCAAAATGAATATAGCGTTGTATACTGATACCGGTAATGCCAGTAGATGGCGTTGTCGATTAATATGAAATCCAAAACAAAGTCGGGTTAGTTTTCCCATACATTTGTTTGAGGTGGTACGATGTTCGCCGGCACAGCTTGTATTTTATTATTTCTGTTTCTAAAAGCCTTTTGTTTCCATTTCCAGGCTTACACCCAGTTCTCCAACCTGTGCCGTCACAAACGGATGCACGTCGCTTGCCGAGCTCTAGTTGAATGCGGAAAATGCGGCCAGTCCTTTACGTCTTACGCCTCTCTTACTAAGCACAAGAGATTCTGTGACACCGCAGCCGCCGCTTCAGTCAACCTCCGAGGACAAATGCCCCAGGGTTTACCGCAAATACCATCGCTCCAAAACGTCGGGATGAATAACCCTAACAACACCAATCCGTTCCCGATGTACAGGGGACCCACCCTGCCCCTGCCATACAATACATTTGCTCACTATCCGGCGCTCTTCTCTGCTGCTGCTGCTGCAGCCTGCCCACCCGAGTTCCTCAGCCCACTACTCTTCAACGTACAAGGTGCAAGACTCGCTATGGAACATGACATGGCTATGTCAAATGCCAATTTGGTATCCAAGCAGCAAGAAGGCCGTCTATCGGTAAAAAGCATGGACAGCTCAAACTCCTTAGATGATAACAAGAAGCCCAAGGATTTGGATTTCGAAAACAAAAGAGACAGCTACAGTTCAGATAGGGCTACACCCAACAAATCACATAGTTTTTATTCCAAGCAATCGCCTCCTTCTGGAGAAGAAGCATCGTCTCAACGCCGACCGTCACCAGTGATGCCACTGCCTACACCGATTACTCCATTCAGTTTCGCACGAGAAGAAATGAAACGGAGGTCTCCGTTCAACTTCAAGCTCAATAATAATGATATTCAGGGTAAAAAGTCTCTGTCACCATTACCTAAAGACTTGTCCAAGAATGTTATTGAAGACGATAAAATTTCTGATTATTCTGATGTTGAAGAAGATACGAAGAAAGATGAGGGTGATCAGCCTTTGGATCTATCGGTATCAAGGAAACAGAATAATAAGGATTCTGAAGCTGAGAATGATGATCGTTCCTTTCGCAACTCAGTAAAGTCATATTCACCTCCTGAAAGCCCAGCTGAGAGGACCAAGACTCCTGAAAATGACACGACCGACGTCGATGTCGAAGGCGTAGAACCTAAGAGGGAGGAATCGCCACCGCAGCTAGTATCACCACCCTTGGCGTTCCCCATGCCCGTTCACCCGCAGCACAGCAACTTAATCGAAGCTATGTACCGGCCTCGATTCCCATCGTTCCACCCTTCCGAATCGCTCCTGAACTCGTCGCACTCTCCGTACGTTCCGAGTCCGTTCAATTTTTTATCCCCACTTCTCGGTACTGATGGACCCGATAGGCAAACAAGCGCCTATGCTAAGTTTCAAGAGCTTAGTTCAGGATCAGGAAAGTTGCGTGACAGATATGCTTGCAAGTTCTGCGGCAAAGTGTTCCCGCGAAGTGCGAACCTGACTCGTCACCTACGTACCCACACTGGCGAGCAGCCTTACAAGTGCAAGTACTGCGAGCGCTCGTTCTCGATTTCCTCGAACCTGCAGCGGCATGTGAGGAATATTCACAACAAGGAGCGGCCATTTCGGTGTCCCTTGTGTGAGAGATGTTTCGGGCAGCAGACGAATCTCGATCGACACTTGAAGAAACACGAGGCAGAGGGGGGAGATTCTCCTAGTTCTGCGGATACTGAGAGGGAGGATGCGTATTTTGATGATATTCGGTCGTTCATGGGGAAGGTGACGTGTTCCCCGGGGACCCGCTCCCC
The DNA here is from genome assembly GCA_964057195.1 of Orthosia cruda. Taxonomy (NCBI): domain Eukaryota; kingdom Metazoa; phylum Arthropoda; class Insecta; order Lepidoptera; family Noctuidae; genus Orthosia; species Orthosia cruda. Next base: position 12,222,135 of record OZ059843.1, read on the forward strand.
GGCGGCGACGCCCCCGCACGGCGCGCACGGAGCGCACGGAGCGCACGGAGCGCACGGCCCGCGCCCCTCGCTGGCTATCTCCACATAGCCCCCAGCATACCCGCTGCCGCCTCCGCCACCACTATGGACGCAGCCTTTCAACTAAGATACGTGCTGTAGCGTGTTCACTGGAAACGACATATTGATAAAATAAATAATTTGGCCAAATGGTCAGCATATACAGATATCGTTTCCAGTGTAAATGCTTCAAGTTAAAAGTATCCTGTTTCAGTGAACTGAACATTGATGTATGGTCGTTGTAAATATGTAAGCCAGTTCAATATCTATCATGTAGAGTGCGGGTGTATATTACGTATAGTGACGTCTCTCTAACGTTCACATTGAGAGCAATATAGAATACAGATTCAATATGAAATTTTTATGAACTTAAAAATTTATTAAATTAAATCATAATTATTTTGTTTGTGCTTTAGCTTATACTTAAAATACGCTGTAAGCACGCGTTGAATATATTTTAGGTTACACTAAAATGTATTTCAATAACATATTCCAACACAGTTTTTTTCTTATTCATTGTAAAGAAAATATTAGAGAAATACATTATTCTAAGCGACATGACAAATCACTTTAGTATAATATAATATTAAAATGGAGGTAATTTAAGAATACGTGTAGATTTATTAAGAAAAATCGTTTTGATGCTAACTTAAATATTTGTTCCTAGTTCATATCTTGTGATTTAAGGTTGACTTAAAACGTATTTTCTATTAATAAGTGTACATAAACTTGTTTTGTCTGTTATTGTGTAAAGTAGAGTAAAAGTTCATTAATTGATGTTTAAGAAATATCAAGTGCTTCGCTCGGTTTGTGAGCTATTTTAAAATGAATGCGAGTGGATTTATTTAATTTTATTATTCTTAAATTATATTTATAATTAATATAATTTGATTTCAATGAAATATGGGTACACGAAATACGGTATTGGTATTTTCATTATATTTTGTAAATTATATAAATTGGTAAAATTATTTGAGGTTGCTCGTTTAGTCAATGAAAACTACCAAAGTTTTTCTATAACCCAAAATTATTCGATATTTATTTGGTAAAAAATATTATACGCAATATAATCCAGTAATTATTGGCATTATGAATAAATCGTTAGTTATTTGCGTCTTTAGAAAATCAATTAATAAAATAATATTTTGTTAAATTTGTTATTTACACGATTGTTGTACATAGGAGTTTGCGATACACAAAAGCATATCATGTGTTTTTATATTAAATCGAGGCTCAAAGATTTTAGCGATACTTATTACAATATAAGGGTCCTATAAAAAGTTAAATGTATCTTAATAGAATGTACGAGTAATATAAATATAAGAAATAACTTGGTAAGATTTTCTTGGAAAGTAATTTCGATCACATTGATATTCTTTGCCTACCGACTAGGTATAGATATTCCACAGTTTTAATCGATTCTTTGTCTTTGAGACTTTGATCACCAGCAGTAAAAAAAAAAAGGTTTATGGTCTGTCACAACCTCCTTGCATGAAACCTCACGTATTCATAAGGGCCAGTACACACTTGTAATTATAAGTTTTGAAGCTTGTATCTTTGGGTCGTGTATTATATCGGTAATGAATGCAATACTTGTAAAGTAAGATGTTTATAATCATATCACTTGGAGGCACTAGTTCCATAAGGTTTTAACTTCACACAAAAAAGTTGTATGTTAAGTACACTTGTACCTATTTAATTTCAAGTTCAATTAAAAAAATATTAAATATTGTAAACACATTGAAAAATAAAAACGATACAATACAAATTATGTTTTGTTAATTTGAATTTTCCTAATCACAAAAAAATCCTGAAGAAGTGACTGAGGAAATCAGTGATGTCACTAAGCTTTCAGGAAAAATATATCAAACTAGCGGACGCCTCGCAGTTTCACCCGCGTAATTCCCGTTCTCGTGGGAATACAGGGATAAAAAGAAGCCTATGTCACCCGGGGATAGTGTATCTTCCCAACGGTGAAAGAATTTTTGAAATCTGTCAAGGAGTTTATAAGTTAATTCGTTACATACAAAAATACAAATCTTTCCTCTTTATAATATTAGTATAGATATAGAAGTATAGATGAACCTGCTGCTGTCTTAAGAAAGCGGAGGCCAATATGTCTGAATGAAAAATATTGACGATGGGAAGGCTGATACGGAATCAGATAAAACTAAAACCTTTGATGAGACCAGTGAGCCTAAAGCTGGCGATGCATTCTAAAGAAGACTTGAAGTAGGATTGACTGAAGTAGGTAAACCATATAAAGTTGTTGATTCTCAATTGGCAGAGGTGTCGAACAGCGAATAAGTCGAAAAGATATAGTATAACACATACAATAGATAATATGATGATGAATGTCACGCTTGTATCCCCGAATGGTAAGGTATAGTAGTGGCGTGGAAGCGTGGTGGATTATTATATAGCCCACTCCCTCAGTGAACCCTGGAAGGCCTGTGTCCCAGTACTGGGAACGCTAAAAGGCCGTTGATGATGATATAAAATAGATTTAACAAATTGCACATTACTTAACCAAACACAAACAAAACACCAGTGACTCATTTTTATAGAGAAACTCCAGTCTTGCGAACTACATGCCGACGTAATAACGACACTCGAATTACACAAATATGTAATAAAGTTTGCTCGTGATGACCCACTGTCAACCGAACCCACAGAGCAACGAGGCGCCTCAGCGGTCACTGCTAGAGACGACATTGTCTAAGCTTTCCATACAAAGTTTACACTAGATGGCCTTCTGTCATTCGATCCCACATTTCTTCGCTAGACGCTTCGATAACTCCTGCTGGATATGGTATTGTCAAAACTGCATGCAAACCAGAGAACACCGAGACGCTTCGGTAGCTACTACTACTTTGGGCGGCAGGGCACTGTCAAATCTTTCCAACTAAGCGAGACAGTTAAAGACACTCATAGAAATTGACGGCTCCTGACAGATATAACAGCTGAACTTGTGCTCAGCGCAATTGTTCGGCTAAGAATATTATTAGCAAATAGTATTTTTCGCGCAGCTTCGCCTTCGTAGACTTTGCCTATGACCCTCAGCGATTTTGAATCCGTTCCGTATTTAAGATGACCTCTTCAGTCAGGGCCAGCACGTCTTTCCGTGCTCTGTGACTGAACCTAATGTTAGAATTCCCACGTATTCACTTAATTACCGCAAGATGGCGGTGACACGATTCTAAATATCATCACGCTACTCTTGATACATGCGATAACTTAGTTTTAAGGAACATTAGTCATCGTGGAATGCTTGCTGAGTTGCTTACGTATCTTCTGTAGAGCTTGTGGTTGCCAAAGATCACAAGGAATTTGGTACACAGATTGTTGGAGTGGAATTCTCTGCCGGAGTCTGTTTTCTTGATAGCTATAACCTGGGGGCACGGGGTCCCAGCGCTAAGAAAGAAAATTTGTTTGAAATAAATATCACTAGATGGCGCTATATGTACCGATTTGTTATTGACTTGTGTGTAAAATTATCATTTTCTGGAATTGAACTTAAAAATTGTATTTTCTTGTTTAATCAACTCTGGGGTTCGGGTTCTTATTTCACGTTTCAAAGATGATTTGCACGGATCATTTAACATTGATGAAAATAGATGGCGCGATTTTAAATTTCTGAGCCACTCCACTCGACTGTTTAAATTTGTATTGTAACACATTTTGTTGCAATGAAACTGTAAAAACGTGCAAAAAATACTATAAAACAAATCGTCACTGTAAAGGAATGAAAAACATATTCACGAACCGAGTAAATCATTTTTCTTGCAAGTTGCTGCTAACACTAACATCTATCTATGGCCGTGGAACGGAACCGAACGCGAACGAAGTACAAAAAATAATCAGTTTAATCAGACGGAAAACGCTTGTTACGTCGGCAAGGTTTCATTGTATGGGATGAGGCATCTGTATTCTAGTATTTATATTATCTGTGTTGGGTGTCTTTAAGTCAAGAGTGTCAACCACATCATCAACATGAATTGAGATAATGCTCAAATATTTCGAAAATAAGCTTTCTACTATATCGTCATTATTATCAGCGTTACAGTATCAGCATGATTGCTGTGTATGTATGTCTTATTAACCCATTAATTAAAAAATGCTTGGCGTAAAATACCTGTTTTTTTTAGTTAAAACCCTGTGGTGTATTGAAAAATCCCACGAATGAGCAATGATTGTAACTTCGCTACGGATAGTAATTGTAATTTCCGCCTTGTAATGATAGGTGGCGTTGTCCGTAGCTTTTATTGGTACAGTAACAGGTTCTTTTTATGTTTTCTTGGTTTTTTTTAAATGGTTTTCTTCTAAAAATTTCAACTCAGATTTCATAAAATAAAATAACTCTAATTTCGGAAGTCGGTGTTCATGTTTTTGTTTCTTAGTTTTTTGACACCGACTTCCAAAATATAAAGTTATTTTTTTAGTTTGTAGTGTTTTTATTTGAAAGTCGGTTGCAATTTTTTGTAAAAAACATATTCCATTTTTCACTATTTAGTTGTGGTATATATCTCTAATGCTCACAGTTTTGCCAGAATAGATTACCCGAATAACATGAAACTAGAACACAACCGGTGAAATTAGAGTGTACCAGGATGAATTGTACACATCTGCGAAACCCTTTAGTTGAGTTATGTTGTATATATCAAAAGTTCTTAATCAGATCTCCACCAAATTAAAATCGGATCACATGACAAGCAAGAGCTTTCATTTAAAAATTAATCATTAAAATCGGTTCACGAAGTAAAAATTTCTGAGGCAACAAACACAAAAAAATAGAGTTGAATAGACAACCTCCTCCCTAAAAAGGTAGTTCATTTCCAACTACTTTAGTTATTGAATAATTAAATTGAACTATGTACTCATGTTGTATTCTGATTGCTCAAATGTCAGTTAGATACTAAACAACATACTTAAACACCACATTATGAAGCTAGAACCATAGTTAAATTGTTACATGCACAAACATCATAGGTTATTTTAAATGCCTCGATTAATTGCGAATCCACCAATGATTACTTGTGTCTAATGTAAGATCGTGAGTTTAAAAGGACAGACCGCCGAAGAGCCAATCAGAAGCGTCTTCCAATGTTCACTAACTCGCGATTGGCGAAGACTTCATCAAAACATTTCATATTATATGCTCGATTGTAACCGCTGACCTACAAACTGTAAACTTTACACACGCTTACAAAATAAACTTTAAAAGCGATAACCATCGCTCACTTACGAAAATACTGTTCGTAGTTTCCCTTACAATATATAATGCAGGTTCAAAACTGTAATTGTGTAAGGTAAAAGTTACATTCGAAAGTAGACACATCGTCCTTGATACTGATCAGTCAATAAAACCCGTAATAAGTTTGCAATCGATCCTCAGTTAAAATGTCAAAAATCAGTTCACTGGCGCAAGGGTTAACGAAAAAGCTTGACCTTTTGTGAGATTTTAATCACTCATTATATAAGTGATAACCTCGAACGGTGTTGTTATCAGTGAAAGCAAGGACGGAACAAGGACGCAGATAGTGCAATTATTACACTTATTATCGAGCGGCCGGCCGGTTTGTGCGCACGCGCAGCGCCTTGGTACCCTGTAATAGAGGATTAAGTGGGCGATTGAGTTCGGTCCCTGACACGCCTCATTGTCTAGGATAAGAAGTTAAGAATGGGCACAACTTAGGCGCGTTACGTTCATTTCATCTTGCAAAGATTTATTTTAATTGATATTGATTTATAACACAGAATATTTTTTGCGTTTAAGTTTAAATACCCTCAATCTTAATAAACAGTCAACATAAATAAATAGTGATGTGACCACGCTGCATTTGCTTCGCGTACATTCTCAATAAGGTCTTGCTTGCTAGGAATCTCGCGACACTATCGCGACATGTAGTCACTGCGCTGCCCACTCTATGAGTTAGGGCTGGGTTACATGAAACGTAGGTTAGAAATAAGTATTATCAGGATTTTTAAAAAATTCAATTAATTTGTTAAAAAAAAATGTAGTTACGCTATTTAAGCTCAAGACAAATGTAAATAAGCGTGTTTAAATCATCTCACAAGATGGGCAGGACATTTACAGAGGCTGGATCTACAACGATGGGCCCAGATCATAACAAAGTGGACTGGAACCGTTAAAAGGAGAAGAGGTAGGCCTTTGAAACGATGGAAAGACGGCATAGTCTAAACGGCAGGTAACCTTTGGGCCAGATCAGCCAGACTTAGAGAAGAATGGAAGCATTTGGAGGAGGGTTTTACCGCCAGAGGCGGTCCTTACACGGGAATCACAGACAGCGGCAATACTAAGTTAAAAATATTAAGTAAAGTTTTTATTTATTTTACTAACATACTAATATAATTTAACCCTTTGTTGTAAGAAATTAATAAAACCTTTTTTATTTTTATTTCATTTTATTTAAACATCTCACAAGTACCTCGTCACGTTCAGAAAAAATACAGTACAAGTATATTGACGAAAAAATCGAGTACCTTACATTATTATTGCTAAATAGCTCTATAACAAAACTACCGGATACAAAATAATATTTATTTACCGACCCTACAAACCTATAAACAAAATTAAATTCCAAGACATCAAAGCGAAACTGCATACTTTAGGTTTATCTAAGTATTCCGCCCACATTTGATTTCCATGTAAGACCACGCGATCGGGCTGACACGGCGGCCATTGTCCGTCCTTCCCGCGCAAGGCGCCACGGTGTCCCGTTTTACACAATCGTGGGTACACCCTACACAAGAAATGTGTCTTATTAGCTGGCCCTTGCAAATGTCATAGCGGGCAAGTGGCCCTTACTAAACGCAACATGTGATATATTGCACAAATTCTTGATGGTAATGCTGAAATACTTCATCATTATCAACTTTTATGGGTCGATTTTGGTCTGCTGTGTCAATTAGATAGTAATTATGAGACCTAGTCTATTGTATGATTGCCAAACATGGACCTACACAAACAGAGTGAAACAAAAAATAAACACAACACAGAGAGCCATGGAAAGATGCATATTGAAAATAAAAAAGGAACACAAAATAAAAAAACCACATAATAAGACAGAACAAAAATTACAGATGCGCTAACACAGGCTTTAAGATTGAAGTGGAGATGGGATGGACACATTTCAAGCAGTTGCGTGAGATGTGTCCAGCCCATCTCAGATAATAGGTGGACAAAAATAACTACACAATGGAAGGGTCCAACATCAAGTAAAAGGAAAGTTGGAAGGCCTAATAAACGGTGGGCTGATGATTTAATACATAGTGCAGGAAAGACTGGATAAGCAAAAGCAAAGATAGAGAGCTATGGAAAGAGCTGGAGGACGCCTTTATACTCAAAACGAGATTCATATCGTTTAAAATACATAACTATCCTTACTAACGAAAATTAATACAAGTTAAAGTTACTAATATTACTAACAACATTTGCAATGTAAATTAGATATGAAATAAAGAACGTTTTATTATAAATTTATTATTAAAATTCAAATAGGTTTGAGATGCAAAAAGGCGATATAATGTAAATGTTTTAAAACTGTATTGAAAGGTTCTGGGTGGTTACAAGACTTAAGTGATCTAAAATCCTGTCGCTAACAATGAATTTATTAGGCCTACAACTTGAACGGTGGAACATTAAAACAATTGATCAGTTACAAGCTATAAAATCTATATTCTGCTATGTCAATACAAATTGTCGTATTGTTTAATGTTCATACTTCGATACAACTTCGCTTACTGCAATTAAATCTCGACATGTTCTTTATATATTTTTTCTGTAACCGCTGGTCATTAGTGCGGCTATAAATCTTTCTTCTGTCCGTTCGTCGTCGTTAAGAACTTCATTAACTTTTCGTTGACATGAGTTTTTCAATTGAAATCATGAGAATGAGAACTCGAAACATTTTAATATCGACATTGCGATGTGACAAACCGTCAGGAAATCGAATCGACTTATTATTAACTGCTCCAACTTTTGGACAAAGCTTTAATGTTGTTTTTGTTGTCATTATTACAATGTTACTAAAGTTCAAAATGAAAACTGCAAAAAAAATTGATCAAATTAAATTGTAGCAGGCACTGGTAGTTCCTTAATTTAAATGAGTTGACAATTATTGACCGCCACTCATACGCGTATAATTTTATTATGAGAACTGCGATAATTCCGTGAAACCAATGAGTGACAATATTATAAAAATAGAGCAGATAAAATACTTGTATTAATTGGTTAGCCAGTGATTACTGATACAAGAGTCTCCACCCACTTCGTTGAGATAAATCAGAAATGATAATTTTATGGGCTACATCCGTTTGTATGATATCTGGGTAGGTATGACGTATGCTCGGGAACTTTGCGGATGTCGGTCTAGGATCGCGCTACTTATCGTATGTTGTGTACTAAAGCTATTATTAGGTTGGGCAAGGCCCGATTGATTAATCTAATAAAAATATCATTGTTATTAATATAAATACTTAGATCCTGTTACACCTCACTTCTATTTTTGGGTTTTAATACCTTTGATATATTAGATAAAGCTTTAGAACCTTCTGAATAGCTAATAAGTAGAAGAAGTAATCAATAGGAAAGTAAAATGCTTCCAAATAGGAAAGACGAACTGAATTGATAACTCACAAAAAATATACTAATTATGAAGGTAATGTTTAGAGGAAAAATATTAGTATATTACTGTATTGTTAGGAGGTTCCTCTCTCTGGAGCCCTGAACGCCGATAGCTTGGACCCTGTTCCCGATACCGGTGGGCCTCTATTTTTTATATTTTTTAATTATTTTTTTTTAATTTTTTTTCTCAACCATGCATGGATATATTGTCATTATTTTCGAAAACAGAACACGCGAAGTATCGAATTTACGGTCAAAGAAAATTAAATCCATTGCAGGTGCGTTTTTTTAATTTGGAACATTACAACGCTCCAGCAATGTTGTTGTAACTTTTAATAAATTAAATGTATAACATAAAAATTATGTTTTATTTTCCTGCATTATTTTGAGAAAAGCACTATATATGCCTCGGCGGCAATGGCAATTACCTGTCTCGTATTAGTGAAGTCTCAAACTTGACCTGCAATTGCCTATTTCCCGGCCTTTGCAATAATGTACTATTATTTAAAAATGTAGTTCATAAGAAAGGAAATGAATAAAGGACATAGTATTTGCTCTTATTAGAAATGTGATAAAAAGGCAATAACTGTAAGAAAGGTATAACCTCTAAATAAGATCAGAAATGTTTGAGCCGTTCAAATTCTATTGGAAAAACAGTAAATAATCCTAGGAGATGGTTAAATTTAAGTAGGTATGTGGTGAAACGTGACGTTTGACAGAAGACGTAACATAGATCGATATCGATGTCTACGAAACAAAAAAAAACGATGTGTTGTGTTGATGTTTTAATTACAGCTATTAGGTCAGTTACTTGTGAATATAGTATTTTTGATTGTTTTTGTTTTATCAATATTAGATTGAAACTTTGTTTCTTCTTCTTTTCGTGTGAGGATGTCACCTCTGGTGTCAGAGTTAATTAAGCCGACTCTGGGAACCCCACAGGCCTCTGACTTGGCTATTATTTCAGACTTAAATTAACTGTCCAGGTTTCATTACCATGTTTTCCTTCACCGTTGCCTGTGATGTCCAAGATAAACTTAGAAAGTACATATGAATTTGAGATAGTCACATTAGTACTTGCCCGGATTTGAACCCACGACCTCAAGCACGAGAGGCGAGGTCTTAGCCATTGGGTCACCACGACATATACAAAACTCTGGAGTTTTGCTATCTAATTTAAATTGACTCAGTATTTTTTTAATGGAATAAATCCACCGCACTATTCCCAAACCACTGCAACTCCTGAAAGTCAGAATCAACAGTGGCGACCGCCAGAAAAACGCCGAGGCAATGAAGCTAAACGAAAGAAAATCCCGGCTAATGAATTTAACTGTCTTGGAGCCCGCAACGAAATTATTCAGAAAAGAATAACGGAGGAATAGGAACAAAAACATAATTTCCAATTCCCTCCACATCAAGCAGAAGACAGAAAAAACAAGGACAATAGGCACAAAAGGGTCTTTTACAACTGGGATAAGCCGAGTTGCCTAGCACTGATTGACTCTGTATACTGCTCTTTCTACCACCGTATTATTAATTATCTATTCTAACAGCAATCTGAAGAGTGAAAGGAACACAGCCTATCCGCTGATTATACGCCCGCGCTTTTGTATACCTAATTGAAATGATGGAATTAGTGTACCAACTGCAGTGCGGTGGGCGTTAGTCTTCTGATTACTGTATTTGTCTCCGAGAGGCTGTGGCACTTCCTATTGGTATCTTGTTCTGTTTGCAACGGCATAGTTATAGTAAGGTTGAGAGGCAGATGAATGCTTTATCTACAGTGGGATGTGCTGTGTTGATTTGGTTTTGGATTGAGTGCATCTAACCTGAGGTTCTTTGTCTAAGCCCTGCTGATACAAAGTCAAACAAAAAGTTCAAAATGTATGTGATTAGCATGCGCTACTGAAATGTCGTATTTTAGAATTCTAGAGGCAGGCACTCCTATGAACGGCTGGGAAATTAAAATGCAAAAAAAATACTACGTGAATTTGGACTTCTTATGGTCACCCAATTTCTTTATTTTTCTACAGTGCAGCTTCCTCTTAGTTCAAGTGTCTGAAGGTATAGGATAATAGTATTTCCACGGGGTCCCAGCGCTAATAAAGAAAATTTGGTTCAAATATATGTCACTTTATGACGCGATATGCATCAACTCCTTATTGAATTGTGTGTAAAATTAACATTTTCAGGAATTGATCATAAAAATTGTATGTTCTTTTTTAGTCAACTCTCTTGAGCACAAAATTAAGAAATATTGGGGTCTTAATTCACTATTCAAAGATTATTTGAACGGATCATTTAAAATTGATTCCAATGATTGATTTAAATTTCTGAGGCATGCCACTCGATTTTTTTAATTATATTGTAACACATTTTGGTACAATGAAACTGTAAACACTTGCAAAAAAGTATAGTACTTTGTAAAACAAGTCGTCACTGTATTTAAAATAAAAAATTGTCACCAACCGAGAAAACCCTTTAACTTGCAAGTCGCTGCTAACACCATCTATAGCCGTGGAAAGGAACCGAACGCGATCGAAGTACTTATAAAAATAATCATCTTAATCAGACGAAAAACGCTAGTTACGTCGGCATGGTTTCTTTGTATGTGATGAGGCATCTGTAAGCTAGTATTATATTATCTGTGGTATTTCATAGTCTTCTTGACCTTAACCAATGTAATCTGGTACGTGTTCTTCTGCCACACAACTCATCGTTTTTGGTCTTTGAGGATGTTAGATCATAACCACATGCTGGCCCTGCCCATTCGCATATTCCATAGGGTAATCTTTGGTGTAGATAAAATGAAATTGTTTAATTTATATATTCATAGTTATCGTATTACTGTTTTTGTTGAAATTTACTCACACACTGTTCTGTTGTTGTTGAATTAGGTAATTTACCTATGTTTGATATATTTGTAAGTATGTGAGAACCATACTCCTAATTATCAACCAAATTAATTAAATAATAGCTTGTAATACATTATACCTATATGTAGTATGTAGTGGTATTCTGGGCTCCTAACGTAAATGCATTAATGTATGTAAGTAAATATTGTATTAAATATAAAAAAGTAAGTGTGGAGTTTCTTGTCCATTCTTCTCCGTATCAAACTACTTTGCCGAATGGACGATAGAACTAATTATTATTAGGTACTCGTAAATTTAAATTTTTGACGTACTAGTAGAAAGATAGTAACACTTCGTAGTTTTTCAAAAGCAAAATGGTTAATTTAAAACTGTTCGTATTTCTTTTTGGTTCTCTCGCTCTCTGAGGAACGGACAATCTCACGGTCGGAAACTACTTTCCATAGACATCATTACCTAAAACAACAACACTTCTCTCAGAAACAGCCACGGATGTACTCGTTTCGTAAGTACAACAGTTCATACCGGATATTAATTAGCTAATTAAATATTCTGTCCCACGTTAATGACACGTAAAAAACATGGAGAACACATGAGACGTACACAAACACCATTTTAAGTCGACCCTCGCAGGAATACGGTGCTAAATGAATATGGCCAAAAAGTGAACCGATCAGCGCCATTTTGAGAGGACAGGATATACTGGGCACTTAGTACACGATCGACTAAGTTTGACAGTACCGTGATGGATCGTGCTGGACTGATTATATCGTCATCTCGTCATACATGCGCGGGAAAGAGGTGGGGCCTGGTCACCATCTTGATACGTAACTTTGTATGTTTAGTTTTAAGGACATTAATAAGTAATGAGGTACGGTTAATAATTTTGTTGTAAGCTTGATGATGTTTGAAGCTGTTTTTGGAATAGAACTGCCTAATTTGATCAGTTCTTATGTGCTAGGATAAATAAGAAGAGAGTGATGTTTAGAAAAATATAATGTAGTATTAAAGAAAACAAAAGCGTTTGGGCATCCAGAACTGCGTATCAGATTCCTACCTGATAGTCTGGCTGTGCTCAAAGCTTAAGGAAACAAACTAACTAACAATGAACTAATCATTGAGTGCCACCTCGCCCTGGAGAGTATATCGAAATCCAATCGAATTAGCCTCCAGTGGATCAAGGGGCATAGAGGATCCTTAGGCAATGATGCCGCAGATGAACTTGTGAAGAGGGGCGCCGAGATGTTAGTGCTAGGCCCGTATCCATTTCTTTACCTGACTTTCTCGCAATTTCGTGCGTGGATTCGCCAATGATCAACAGAACTCCATAATAACAGATGGTCACGGGCAATAGACTGTAGATAGTCAAAAATGGATTTGCCAAATTTATACTCGCGTCTAACTAAAACACTGATCTGCCTAAGTAGAAATAACCTTAAAATAATTATAGGGACAATAATGGGACACACCCTCCTTAACAAAAATCTTTTCAATATATGTACCACAGATAGCCCACAATGCAGGGCCTGTTTTAATGCCGAAGAATCAGCCACCCACGTAATCCTGAAATGCGAGGCCATGGCATCTCAACGCGAAGAAATCCTCAGAACAGTGAGGTCGCTCCGTGAAGCCTGTGAAGCCCCCCAGGAAGCTTCTGTGCTTTTGGACGGAGTTAGGATGGCTATGTTAGCACAACCGACCCAATGGGAGTCTAATTGCGGAAACGGGAGTCCCTACAACTACCACTAATGAAAACGAATGTTAAAGATTTTAGAAATAATCATTTTCTCTTCTATTAAATTGTTTCAGAGAGATGGGCCAGAGTCGTTACGTAGTGGAAGGCCTATAAATGCGTGACGACTTAGGCCCTACGGAAAAAAAAACTGGGTCTTAGAGGAGATTACGACAGATTAGTTAGAGAAGGGAACACACCGGGAAGAGTGGAAGGCTAAGGGGAGACCTTTGCCTAGCAGTGGGACGTCATAGATCGACAAAAAAGCCTTTGACACTTGTTTTCGCTCTAATCTCTCCTCTGACTAACCCTTTATCAAAATAAAGATAGAGCTAAGGATCTTTATTTTAAGATTTCTTCTTTAGACATTCATCATAATCTTCCTACCCTTGTCCCATGTTACTTGGGGTCGGCGCAACACGTTTTCTCCTTTCATATCGTCCTGTCCCCCGTCACACTATCACTGACTCCCTTTTCTTTCATATCACTCCTCACACAGTCCATCCATCTTTTCTTTGGCCGTCCCCTCCCTCTCCATCCATCCACATTTATATTCATAAATAACTCCTTTAGTAACATGCGTTTCATCCCTCCCCATCAAATGACCATACCGGTTTCCTTTCAACTTTTCTGTCACTGGTGCCACTTTCAAACTTTTTCTTCAGATCAAAGATTTATAAAAAAAACACTGACTGACTTGGAAAATCAATAAAATCAATTCAATATTTTTCCGCTACAACATTAATAACGACTCATCGGTATACCAGTTGGTAATTCCATCGTCGAATAGACACACTAGTGACAAATGCTTAGCTTTGCGGAGATCCTGATTACTACACGAATAGCTTGAATTATTACTGGCTACTCAATAACACAACAATTCTATAATATCTTAATAATATAGAAACTAAAGAATTTAATGAGATATTCCACAGCATAGTTATGATATACGAAGAATGTGATCATAGAGGAAACCATTAAGAGCCTATAATTCTTCCGAGGTCATCTGGATAAAGTTTATCAGAGGATTTTCTTGACCGGGTTTAATATTTTTTTCTCTCATGTAATTCCTTCGCACTCTCCCCGAAATGTAACCGATATAAAACCTACAAGCTGACAACTCGGCGAGACGATGTTCAAGGCTCTGGAGCTTTGACTTGACCAGTGCCTCATCGCCGTTGAGCCTCTTGGCCCGCTTTTCGATCGACCCTAGTGCATCAAGCTGTTATTTGGTAGATCCATCCCAGACATGAGAACAGTACTCCATGCATGATCGAATTTGACTTAACAACTGATAAAAAAAATACACAGACTTAGTTGTACGTTGCCCAGATTACAAAGGATAATTTTCATTTTCAATTCCGAGTGGATTTCTTTTCACTACGTATTTGATATTATTAGAAGCTTTATTTTGCACAAATAAAAATTCAATATATCGTTAATAGTCGTTTGAGAGTGTTTGCAAAGACCAAGGAACCCATGGCGTGCTTGTTAAGTTTAACAAAAAAATGTTAATTTTTGGATAGAAAGTCAATCAAAACAACGTCTACTATTATACTCACAACGGATCATTGTGTCTCTGAATTGGCTGAAAGAGCCTGCGCAGTAGCTATTTTTGTGTCAATATAGAAAGTGAAGTAATCATTGTCTAACTGTCTCTTTCACTCGCTTACGTTTGTCGCATCATCCTAACTCGCTTACTCTATGCAGTTTAACTGTTTCTTGCGCATTAATTGGCAGAACCAACTTCAGAGACACAAAGATCCACTGTGAATATTATAAATGGTTTAAAAATGAAACACAGCCAAGAGATAGATCAGTTTTTACTTACCTAACACAGAAAACATACCACCAAGTCAAGACCACAAACTATCATGCTCCTAGTGTATATTCGTTAGTTTTTTTGTAGAAAGCCCGTGGACAGGGGGCGGCCGGCGCGTGCGCTGGTCTGGTCGCTGGTGTAATGGTGTTGCAAATACTTACATCTAATCGTGCTATCGCTCCGGTTTCTAGTGTTGGGGCTAATAGGAGTCTTTTACTTACGATTAATTGTTAACCCCCGACGAAGAAGACGGGTGTTATAAGTTTGACGAGTGTTGCTGTATTTTTGTGTCTGTCGAGAGTGTGATGAAAATTAATTATGCCGTTCAAAAGTTAAGCGACCATGTACTCTTTCATATAAGACCACAAACTATCATGATTGTAGTGTTTATTTGTTAGTTTTGTGTAGAAAGCCCGTGGACAGGGGGCGGCCGGCGCGTGCGTGTTGCAAATACTTACATCTAGGTAATTGTGCTATCGCTCCGGTTTGTAGTGTTAGGTGGGGCTAACAGGAGGAATTTGTAATAATTAATTGTTTTTATCAGTGAGAGGAGGAGATGAAGAGCAGAAATGCATCAATAATAAAAAATATCGATTTTAATTTATTTATTTATTTATTTAAACTTCATGTACAATGGTGATACATAGGCGGACTTAATGCAGCAAGGCATTCTCTACCAGTCAACCTTTGGGTTAAAAAGGACACAACAGTGGTAGGAGTACAAAAATAAAATAAAATGAACAATAATTAAAATCAGATATTAATAAACAATCTAACTAATAAAATACATAAATAATTACTAAAACAATAGACTAATAAATATTATAATAAATACCATATCATTATTTATTCTAAATGAAACAGAAATTTAAATATAATAACTATGACGAAGACCGAGCTATGTGAGAGAGGACAAGTAATATTTCCGGATTCTACGCTTAAATGAAAATTTACTCTCAGCTTTTTTTATGTCAAGGGGAAGCACGTTCCAGAGTTTTATAGTAGAGACAGTGTAAGAATTAGATAGAAACCCAGTGCGGTGAGAAGGAATACGGAGAAGTAAGTTTTTTGAAGCTCGAAGGTTAAGATCGTGAGAACTGCCCAACACTTTAAAATATTGTTTTAAATAATCAGGAGTACAAGGATCGTTCATGATGTTGAAGAGCATGCAGAGGGATCTGAGGGATCTCCTCTGACGGATAGGCAGCCATTTAAGCTGAGAACGGAAAGAAGAAATGTGATCATATTTACGAAGCCCGAAAATAAAGCGAATACAGTTGTTAAGAAGTCGATCCATTTTGTTAAGAAGTTCTTGGGATAGATCAGAGTAACAAACATCAGCATAGTCGATTATAGGCAATACAAGAGCCTGAACCAAGGTGGTTTTAGTGCTAGACGGAAGAAAATGTTTGAATCTATAGAGAGACCGCAGTGAGAATGTGACTCTCTGGCTTATCTGAGCGACCTGCTTATTCCAGCTTAACTTGTCATCAATGTATAGGCCTAAGTCTTTAACGTGAGGCGAGAGTGGGATGACGGTATTGCCGAAAATAAGCGGCGATAGAAGGCTAGTGTCCAAGGTACGTAGAAAATACGAACTACCAATAAGGATAGCCTGACATTTACTGACATTGACAGTTACCCCAAATCTGCTAGACCAGTCAGCGATTGCTTGAAGGTCAGCATTTAACAGTGAGATGCAGTTATCCAGATTGAGAATGTCAGATTGCGCGTAGAGCTGCAGGTCATCAGCATACAGATGGTAGGAGCATTTGAGAATAGTAGTAATAGAGTTAATAAATAATGAAAATAAGAGTGGAGAGAGTATACCGCCTTGTGGAACGCCTGTTACCAGAGCGCACCAATCAGAGAATTTCTGATCAGCACGCACCGCCTGCTGGCGACCACGAAGATATGATGAAAACCAATCCCGTGCCAACGAAGAAACCCCAATTTGAGACAGGATGGCCAGGAGAATGTCGTGATCGACGGTATTAAATGCATTGGAGAAATCAATTAAAACCAACACCGTCAACCTCGAACTCTCCAAGCCGTTTCTGACGTCTTCAGTAACTTTAAGCAAGGCTGTGGCTGTACTATGGCCGGGCCGAAAACCAGATTGGAAAGGGGACAATAGGTTATTCCGGGACACGAAGGAGGATATTTGGTTTAGAGCAACTGCTTCCAGGATCTTAGATAGGAAAGGGAGAATGGAGATTGGTCTGTAGTGATTAGATAAGGTGGGGTTGGAAATTTTCGGAAGAGGGATAATGAATGCTTTACGCCAGGTGGTAGGAAACTCACCAGCCTGCAGAGAGAAGTTGATGATGTGTGTGATAATGGGAAGGATACTTTTAAAAATGAGGGATAACATGGATCTGCTCACTCCATCACAGCCAACAGCCTTGGACTTAATTGCAGTGAACGTTTTGAGGATCTCAGCGTCAGTCACCGGGGAAAAAGAAAAAGATTCGGGAGGTGCAATTGGCATGGAAGTAATATCACGAATAGTATTATTCTTAACAACAGCCGTGAGCATAGTTAACGATGAAAAGTGATTATTCAAATCATTCAGAGACATATGAGATGATACAGTATGAGAGGATGATTGCGTGATTCCAATTGATTTGAGAAACTTCCATATGTCAGCCGGAGAAGAATTAAGGACATTTTCACAAATGTATCGGCGTTTGGAAGCTCTTACCATCTGATTACAGCGGTTTCTAGCCAACTTGTACAGGCTCCAGTTCTCCTCACTGCGATCCCTTCTATATCTCCGAAAAGCCCTGTCACGCCGTCTCATCGCCAAACGAACTCCAGGACTAATCCATGGAGCCGGAGGGCGCTTAACACGGACAGCCCTGAGTGGCGCATGCGCATCGAAAAGCTGAAGCACGGACCTGTTGAACATATGCACTTTCTCATCCACAGTTGCTGCCTGAACAACTTCAACCCAATCAATATCTTTGGAATCACCATTAAGTTTGTCCTTGTTTAACCTCGCAAAATTCCGAAGAAACATAATGGCAGGCCGCTGTTTAGGTGGCTTAATTTTGTACGATAAGTAAATCAAATCATGTCTAGATAGCCCAGGGGCCGCAATCTGGCCATGGCTAACAACCAGATTTTCGGAAGACGCAAGCATGAGATCAAGCCAGGTATCGCTTGAGTCAGGATTAAGATGAGTCGGATTGAGCGTGAGAAGTGACAGACTCGACGATTCCAGGATTGCTCTCAATCTGCGCGATCTTGAGTTATCCTTCGAGAGGTCGGTGTTGAAATCGCCCATGACTATGAGATGCTTGTACTCCGAGGAAACAGATTCAAAGAGAGATTCGAGAATAGAGAAATAATCAATAGTGGGTGGGCAGTATACTACTCCAAGAACGGCCTTAACCCCTTTGACATCAATTTCAAGGATTAAGAATTCTGGATTGCCGCTATAAGTTGTCGGAGAAGAAGATAGAATTTTGAAAGGGATGTCACTGCGCAAGTATATGGCAACACCACCGCCCCTTTTACCCGTGCGATCATTGCGAATTAATATAAAACCGGGTAAGTTATAATGTGTAGAGGGGAGTTCGGGCTTGAGCCAACTTTCCGACACCAGGACAGCGTGCAACGCCACATCACGAAATAAATCCAGCATCTCAGAGTGGTGTTGAGGGATACTTTGAGCGTTCACATGACATACATTAAAACACTTATTAAAACGCTGGCATTCACCATTTAAGACACTGTTAACTGATAGAGAATCGTTTAAAGAAGAAAAAGACGTAGAGGAACTATGACAAGAATGAAACGAGTCGTCGTCAGACATAATCATTGTAAAGCGTAAATAAATAGATATATAAAATAAAATTATATAGATAATATAAATGTGAAGATAAAATTCACATATTAGTTGCATAACCTGCCGGCAGACTGTTCACAAACAAATTTATACATAAATTACTAATGCGTGCATCCGAACGCAAACGTAATTCGCAAGAAGTAAAATACTTGGCATAGACAAGATTTATATAAAAAGAAAATTATTAAGTCTATGGAAAAAACTAAGACAGTGTCAGGTGACACTGACAGAACTTGTCAACAAAAACAATTGATATATATAATAAACAAAATCGGGTGCCGGTACAACGAACAAAAATATGTAATGTGTTATTGTGCGTGCTTAGCGTATGGATACGAATCGAAAGAGTAACAAACAAGTAGATAACAAGCACAGACGGAAAACAAAGTGGACGAAATAAGTAAACATCGTACAATCAAAATTATTTCTTCTTTGTCCGCCTTGAGCGAGATGAAGCCTGTGCCGACGCGAGTTTAGAGCCAGCATTGGGGACCAGAGGAACCTCCTGTTCCAGCGATTTACCATGCTCCGCTCCAAGCGCGGCGACCTCCTCCACACCGATCACCCGGCGTCGCTTGCCGTCCGGAAGCTTGACGTTGATGTTGCCGTCCCTGGTCCACACATTCGTCACACCGAAGAGCTTGCGAGCCGTTATAAAAGTAGACTGCCGCTGTCGTGTAAGGAATTCAGACACCACATAAGGAGATCCCTTCAGTTTCGTCTTGGTTCTCCAGATCTCGCTTCTGACAGCGGAGTCCGCGCACCGAAGCAGGATCGGTCTAGCATGACCTTCCGAAGCAGCGCCTAGTCTGTGGCATACAGTCAGCGAAGAGTGGACCAGATCTGTTAAGCCGAGCTTAGTCTGCAGAATGGTTGCCACGGTTTCAGAGATCTTCTCACCTGGATTTTCAGGAACGCCGCCAAGCAGTAAAAACTTTTTTCTGTGACGCATCTCTATTATGTCTACACTGAATACAATGAATTATTAATTTCCATATAGTACAGATAATGAATTAAACCAGGGTACAGAATAGATGATGTTAAAAGCAATCTGGTAAGAAGACTATTGTAATATATAATCTGCCTAGAGCCTTTTCCCAACTTCATTGGGGTCGGCTTCCAGTCTAACCGGATTCAGCTAAGTACCAATGTTTCACATGGAGCGACTGCCTATCTGACCTCCACAATCCAGTAAATGGGTAACACATCAGATCGGTCATATCTAAGGCTTCTGGCTATCCGTAACGACTGTCAAAGATTTTCAAATGACAGCCGGGACCAACGGCTTAACGTGCTTTCCGAGGCACGTAGGAAACTCGGTATGTTGAAATGGTCACCCATCCACGTACCGACCTCGTCAAGCGTTGCTTAACCTTGATGATCGACCTGTGCGGCTGTTATTATTTGGCCTCTAGCTCCTCCATAGTAGGAAGACAATTGTAATAGTGTTCATTAAAATATGTTCAGAAAACATTGTTTCTGGCAGGCTCGTGTTGGACCACTATCTCACCTCATAGTCAGCGATGGAGACTGCTTGCTTTAAAGTAAACTAACCCATATATAGGAATATTGGCTGAAAATGTTGTAGTTATACCATGATTGATAATGAATTCGTTCTGCTAGCAATCAAATTATACAACAGCCGACGAAATCTCGATCGGTAAATCTTTCGCATGTAATAATTATTGTAACAGTATCTTATCTTATCTTGTGGAGGGGCCGAGAAACAACTCGGACACTTCGACCCATTGGGATCTATTGTGGTCCCCTAGATACCTTACTCCTCCCCAATCTCGTTGAAAACTCTTTTCATGAATTTTACAACGAGACTGGGAGATATGAGCCTATAGTCTTCTGGTCTTGGATATCCAGCCCCTAGGAGACTCATTCGCTTACCAGCCAGTGCATCGCATGTGCAAAGAAGGTGCTCCATGCGCTCCGTATGTTCCCCACACAACCTGCAGATGGGTGTCGCGGTTATACCCATCTTCATGAGCATGTCGTTGGTTCCAAAGTGCCCAGTAAAGGCCCCAAGCAGGTAGCGGATTTGCCCCCTGCTCATATTCCAAATGCATTCCCGGGCTTTGAACGTAGAGCCTAGGAATTTCTTGGAGTGTTGTAGACCGGTGCTAGATAGCCAATGAGTTCGCTGTCTGTGATCTGCAAACTCCCTAAATGCGGCTTTTACGAGGCACGTCGAGATGCCTACACATGGTTCTGGACCCACGAAGTCATTTGCTGAGCCCTCTCTTGCCAGTTCATCTGCCATTTCGTTGCCATGGATTCCTTTGTGCCCAGGGACCCACATCAGTCTTACCCTGTTGTGCTTCCCAAGCCTGTTTAGGGTTTGGACAGCATCCAGAATAAGTCCGGAGTCCACTTTGTAGGATGCCATGGCTTTGATTGCAGCCTGACTGTCACTAAGAATATATATGGATTTACCTCTGGTTCCTCTATCTATGTTCTCTTGAGCACAGGTTATTATGGCATAAGTTTCCGCTTGGAATACAGTTGCCATTTTCCCTAGGCTTTTGCTACATTTGTAACCTTTTGCGTATATTCCCGCCCCTGTACCTGATTCCATTTTGGATCCATCAGTGTACCACACCAGACTGTCTTGTTCTGGTGGATCGATTCCCTTCGTCCAGTCCTCTATTGTAGGGATTTGGACCTTGAAAGACCTTTCAAACACAAACATAGTTTGCATTTTATCGGATAACATGCTTGTTACCCGATCCAGGCCTTCATTCCCGTCAAACTTTGTATGGTTGGTCCTTGGCTTAGAGGCATCCCATAGTCCAGCCACAGCAAGTCGATGTAATGTCTTCCTTGCCTCGAATTCAACCATCATATGCAGAGGAGGGATATTGAGGTATCTCTCAATCGCTGCCGTAGGTGTTGTCCTGAAAGCGCCCGTGATGCCTAGACACACTGTTCTTTGTAATCTGGTGAGTGGCGCTTTGCACGAGGCAAGCTTTGTTCTGGGCCACCACACTATGCTGCCGTATGTGATAATAGGTATTATCATTGTTCGGTACAGCCATCGTATCACTTTGGGCTTTAACCCCCAAGTTTTACCGTAGGTGGAACGACACATGCCGAACACTCGTAGGGCTTTCGTCGTAATATTTTCCACATGAGTTTTCCACCTGAGTTCTTTATCAAGCGTTACACCCAGATATTTAACTTCGGTAGACCAGGGCAGCTTTATTCCATTGAGGGAGAGCTCTCCTAGGTTTCCTAGTTGTCTCTTCCTCGTGAATGGAACAATGACTGCTTTGCTTGGGTTGATAGAGAGGTGGTTCTTTGTACACCATTCCTCTGTCATCCTCAATGCCTGTTGTAATAATCCAGAGACTATGTTCGGGAATTTACCATTAACCATTATGGCTATGTCATCTGCATAGCCTACTGTGTAGAATGGTCCAGTATTGAGCTTGGTAAGTAGCGAGTCTACTACCAAGCACCATAATAATGGTGACAGCACTCCACCCTGCGGACAACCTCTTGTTGTTTTTGCACTAAGTCTGTCTCCCATCAGTTCCGATCTGACTATTCTGCTTAACAGTAACACACGTAACAAAGATTCCTTACCGACAAAACTCACGTGAAACAAGAGCAATTGGTCAGGAAACAGAGACCGTTACGAATGGCGGTCGATGCGGAAACATATCGATCGATATAACATCGATATACACACGCACATCCCTAGCGGGGCGCGGCGCTGTTGCAATGACACGCGAACTCGTGTGTCTTAAATATTGCATGGTCACTGATAGGAACTAAGTATCGAATCGCAATCGATATTTATGTAGTCACTTCACTAGTGCCGCTATGACACGAGCGGTCGTCCATCTTATTAAGTCTGTGCACTGGTTTACAATTTATCGATACACAATGTAATGGATATTGTTTAGCGTACAAACATCACTAGTATTAGTCTGGGTGCAGCAGTGTCGCAACACGCGAACCCTCATGTCTGGCAGTTTAGTTCGGCCGCTGTTTGATGCCAGTGCGCTGTGTATCGATACGTAATAAGATCGATATTGTTGCACGCACATCACTGGCGGCACTGGTGGTAGGGCGCGGCACTGTCGCAACGGCACGCGAACTCGTGTGCCCTGTATCTGGACTCTTGTTAATGTTGCTGTAGTTGATCTTAGCTGTAAGTGGATTAAATCCACTGAATAAAATTTTGATGGTAATTAAATTATGAAGATCTATAAAGCCTTCATCTAAACTGATTGATGTTAGACCTCACAAAATATATTTTGGGTGATCTTTTCATGAAACCACCAAAAATCTTGTCACCAGTCGGGTAGTTACGATTCTTAATAGGATCTCTCAGTGTTTGGATTCTTTTGCCTGCTCTTTGTGACAGTGACAGTTAGCTTGTTGTCCTATCTAACTTGTGCCGGCACCCAGAGCCATAACCTTTGACTGGTCAATCATGAACGCGACACGATATGATAAATTTTTGAGAGCCGTCTCTGAGTGTGGCGTTTTATGACTATTTTTGTTACTTGTAAAAACAATTTTATGTGTGAATTAATAAATGTCAGAACCCCAAAACAAATAAAAAAGTGTAAAACATCAATTTAGGGATTGTTAAAATTCATTTATTTGACGTGACTCTAACACTCGCTGGATATGACACTGGCATATCGTAATGAAAACACTAAACCTTAGAACTCCTTTAGAATTCAAGTAGAAAGTCATTCATCCTTCCTTGCCTCGCACAAGGTTTTGGAATGTCTTGGTAAAACTGGACGGTTGAAAGTCACTAAAGAGTCCTAAATCAACCTTAAATTACTCACCTTATACAATTTCCTTCAGCATCGAATGCGGCAACAGGACCGCGCGGCACAAACTGACCTAATCTCCGCAATCCGCATGACGTGTCGCCCGCGATCTTATTTGTAGCGTGTGCCGTGTACCTCTGCACACAAGCCATTGTGTACCTAAGGGGCTAAGGCTGAGGAAAGGCTTTCCTGGAAGCATAATTAGGTAGGTGAGATAGTAATACGACAGGAGATGGACAGA
Organism: Orthosia cruda; assembly: GCA_964057195.1. Taxonomy (NCBI): domain Eukaryota; kingdom Metazoa; phylum Arthropoda; class Insecta; order Lepidoptera; family Noctuidae; genus Orthosia; species Orthosia cruda. The sequence continues at coordinate 12,246,162 of OZ059843.1, forward strand.
GAACTGCGAGGATCACTCTTTTCAAGTCTGTAGGGACAGTGGTAAGGTCAAACAATACTTAGTTAAAAAGAAACTTTAATTGTGGTGTATAATATTTTTTTTCCGATTTTACAATATAGAGATTTTATTTTATTCCGAACCTATTCAAACTTTTGAAAAGAAGTTATAACTCATTGATTCTGATATTCCTACTATGACGGGCTATGCTGGCGCTGCTGCTGCGGCTGCTGAGGCCCTCAAGCGGTGCAAATACAGTAACCTAGTCGGTAATTACAGTTTTGAGCCGTATGGGGTCGAAACGTTTGGGTCATGGGGCCCGAGTGCACGTCTCCCTTTTAAGGAGGTCGACAGTGTGCGTGATCAGAGGGCTGGCCCGTTCTTTGCGCAAAGAACCAGCATTACCATTCAACGTAGCAATGCTGCCAGTCTTCTGGGTACGTTCTCGGATGACAGCGATGTGGAAGTGTACTTCGACGCTTATGTGTATCTTTCTCTTGTATACAGGGCGGCCAAAACGTCGTGGATCAAACGTAAATAGGGGTTAGATGGGGCCATCAGCTGCAAAAAATGTTCTACGGGAGGTCCTTAAGGTCAACCCCTGCAGAGTTATAGAAGTTTGAAATAAAACCATTTCTAATGCCAAAGAAGTGCGATTAGATAATTATAAAATCGAGTATGCAGCAGTTTGGCGCAGCCCCTTTTTTCCAAAAAAGCAGCATTAATTTTATTTTTATTAGTGGTTGGTAAAACCCGTACCTATCTTATCTGCCATATTTGGAAAATAATCACAACTAAAAAAAGTAGTAAATAAACTCAACGCGAGTTTCAAAGCCTAAAACCTGTGAAAATTGTCATTTTGGAGACCTTGCTCTACACTAGCGCCCCTAGCAGCACATTCAAACGCGGTAGCCATCTTGGCACATGATTGCGTCCATGTGAAGGTACTTGCAATATCGCGTAATAAAAATCACTTAATGTGATATCGAATAGGTCCCTTACCGAATTGTATAGGCAGAAATTGATGTGGTGTTGCAAGCTGGTACAACCGAAAGTCGGTGGCAACCTCGAGAGGCCCATCGTGACCGGCAAAGGCCTCGTGGACGCAGCCCAATACGTTGGTCTGACCAGATCCGCACTGCTCTCCACACCGCCAGAGACAGAAACAGATGGAGACAGATCACTTGAGAGAAGGTGATGCAGAAGGGAGGTCACGCACGACCTTCAATACTGAGGAATACGACGCAAGGAGGACAAGCTGGAACCCTGGACCAAATCTTTAACACCAAGAGATCGCCATCAATGTGTTACAGTTTTTACCACAGCTTCCTTCCTTGCATCACGTATTGCCTCATGATACAGATTGCGTCCGATTGTGCCACAGAGCAATAAAAGTCATACTGACTCATTATGACTCTCAGGACAACCCAGGGTCGATTCAGTTTATAGAGTCATAAATTAGGTTATAAAAATACAATTAAAGCTTTTATCGCAAGCGATATTTTAACTTTCGTCAAAGAGATTTTTCTTGAGAATTTGCCAGTTTTTGAGTGTCTGGTCGATGATGCAATTTCAGGTAGAGATCTTATCAGTTTTAAAGTTTGAGAGTACTTAAATGGCTTTTCTATTAAAAGTAATATGCTCCGAAGAATTTGAATCTGATTTGCAATTACAACTTATGGCGTATATTTTCTAATATTAACGCATTACTGGCCTTGCACCTGCTCGGACCCACAATAACAATATTCAACCACCTTTTGAACAGTTTTAAAAAAATAAAATAAAAATAATAAGTTTTAGTAAAATATTCTTTGATTTACATATGCGTTTCAGTTATGAAGAAATTCTAGCCATTATTTTTTCTGTGTAAAATATTTTTAAACATCCAAGTCGTTTTGGAGGAGTAACGCAAACATATCGTGTTGTTAATTATTTATTTAAAGCAAATCTATTAGATACACGAAATTACCATGTTTCACAAATAATATACATGAAACAATAATACATATATATTTTTATCAAACCTTTTGATCTAGCCGTTACTAAGGAGTGTGTTAGAGTTACTCTAGAAAGTAACCGATTTACGGCCGTGTCCGGGACGTGGATGGACCGTGCCCCGTCAGGTGCCCAAAAAAATATTTTATATAAACTCTTTCACAAACATTCGCCATTCTGATTCTGCACGGGCCAGTGACGAAGTTTCAATGCCTGGGCCCGGCTCTGTCACGTCCCGGGCACGATCCTGATATGTGTGGATAGACCTTTAGGCTTTCATTAAAGTACAAGCAAAAAAATCTGAGTCGTTTCCTCCATTCGACTTAATCAAACTAATTATTACAGCTTTTCAGTTATTTATTGTTATTAATTGAGTGTTTTCATCCGTTGTCATGACGGCGGAGTCAATTATTATAGTGCAGGAAGTTTCCTTACTTTTAAGGAAGCATTATAAGCACGCTTACTGGTTTCCGGATCAATTAAGTAAGGTAATCATAGAAGAAAAAGAGGCGTGAAGGGCTTATATCAGACAGCGGCTCAGATCTTAGAAGTCTCTTAAAGGAAGTATACTGTCAACTCCGCCCTTAATGATATCATGACTTATATCATTAGCATTGACAATCCTAAAATATATAAACACAATATATTTATTGAGGCTATCTTTGTATTTACCATATTTGTCACCAATTTATGTTCTGATACAATTCCGTTTCGAGGAAAATGTGTCATTGTAGCAAATGTAGGCGTTAGGCTGCATTTCTGTCACTACTTAAGATTTAATGTGAATAATAGAGATTTATTAGCGGTATGATCACTGCATAACTGTTGACCAAAGCTGGGTGATAATTTTACAGGCAATGATAAGCTCTTTTTATCCGACTGCCGAAGGTATCACTGTTTTTTTCTATGTGGCGTTCTAGAGACCAGACGCGTTAGCTGATTTTGATGGTTCTAACGTCAATCGATTCATCTTAACATTGCGAGTGTCACTGGCTACATTAAAATTGCAAAATGGCAGATTTTGGGCGCCATAATGTGTGGGCCCAATTTTTATTTCTTCCAAACCCATCGTGTGGGATATCAAAATAAAGAGTTTATGAGGTTATTGCAAACATATATAACACTCATATGTTTAAATGTACAAATAAAAAAAAATGTTAGCTAAAAAATTATAAATAAAAAAAGTTACTTCCAAAAATCAAAAACCCGACGGCTTAAGAAGTGAGCTAAAAATACGTAAACAAGAAGAAAATCATGATGTGCAGTCGGAGGATACATATACGCGAGCTGGCTGACTAAAACCAGTTGTATCCTCCGACTGCACAGCATAATTTTCTTCTTGTTTACTTATTGTTAGTTCACTTCTTAAGCAGTCTGGTTTTTTGATTTTTTGAAGTAACTTTTTTTATTTATAACTTTTTAGCTAACATTTTTATTTTTTCCAAATCCATCGTGTGGGATACCAAAATAAAGGGTTTTAAGAGGTTATTGCAAACATATATAACACTTACATGTTTAAATGTACAAATTTAAAAAAAAAAATGTTAGCTAAAAAGTTATAAATAAAAAAAGTTACTTCCAAAAATCAAAAACCCGACGGCTTAAGAAGTGAGCTAAAAATACGTAAACAAGAAGAAAATCATGATGTGCAGTCGGAGGATACATATACGCGAGCTGGCTGACCAAAACCAGTTGTATCCTCCGACTGCACAGCATAATTTTCTTCTTGTTTACTTATTGTTAGTTCACTTCTTAGCAGTCTGGTTTTTTGATTTTTTGAAGTAACTTTTTTTATTTATAACTTTTTAGCTAACATTATTATTTTTTCCAAATCCATCGTGTGGGATACCAAAATAAAGGGTTTTAAGAGGTTATTGCAAACATATATAACACTTACATGTTTAAATGTACAAATTTAAAAAAAAAAATGTTAGCTAAAAAGTTATAAATAAAAAAAGTTACTTCCAAAAATCAAAAACCCGACGGCTTAAGAAGTGAGCTAAAAATACGTAAACAAGAAGAAAATCATGATGTGCAGTCGGAGGATACATATACGCGAGCTGGCTGACCAAAACCAGTTGTATCCTCCGACTGCACAGCATAATTTTCTTCTTGTTTACTTATTGTTAGCTCACTTCTTAAGCAGTCTGGTTTTTTGATTTTTTGAAGAACCTTTTTGTAATATTCTCATCCTACGAGACATCGTGAGGAATCCTGGACATACAGTTTATAAGTTTAAACTTATTGTTTAAAAACACCAACCCGCCTTGAGCAATGTAAATAAAAAAAATCGCTTGTGTCTTCTCTCTAGTAGTAGATGCCATGCAATGAGACAGTAAAAGGCGACTTTTTTTTAACCGACTGATAACTTCCTCCTTTTTGGGAAAGGAGGAAGTTATCAATTCGAATGTATTTTTAATTTTTGTTACTTCAGAACGTTTTACTAAGTAAACCGATTTTGATGATTCTTTTTTTATTTGAAAGCTGGTGCTTCTCATGTGGTCCCATTAATTTCATCAATATCTTATGAAGAACTATGGAGATATACATCAGAATTCTTCAATAAATGACGGCAAATCACTCGGGATATCTGCAATCGCATGTCTCTTTATTATTTACACAATTTCATAACATAACATCACACTGCGTACGTTCTAAAGGGGTACGCAGGTGTCAACAGTTCACCCTCGTATACTCTCATTCCACCGGTTTTGTTTAATTTTCATGTTATTGGACTAATCTACTCTGGCATCACTTTGGGCATTATCACTGTCCTATAGAACTGGTCCATTATGTATCTACCACAACTAAAAAGTGAAAAATAAACAACGTTTTTTTTAACGTGTCCTATAATCTCAAAATATGCAGTGTTGGAGGGAATTGTATCAGAGTTTTTAAACCTATATGACAACTTTTTTAAAGATAGACTATGAAATATATTTTAGGATTGAGAGATGGCCTCGTGCACCAGTCTATTTCAGGTAATTACCCACGGCAAGGTAAAACTCCCTACTATCCTCTTTCTGTCTAGAGCTACTTAAGGATCAGTCCTTAAAGAAGGAATGAAGCTCGTATCCGTCAGTGACTTGCATTATTCCGAAAGAAAAGCCGAAATACCAAAATGTTTGGAAATGACTCCTTGCCATGTTAATAGCGCAGGTCAATATTACTTAATATTATAAATGCGAAAGTTTGGATGGATGAGTGTGTGGATGTGTGAGTGTATGTTTGATACTCAATAACGCTAAAACGGCTGAATGGATCAGGATCAAATTTAGCACGCCTAATAAAAACCCAAAAAGAAGACGAACTTACCACCAACGATCACCATACAATGCAGTCTTACCAATAACATTATGTGATCATCAAAGAATGGGTATCTGAATCAGCTAGATTCTATTTTCAAACCCTTATAAGGCTAAGGATACATTACAAAATCTCCACGCGAGACGAACACTCGACCCAATTAGTGGGCGGCCATAGAAAAAACGCATTCTCTTGTAACTGTAACGGAAGCGAGTTGACACATTTTTGGAGTTCCGTAAGACGTATAAGAAAACCGAGGCGCTCTGTGAGCTAAGAGCTTGCAATCGTCACTCGCTTTTTGCCTTCGTGTCGTCAAGTAAATTCGTAAAAGTAAAATATTGAAGCCAAAAGAAACATGCTGGTCCTGTTCCATAAGCCAATCTTTAGTGTGGACAAAATCAAACTGGTTAATTTGTATTATATTCAAAATTATAGTAACGCTTTATTTTCTTCTCTTTTTGTTTGAAAAAAATTGACTCGCGCACTGCTCCGTTGTTGTTGAATTAGGTAATTTACCTATGTTTGCAATATTTGTAAGTATGTGAGAACCATGTTCCTATTTATGAAGTGAAGGAATTTACCTGTTAGTGCTTGTAATTCTTTATATTTATATGTAGTATAGTGGTGCTGGGTGCATCGTCCTCACGTATATGAATTTATTAATGTATGTACTTATGTAAATTTTGTACATTTATTTATTTATTTTTATTAGCGTATGTATGGAGTTTCTTGTGCGTTCTTCTCCTTAACAAGCTACGTTGAAAAATGCACGGTAGAATCAATTTTTATTACTTGTAAATGTTAACGTTCAAAAGTGCCACTTAATGGCCTACTTGAAATAAACACATTTGACTTTGACTTTAAAATATCATCTGTGAGATTAAGTCATACGAAAATCACTGTTGACAGGACTTATGTTTGTTTCATAACTCCATTTTGTTGTAGTGTTGATAAAATCTGATGAAATAATGCAACATTGTTTCTTTTGCTACTTATCTTCTGTTTTATGGCTTTTTATTTGGTTGATGTACACGTACAGTGTTTTGTTGTTTTTCACTGCAAGCAATATAGCAAAAAAGAAAAATAATCGATAAACAAAAACTACAACAATAAACCAGCAGAACTCCGCCCCACCAAAAAGCTTCTAACTTAACATATTTTTTGCCCAGTATCGCTCTCTGCAAAAAACATACCGCACCTCTGTGCACGCGGCTAAAGATGTTATCCAGTCAATTAGTGCAGTTGACTGTTTAATTGCATTGTAATTAAAGGCTATATTCGCTCGGCTAATCAGCACGCTACCGCTCTATATGGGAGGGTCGCTGTGGGCTAGGGAAGTGGTCATAGTGCTAGCTGAGAATAGGAAAGCGATTTTGTGGATTCTCGTTAAGGTAATTTTTTGTTCTGTTTAAATTGTATGTTCTACGGGACTTGATTAGTTGGCCATTAAATCAAAGTGAAAGTGACAAAAAAAATAAAAAAAATGTTTCAGCCTTATTGAACTACTGATCTCAACAAGAAATTAGTAAGTAGTAACAAAACATCATATTTGAACTACCTAAGTTCTATTTTGAGCATATGGAATTATGAACTATGAAAGTTAGTAGTTGACAAAACATTACAATTAATTGAAAATTTTAAGGTAGTAATCACTGTTAAACGATGTTTTTGAAGTAATTATTAGGTATTATTTGATTATTGAATGACTACATTGAAAGACTACATTGAAATTTAATTAATATTTTTAATTATAATGTTTTTTTCTTCTGTAATTGTTTGTTTATATTTTTTTTAAATATTTGTCTGTGTTGTCTAATTAATGTAAATTGTTGACTCTCTGTAGGTTTTGGGTGACACTTCAAGTGCCGAGAGTAATTGACATAATAAACAAAAAAATGTTTTTTTTTTCTTTCCGCAACACTTTTTAAGCTCCCACTAGCGAAAACGAAAGTACCCAACACCGCTTACACAGCAACCACACCCCTACCCACAAAAAAATCTAACCCTATAAAGGCACCGGTACAATTTTTTTCCATCCAGTTTCCCTAAGACTGGAACGTATTCCAGCGATCGTGTTTCATCACTTGGATGAGAACTGGCCGGTCATCGAGACCGTGTGTAGTATACCCAGCGTAAAAAGGCCCTAACACAGTCATAAGCCATGTTGAGACAGGAATGCACATTCACTTGTTTTTAGCGTATTTTAGACGTGTTTTCTTAGACGTTATTTTTGTTAAGTAATATAAAAATCTTTGTGGTATAGACCCACAAAAAATTCTAACCCTATAAAGGGCGTGGTACATTTATTTTTTATTTTTCTGTCCGGTCATCGAGACCGGGTGTAAAATATTCTACGTTTATGGTCCCTAACACAGTCATAAGGCACATTCACTTGTTTTTAGTGTATTAGTAAGTTAACGATAGTTATAGTTGAGATTCTTACGTGTTTTCTTGGGTGTTATTTTTGTTGGATAATTTAGAAATGTTTGTGGTGTAGAGGGTGGTCTGAATTTTTACTGAAATAGTTTTTATTTGAAGCTCTACCTGCAATGAACAACTGCTTCTGTCCATGTTAATGAACAACTTTCTCCAAAGAAGTAATAGGCTATTCCCTTAAAAATATTTGGGTATTTCATACGATGTTATCATTAGCTGATCAAAATGTTGTGTTGCCGAGAATTTGTTGATTAGTGGTTTATTTACATGGGCATAAGAAGTTTTATAAAATATGAATTCACATCTTTCCATTACACCATGTAGATCCCCTATGCTCCTTGCCTTCGAGTATTTTTATGATACTTCGCAAAATAAATATTAATAATTGTTCAGTTTTCAGTAACAACTAGCTTAGAACATACCATGCAACGAAAGAGAGTTTTATGTTCGTTACGGTTAGCTTTATCCTTTTTTTTTATTAATCATAATTTCAGCCGAAAGAGGTCCACTGCTGGACATAGATCTCCCCAGGCGTTGCCACATTGATCGATCCCGTGCGTCTCGCATCCAGCGGATTGCCGCAAACTTAAACAGGTCATCGGTCCTACCTAGAGGGAGGCCTTCCAACGCATCGTCTTCCGGTTCGCGGCCGCCATTCCAGAACTTTTCGGCCCCATCGGACACCCGATCTGCGAGCAATGTGCCCTGCCCACTGCCACTTAAGTTTCGCAATTCTTCGGGCTATGTCGGTAACTTTGGTTCTCCTGCGGATATCCTCATTTCTGATGCGATCACGAAAGCATTTCTTTATTATTCTTTACTAATAAAGGGTTTTTATCCACACGGATACGTCAACCCCATTGTACCTTAGACTCTATTTACACACAACTATACATCTACACCATATTTTTATTATCCACTATTTTGTAGACATATACTATGAAATAGGAAAGGGAATTACTGCCTATGCTTACGAATAAAACCACAAATTATGCATTTAATTCCTTTCAATATTTTGGATTAGTCCAACATCCCACATATTAGTTTAAACTCCCTAGCCAAAGATTTTCATCTTTGTTCTATCCTTGAAAAACATGCAAAAAAGTCACTTCAGTTCTCGAACACATTTGGTATAATATTGGAAAAAATAATATAGCCGACGTACAGTTTGTTTTATAGTACCTTCTAGTGTACTTTTGTGGTCTGTTTACTACAATTACTACTGGCCATAAAAAAACACTTTAATGTAGACACTTGAGTTAAGTAATTAAATACACAAACTAATTAACCACAAAAAAAAAAAACGGGGAGGTCAGCTATTAACGCAAGTAACTTTAAGATCGATTGGCTTGTACAAAGTCTAATTTGTCAGAGTTCTATATGGCAGCAGAAACATTAGCGATTAGGTCAAAAGCTACGTTTATCGAATACTTACCATAATATTTTGAGCATTTAACTTGGCAATGCGAGCTATGTGGAAGATGTCACAACTGGAACCACGACAATGCTGGCTGGTAACACAAGAGAACATACTGAATTCAAAAATTTCGAGTGTCTCATCTGTTTGGGATACATTGCGCGCTCCATATAGGACTGTTTAAGTGATGTCTGAAATAAACCGGTAATGGACTGGCAGCTTATAACTGGTGTCGGAATTTCGATACAAAGTTGAGCACTCAGAATCGATTCTAATTGGTTAAATCGATGGTAGACGTGCGTTACTCACTCGATGTTTACGAGTTCTTGTTAAACCCAACAGATACACAGATTGATGGATTAAACGTACTTGTAGCTAGAATTTAGGAAAACGATCGTTAAATTGCCTATAAACTATTACTGTTTATCTACTAAGTAATTTTATAGAGCCAATATTTATAAATAAACTGCAGATAACTGGAAGATTAACGTTGTAATAACAATTTGCATATTTACTTAAAGTTAAGTTAATAACTTAAATTAGTAGTTATACCGTTTAAAAGCGATTTAAGCAGTAACGGTCTTTGCGGCTATCTAATAAAGATCAGTATAGTTTAAGATCTAGAAGCCCTAGCCTTGGAAATAATGTGTGTTTCATGACCATTTAAGGGAACAACATTGAATTAATTAACTTTCAGTTTTAGTGTTAATTTCATGGCCTTGTCTTAAAAAATTGTTCACTGTGTCACATATAAATATTATACCCTAATGTAAGTCTTTTATATTTAAGTAGATATCATAATTATTTCTCGTAGCTTGTGTTGTATCTTGATGTTTCTTTATTGTTTTAAGTGTGCGTGTGTGTTTTTGTTGTGTTGTTTTGTTGTTGGGTTGTTTGTTTCTACTAGCTTCGATAACAAAAGATTTTATTGCATTTTGATGGTTTTCTGATTTCCCTTTAACATTTTGCCTTTGCAGTATTAATAATTTAAAAAAATCCGATATTAATAATTTAAAAAAAATCACAAGTCTTCGAGTCTACGATTTAAACTAAGTCTGACTCATAATCAATGAATATTTCAAGCTCTATTTCATAACGATCCGCAATTAACCCCGAATACATTGAATCACTTTCCTTATCTGCAGAATTATTCGATTACGGAGTAAATAGTAACACAAATACTGAGAGAAGTTTATTAAAAGTAAGCGACAGGGCGACCGGGTTTTATACATATAATGAGATGTAATTTGGGGAGCCAAGGACTAAACATAAAACTTATAAGTTAGATATAGTTAGAAATGTGAAAGAGTTTGAAGAAATGAATGCTATTTTTGCATTAGCAAGGCTATCAAAATAATAGGAAGGGCAAAGTAAAAAAAACATGGATTGTTGGAAGAACGCAAGAAGTGGAAGTGAATGATAGTGTGACGGTTGACTGGAGAGAATGAAGGAAGATAACGTGTTGCGCCAAGTAACCTGTTACGAGGGCAGGAAGATAATACACTAAGGCAATCTCTGTGCAAGCAAGCAAGTACAGCAAGCATTGTTTTGAGGATAAAGGCTAGAAACAAAATTTTTAATTGGAGTTTAATTGGAAGGAATAAGACGTAATTGTTTAGTCCCGATCTTTGGTATTTACTTGCAACACCGTGTCGTTGGGCTGTCAACGATTTTGACAGCTGACACTACACAGTCGAAAGAGAAAATTAGTAACGTGAACACGCGAATGTCGGGTTCTTGTAGAAACATATCTAATCGAGATGTGTTTCACCCATTGTATTTGTTAATCGCGCCCGCCGTTCGCAATCGGCGTTGTGGCGCCCGCGAGGGTGGTTTAGAATATATTTCAAGTACATCGAGGTGCTTTTGTGGGAAACGCGTGTGTGTCTGCCTGGAAGCCGAAGCCCGGATCAGAACGCGTTGGTGGTCCCAATCCAATAATTGTCCTTTATTATATATATATTCTCCTATCCCTAACCTCACGGCACGATATTGATCGACCCCCAGGAGTCTACCGCAGGAATCTAAGGTAAGTCATATTGATACACCTTGTGGTCGTCCCACTTTCCCCTGTGAGATAGGTACCAGGAGATCGCCCAATAAGGAGCAAATCCCTAGCTTTCCACTGCCGCGAACCGCGGTTTCGTGGGGTACAAGTTCAGACAGGGTCCAGGAGTCCCAACGCTGCTATGGGCCCCAGCGTTAGCTCCTGGCTTGGGACCAGAAGACCTGTATTTGGGTCATATTCAAAATAATTGTAAGTTACGGATAGGAAACAAATATGAATATTATTTTATTGTAACAGAAAAATAACAGAAAGGAATGATTAGGGCAAGTTTAAATAGCATACATTTGTAAAATAAATAATTAACATTGATCTAATTGAAACACCTGGGATAGTAGAATACCATCACCACTATCACTACCTATACATACTTCAAATAAAAAGAAAAAAAAAGTTTTGGCTAACCTGCGGTGCAGTAAGTTGAATAATATTTTATTATCATTAATTCATATATGACACTATGTGAATAACGCCTAATCATTCATATCTGTTACGTAACAGAAAAAAGTGATGGATAAAATAACGTATATGAATTAATTGCACGTGTCTAACCTACAAATCTATTTATTTCCACATTAATTTAAATGTTATACGAATATTTTATATTTATAACAATTAGCACAATACAGTTATTTCCTAGTATGGGTAATAAAACAGTAAACTTACTTACCGCTATTTTAAACGCCTCACATTAAATATTTACTTTTAAAAGTCTAATTTTCTTCGACAACGAAACGAGCTGAGAAACTATATTGAACAAAATGGCCGATCATTTATTTTTACGTCGTGTAGTGACAGGTAGTGGACTAATTTTGCCAGTATATCAAATTTCTTTATTACCATGGAAATAATGTTAAAATAGCATAACAGAGAAGAATAACAGATATGTGTAAAATCAGGAGACTCATTAATAAATTAAATTTGAAGAACAATAAATAGTATTTTATATTTTGTTTAGTGAAGTGTTGAAAGTTTAAACAGTATTCTCTGAATATAGTTTTTTTTTTAACCTTTGTGTAATAGTTAATAATTAAATTATTTTTTTTAGTTAACAGTCAAAGACGTGGACATTGAGTACTTGTATGAACGGAATCTACGCAATGTTTGGTTTCATTTTTTTTTAATGAATTGTTTAGCTATATCAAATGTTTCGTTGTTTTTTATTAAATTCAAATAAACATTTAATCTGTTTGTTTATGAAATTCTAGTCAGTTGTATCTCGTTATAAAAATAATTGGGTTGGACACTATGACAGTATAATTATTACAATTATTTTGAATTTGACCCATTTAACAGTAATCTTTGGTCCACCACATACATGTTCTGTAGAAAAAGTGAGGCTAATTCAATTTTGCACATTGTTCGTGATGAAATTGGTTCAGTAACTGGTACAAACCTTCGAGAAGACTCTACTGTCGGTGTAACTTTCTTGTATTTTAGAACAAAATTCGTACTCGAGCTCCTAACCGCAACGCAAAAACCGGACGCGGACGAAAACGTTGCAAGAAGTACGGGAGCTAACGAGAGACATCTTGGTGCACAAGAAAAAATCTTGCGCTTGTGGGTCATCGGATAAGGTAACGCCGAGTGCGCTGCAAAACTCACCTTCCATATTTAGCCACATTTATTTATTTTATTTTTATTTATTTTTATTAAAACTTTATGCATAAGTACAAAGGCGGACTTAATGCCTTAGGCATTTTCTACCAGTCGACCTTAGGGTGGTCACATTAATATTACATTAAAACATACGTTCACGCGCGTAATACAGGCTGCATGTGTCAAATTGAAATATACGACAATCACACGCAAGTGACGTTTACAATAGATACGTTAATTGGTTGTGACTCAGGTACGCCGCCACAACCGTCTGTAGCTCGCGTTCCACGGGATAACTTACGATCATTACCATGATTCACTTATGTGTTACTTCGATTGTTATCTCGTTAATGACTTAATTTTATTTGCCGTAGAATTCTTTGTTGGCAATGATATACTTTTATTTGTTAATTGTAACATTTTTTACATTATCTCCGTAGTTATATTTTACTTCACACGGGTTGTGTCACATGTGATCTATGTCTGTAATGGATACCATAGCTTGAGCGATTTATGTCTACATTATGATGCATTTACTGTATCGTAAGCTGTTGAGACATTCGTAAAAACAGTGCAAACTTGGGCATTAAAAATATCTCTGCGCTCTGTAGATTCATATCTTTGATTCCTTTTTGGTTGGGATTTACATCAGGTTCTACTAGAAAGGGAGGCAGGTTATCACTGGTCTGTTGCTATGGATAATGAGATGCTATATTAGTTTTTATTTTCATAGCTTCAGGCGCCATCTGCCATGTTTGGAATCTACATATACAGGCATGCCTTGTGACGTGAATTCATCTTACTCCTCGATAATCTATCACGATTTATAGACAATTAAGTATCTGGTATATGATCCTATAATGTGAAAAAGTTACAACTGCCTTAAGTTGCAGCTCAAGTAATACATTAAGATCTATAAGATATTATTTTCTTTACTGTGAGTGTTTATGTTTAGCTTGGTTTTCTAGAATAATAAAGAATTTAATTTTACACTTTTATTTTAGTTTGATCTAATTTATTTATTTAGGTTAGCCAACAATTTTGATGTTAACTGAAATTTAGTTTCTTGTCCGTCAGGTACATTAATAAAAAATATTGGACACGTATATTTCTTTTGACCCGTAAACATAAAGTGACGACGATATAATGCGTTGAAATATCGTGTGACGTCATGACCTTTGTACACTTATACTGACTTAGTGACGTCACAAGCCCCCGCTCCTGAACTTTGATGTGCTTTATCTTTGACATTTTGATTGATTTGGCGAAGCAAAAAATATGTGTTCAATATTATTTGGTGAGATTATTACTGACGGACTAAATAAAATTATCATTTTTCTACCCAAGACACATCCCTATTGTTTACACAACATATTTACAATTATACTTGCGTAATAGTATGTTTATAATTGCAACAATTACTTACAGGCTAACACAACAGGCTCCAATTATGGTTATACATTATTACACAGCCAAAAAGATACTTACAATTAAAGTTATTCAAGAATCTTTGGTAATTTACAAATATAACTACAAAAACATTACAATTAATTAAAAAACAGATTCATAACATAATAAAAAATAACAATATTGAAATAATAATAAGATTCGCAAGAGCAAACGTGCTCGGAAGATGGAAGTTACCCCAGTAAGATGCTGATAGGGATCTTGACCGTACTTCCGGGATTGTCCTGATAGCCGTGGCATACCTCTCCACTCCTCAAGCACCTCCGTATACGTTGCCCCCTTGGCGCTACGTCACTAAAGTGTTAGCGACTGTTTACTGGGGGGGGGGGGGGGGGGGGGTAATTGAGTGTGCAAGTCATCCCCTGCCATTTTATAACCAAGTAGATCAACAGTGGTCACGCAGAGGCCAATAGTCCTTCTATAGTTTTGGGTAATCGATCCACAAAACCTCCCCAACCCATAGTCCAATGCGTTTTGTCTCCATATTCTGCAATAGACCTGCACCAGCCTGGGATTGTCCTTGGGTGCTCTTGCGTAGTGATTAGTGCATACAGGAATAATCGCCGGTTGGTGGCACATTTCATCCTACATGTCTAAGGCCTTTGCGAGGCCCTGGTATGCCTTTGAAAGGTCCGGGACCATAGGGACCCTAAAAAAGCTTCTTTCATTTGTATTTATATTTATCGTTGTGCCTGACTTACTTTCAGTAATACCATTTTACTAATTTCTCTAGATTTTACTGCATGTGAATGTAAATATTCTATCTTCTAACTTTTACCCAACATCATTAAAATCGAAAGCACCAACCTAAGAAAGCGGGGACAACTGAAACAAAATAATAAATACTAGTGTATCTAACTAAGTGGTCTATTGAATTGAAACATTGCGAAAACCAGCCTTATTGCGTTACGAAAATACAAATTGTGTTTGAGACGTAAGACCGGGGGGTGAAGAGGTATGGAGGGTAACGGGGGGCAGAGATTCAAAGGAGCGTGTGCCTTTAATTTAGCTTAGACGTCGCTGCCTGTTCAACCAGTTCCGTTACAAAAGCAGTAGGGATCTCAGGTTTTGTTACACAAACGTCTAAGGTACAGGCATCCTAAGTTTATTGAGAGACCTAGTTGCGTTTGTAGGGAAATGGTTAAGTAAGTGTAGATAAATCTCTTCGTCGAAAATAAGAAAAAGGGACGAGTAGATGCCGCTTCTGTGAAACCAATACCATAATCAAATTTTAATCTAAAAGAAGATGGAAAATTCAGCAAAACAACAGGAACATGAATAAATTTTAGATATTAAACTGGAAGTATTGATTTCATTTAAAACCTGGAGGAAAAGAAAAAAAATGGAAGGTATTTTCCGAGCAGATAGATTATATTTTCTGTATAAATAAAAAATAACAACACAAAAGAAAATATGCATTTATGTTAATTTACAATAGTTTCGATGGTCACACCATCAAAACTATATATTCAAACCGTGTCTGAATGTATCCAAAGTCTTGTCTCAATGTCCTATCAACACATCTAAAGGTGATAAACTGACAAATGACGCCCATTTCAAACAACATCTCCAAACTATGAATCACGGCAATTTCAAATTCAAATTCGGAACAGAATATTCAAATGAGCGTAATTAAGCCGCACGCGCACACCGATTAGCGGAGCGCGCGCGTGTAGGATGCCCTAGCAGCTTTCACTAATAAAGTCCACATTACTCAATTACAGTAGGGTGGCCATCTCGGATGTATTTTATATAATTTTAATTTCACACCTAAACGGGTAGATTGTAGACCTCTGTATTGATTGGTCGCCAGTTAATGCCTGAAAGAAAGTATGCGAATATGACAAATACGACAAAAGGCTATCGTATTTTTAGGCAGCAAACAGGTGAAGATAATAATAGCCGCACGGGTCGATCTTCAAAGTCAAGCAAAGGTTACCGAGGTCGGTCCATGGTTGGGTGGGGTTACATACTGAGACTCGTCCGTGCCCCGGAAAGTACAAAAAGGCGTTTGCTCCGGTTGTCATTAGGTAGTCAGAAGTCTAAATATCTGACTCCAATCTTGCCAAAGGGTATCTTGTTACCCAGTTACTGAGTTGTTGAGGCCAAATAGGCAGACATTCCATGAAAAATACTGATACTCAGCTGATTCCATTTACACTACACACAACTTCAACATAGTTGGGAAAAGACTATCGGCAGTTTGAAAGAGGTGAACATTTAATAGGTTTTGTTATCCATTCAAAACACTACTATGGACGTGGGGTCTCTAAGGCCCCTGTACTTCATGGTTAAAAACTACACGTTATTTCGGGATAGCCTAAAGAATAAAGATAAAACACAGTAAAAAATACTATTGCCCGCTTTTAAATGCTTTGTATGGGAATCATGGACGTGGGGTCTCACAGGCCCCTGCCAAATTATGAACGCTAAAAACTCACGTGTTTTAAAGTTGGCAGCTCAACCACTTCGTTTATTATTGTTTTGCCACTAACCTGAAAGGTACTGAGCAGCTCCGTGTCAGGGGGCACGGGGAAGTGACCTTTTAGCGTAATTATCAGACTAGGCGGGGTATCGGAGACCCCAAGTTCACAGTTAAAGGTTATGAAAAGATACCTGATATAATTTCCGTTCAATAAAAAAAATCTTAATTTCGAGTTTTGAATTGGCCACCCTGCAGTACTAATACTTTATGTAGGAAATTACTAGGATTGTTTAGATAGTAAATGTTTGTTTGTGTATCAACTGTGAGCTGTGTAAGCCAAGTCAAATGTATGGTCGTGTTCTCTGAAGTAACTCATGAGGAAGTAAAGGTTCTGAATGTTACATGTTTTGAATTGGAGTTGTAAGACAATATAAGGACTATTGGATGTTGTGGAAGAGGATATGAGAGCTGAAAATATGTCCGTTAATGTAGAAGAAATATTGTTAAGAGTATGATATGTTTCAAAAAAAGTCACGTGGAAATAAATGGTGATTTGGTTACAAACAATTGCGAATAGGAACTACTTAATTTGTTGTTCCCAAAATGAAACTTCAAGACAAACTTCAAAGTTAATACCATAATGATGTACTGGTTTACAAATAATAGTACATTATGGTACAAGTGTGTAATGTTAGTGATTACCGCTGAGGCGCCCGCCATACGTCTTAAGAGAGCCGAAGGCGGTAATCATCAATGCACTCGTGTATCATACGACGTTTTTTAACACACTTGTTAAGAAAATAATACTAAAAAAATCATTTTCAACAGTGAAAACGAGTAGTGAAAACAATTTCACAATAGCGGGAAAATAATTTCAGTTTTCCTATGCGCGCGCATCTAACAATGGCGATCGGCCATAAACTAAAAGAATGAGGCTTCTTTTTTTTTTGGCTTTTCGCGGATAGCGTTTTAGCCACGTACTAAATGGGGAATTTCAAGTTTTCTTTATTACAGAGAAAAAAATGTTATATTTGAGTGAAAGTTTTATTTATTAAACACAAGTTGAAATTTTTTTTTTTTTTTTTTTTTTTTTATTATCAATAGGCTCGCGCTTGACCACTATCTCACCTGATGGAAAGCGATGATGTGGTCGACGGTGAAGCACGCTTGCCTAGAAAAAACCTATTCACTCTTGACTTAAAGACCCCTAGATTGTAGCTATCGGGAAACACAGACTCCGGCAGGGAATTCCACTCCTTAGCTGTACGCATAATAAAAGTGTCCCCAAAACGTTTTGTGCGTATGGGTGGGATGTCCACCATGTACCGATGACGCATCACCGTGCGTCTGGTTGTCCGATGATGGAACGGGCTGGGCGGAATTAAATCATGCAATTCCATCGCACACTCCCCGAAATGTAACCGATAAAATACCGACAAGCTGGCAACTCGGCGACGATGTTCAAGGCTCTGGAGCTTTGATTTGACCAGTGCTTCATCGCCGATGAGTCTCTTGGCCCGCTTTTCGATCGACTCTAGTGCATCTAGCTGATATTTGGCAGATCCGTCCCAGAGATGAGAACAGTACTCCATGCTCGATCGAACTTGCGCTTGATACAAGTTGAGCAGCTGTTCCGGCGTGAAGTACTTTCGCACCTTCGCAAGGATCCCCAACTTTTTTTTTTTCCCAAATTATCTATGTAAAGACGAAGTTGCATGAAATGAGCAAGCAATAGATACATTAATTTATTTGTACTATTGAGCACGATATTTTTTGTATCTAAACTTTTTTAAGTACAAAGCAACTCAACCAATAAATTAAAAAAAAAACTGTATAACTCACTTGTGAATAATGAAAAAGTCACAGTTTGATTACAGGTGTCATTAAGTGCCTAATTGCGGTGAAATTAGCGCCATTTTATGAGCAAGTTTGTTGAAAAGTACATTATATGTACGAATGTTATAGCGGGATGAACTAGTCTTTTAGAACTTGATCCTATTTTTTTTCAAGAACTACCTAAAAATACCGACAGAAGACCGGGAAAAGTGGAAAGAAGAAAGAGGAATTCTGCCCTGCAGAGAGACAGTTATCAATGAAAATAAATACTTAGGTGATCTATTCAACTATCTTGATAAATGATTTATCAAGGAATTGTTTTTTTCCTCGGACCCGACGGAAAAAGAGGGGTGTTATAAGTTTGGCGTGTGTTGATGTGTATCTGTTTGTCTGTCTATGGCATCATAGCGCCTAATCGGATGAACGGATTTTAATTTAGTTTTTTTTTGTTTGAAAGGTGATTTTATCAAGAGAGTTCTTAGCTATGTTAGCATAAAATCGGTTTAGCTGTTCAAAAGTTATGGGCGTTTTACTGTTTGAATCGGAATTGCTTGAAACATAATTACTTGTTCAATAGATTGCCGATTGAAGAGTATCTACTATGTACTAGTTAAATTATGTAACATGAAATAAAAATGTGTCGGGGGTTTTTAAAATTTTGAAATTTTACGTATTGATTTGTATTCTCTATCCTAGTTTACAAAACTGGACGAGATAATCCAGCCAATACATTGTAAAAGTAGGAAGGGTTATCGATCCATTGGATGTAAATATTTGTATCACAAATAGGAACAGGTTGCTGTGTTCCGCCTACGAACATCAGGTAACCCGTTTTTGTCTTAGCTGATCTGAACGACTTTTGTTTTGTTGAATAGATTTTTGCGTAAATGAATATTATAGTAGCCGACAGCGGTATACTCGTAGCTAGTATTTATCTATAGATATGACCAGATTCCAGAATTTAAGATTATGCTGGTCTTGGGTCTAGACGGCTTCGCTCCCGTCAACTGGCTACCCTACCCTACTTACCTACCTGCCTACCCTACTTACCTTGCTACCTACCCTACCGACCTTCAATATTTTTTTCTAGTGTCATTCTTCCGCGGAGAATCTTAACACCGCCATTCAGATCATGATGTCAAATACACAACGCCATCTATCGAATATGGAGTTCAACTGTCCGAGTATCTGAATTGCGTGTGTTGTGATATTTTACTTCTTGAACACTTTAAATTCATCTAACTTTTGATAGAGTGAACCGATTGCGATGAAACAAAAACTAAGTAACACTTCAAATTGAGAGCAGTGGTGGCGCAGTGTTAACGGACGCGACTTACAAGTTGTAGGTCCTGGGTTCGAACCCAGGCAGGCACTTTATTTTGTTTAAATTATTTCATCACCATTACTCTTAAAACAGTAAGGAAACATCGTAAGGAAACAGGCATTTCCTAGAACAAAAATATCTAAGATATGATACATTCACAAACCCGCACTGGGCCCGCGCGGTGGATTACGGCCTATTCCTTCTCACTGAGAGGCCTGTGTCCCAGCAGTGGGAATATTAAAAGGGCTGAAGTTACATCTACATTGGTTTCGTACATTTTACGTGATAAACAGACAAAAATGCCAAACATGCTGGCAATGGGTTACGTTGGTTATTCTTTAACACCCTAGCCAATTTTTTGGAAATATTTTCGATGTACAAAAACTACTTTTCAACAGATTTATTATATTAGTATGGATTGCTTAGCTTTTCCAGCAGCTTTGTTTCGGTTGCTTATTGAGATACTGTGCATTTTCCAGTTACTAGCATAATGACACTCAGTGGCAGAGCCAGTAGTGAACATTTAGTGAAATCGGTATCTACAAACAATTTTATCTCATTGTCAAATTTAAAAAAATAATATAGGAAAATAAATGTTAGTGTGTAAGAAATTCTAGTACCTATGTTTTGGTTTGTTAGTTACTTTATATCGATCTGCTAATTGATAAGAAGTTCACAAGATGAGAAGGACAAATTTTTGATCTGAAGAAAATTAATAGAGTAGCTTAAATATAAGGCAGGCTGAGAACCATTTTGTGGCGGAATTCTTAAGAATCCTTTTAAATAAAAAGTGGCAATTTATAAAAGGCCTACCGGATCATTACCGACACTAGGTTGTTTTAAGAATGCGAAAAAAGAAATAGACATGATATACTGTCAGCCTTATCAAAAGTCACCTCAGCTAGTTATGTTACCAAAAGTTTATGTAAAATAATACATGATCCGTTTAACATCAGCAAAAATTTAAACCAAAAACTAAACTCACTAATGATGGCTATCGTTTTTATCTATGACTTTTTAGTCTAATGAGCTTAGACTGCGATTAGTTTGAAATTGAAACTGTCCTGTATATCTTGACGTCTGATGGTGGCGACACTTGCAAAGACACAACCGAACAGGTGTCAAATTCAGTACATTTAAAGTTTGGTTCCAAGTTTTGCCGCATGTCTAGATATATTTGCCACTCTATTACACCCGATTGAGACCAAATAAGCGGTGACAATATCAACACTAGGCTATATAATTGCATACGTTTATGTATGTGCTGTGAATTAAGATAGCAAACGGAATGAGGTTTTAAAATAATATGCTAAACTTAAGCAGATAAACCAGTCCAAAGAAATGTTTCAGTCGAAGGAAACTAAGCAGACATTACACCGTGTGCGAGATGAGAAGCCTCCGATTCAACAACAAGGAAATATTTTCTAACAGCCGTCATCAACATTTGAGGAAATCATAAATTCGCTGTCACCGATACCGCACTAAACGCGTACACCGAGTGGAATCCCGGTGCCTTACCGAGTCCCGTACACAATCGTTCGCCAGCTGCGCGATATCGCTTCGCTCGCGAACGGCCATATTTCACCGGTTCGCTGCTATCACCTGTCAAATCGTACAAGTGTTCCGCCCGGCCCGGACCTATTTAAATATCAACTGTTTTAGACGTAAATACTTGCTCTTTGTCTTTCTGTAATGTGGGGTGTAAAATGCTAATTGTTAAGTAGAACTTGTTTCATTTTATTACTAGCATTTGTCGAGTACGTGACTTGGGATTGGGTAATGTGAAACTATGATGGGCCAATAGATAGTAAGCAATGGCTTCGTAGGTAGCTAAGAGACCATGTTTGCTTTTAAATGCAGAAGATATTAATAATAGTGCAGTTTACTGAAAATTAGATTTTTTGTCCGTTAGATAGATAAATAAAAAGTATTGAACACATATTTTTTTCTTTTGACACGTAAACATATAGTGGCGACGATATAATGCGTTGAAATATCGTGAAACGTCACGCCGCTAGTACACTTTATACTGCCTTAGTGACGTCACAAGCCCCCACTCCTGAACTTTGATGCGCTTTGACTTTGTACATTTTTAGGATTCCGTACCCAAAGGGTAAAAACGGGTCCCTATTACTAGACGGATGGATCGTGGAATCCATCCGTCTGTCTGTCTGTCCTTCTGTCACCAGGCTGTATCTCATGAACCGTGATAGCTATACAATTGAAAATTTCACAGATGATGTATTTCTGTTGCTGCTAAAACAACAAATACTAAAATTGCATAAAATAAAAATTAAAGTGGGGCTCCCATACAACAAACGTGACTTTTTTGCAGTTTTTTGCGATAATGATACGGAACCCTTCGTGCGCGAATTCGACTCACACTTGGCCAGTTTTTTATTGGCCAGTGATTTCCTGGATGACTTTGTCATTTAGAACCGTAATTTGGTATGGTAATTCGTAAACGTAGGTAAGTATACAAAGTACCTACTGTAAAACACTTCGTAACACAGTAATTCTTTGTCTCTTTTCTCTCCAAGGACTGTATTTCATAACGAGACGACTCTACTTTACATACATTTACATCCACTCTGACGCATAAAATACAGTCGGATGTATCGACGCGTGTCATCCGGCCGAGCTTTCAAAACGC
Organism: Orthosia cruda; assembly: GCA_964057195.1. Lineage (NCBI taxonomy): Eukaryota > Metazoa > Arthropoda > Insecta > Lepidoptera > Noctuidae > Orthosia > Orthosia cruda. Next base: position 12,268,682 of record OZ059843.1, read on the forward strand.
CGAGTGCGACGACTTAGCCATAAGAAATATTTATAACGCTTTGTATGCAAAATAACCTAATGCATTTCACTACACATAAAATAATGTCACTTTAATAGACACGTCGTTATACACGATTGTCGACCTTACAACTACGCGGCGTCGATGTGCTTTTATTGTTCGACGCCGCGAATTCAAAGGCGAATATCGAATGCGAATATCGTCACGTGGGTGAGCCCGGCAATCTCACTGGGATTTGAATAAAATCTGCATATGGCCCTTGTAGTTTTTGATTGATGATATTATGTGGTGATGTAACGCCAGGATCGGTGATGTGTTTACGGTGTGAAAGGTGACGCTATGTAGATTAGTATCACGCGTTTGGTTTGACACGCGTTGCAGATTGACACGTATGTCAAGGTCGTGGTTTCACTTCTGACTTATCAAATATTGCTTTGTTCGATATTTTTTCATTGTATCTCATACATCGAACGGATTTGTTCGGAATTTTTATCGAGTCACGCGCAGATAACAACGTACACTCGACTAAAAAGGAAATGTTTGTAATTATTAATATTATGACATACTTACAAAGGTGTGAACACTTTTAATCATAAATAATTTTACATCGTCCGATATCTAATAATAGTATGTTGTCAGTGCTGGTAATAAATTCATGTAGTAGGATACAATTAATAAAATGTGAGAAATAATAGTTGACATATTGTATCTTGTATGGAGGTGCTGCGTATATTTTCGTTTCTTGTATGGACTTTGGTGCTTAACCTTTTATATAATCGTTCATTATACGATTGTCTCTACCGTTTACGATAAGCATCAATAGTTCTATTCAGTGATTTCTACATAATAAATTGTATGGCACGAAAGTCTAGTTAGGCATCTGAGGAGGCTGTGCACGCAAATGCATCCGCTTAAAGACAGAGGGCATTCTTGTTGGCGAATAAGGTTCTTCCTAGTTATTTGCTGGTCCTATTGAGATGTTCCGCGCAGGGCTGCTGACACGCGCATGCTCTCCTGCACACCGCACACAGCTATTTCAATAGAATGTAAGTGATGTTCACAAAGACCAGTTACAGACATCGAATAAGGCTCGGAGCTCATTCAAATAGCATTTGCGTGCGGCTTTGGTTGCGTAGCCGAGTTGGAGCTGAAATTCTCCAAATGCGAAGTGCGAAATTAAATGAGAGGTCCATTGATATGAAATCAATGTGATAAAACATTGCCTTTGTGGAGTTTGAATCCCGCTAGCAACTTGTTACGGAGAGATGGAGTTACAGGCTGACATGGCTGTAAATGAACTTGGATGGCGGAGCTTGTTCCAAATGAAGACGTCAATCACCTGTCAAATTCAGGAAATTTGTAATTAGTTCCGTATTTCTCAACGTTTGTGTAGATTTCTTTCGGAACAGTTTCTGCGATTATTCTTAAAAGTAGTGCTGCCAACTTAGCGCTTTCAGCGCCAGATCTAGATTTTTTGTTCAATAGCGCATTTTAGCGCCTAGCGCTAAATCTAGCGCTTTTTGAAATCATATTATGATATGCATATCTTCTATTATTTCGACGACGAATCACAATTTTTTTTAGAACGAATAAACCTAAATGCTGTTTTGTTTCTTAGGTTGGTGTCCTTAGTCTATGAGTTGGGGATTCCTCGATTTGGCAAAACTGATTCCTCGCTAACTATTTTGTACTTTTGTTCGACAGTAATTTATTAATTGCCGACAGTTATTCTGAGTCAGACGAAAAAAATAATAATATGCCATTATAAAAAAAATAACAACAAACGTATAAACATCCATATTCTTAAATTATTGGGCGTTTTGTTTGAATTTGGCGCCAAATATAGCACTTTTTTTGACAATGACCATTTAGCGCTTTTTTAAAGAGCAAACAGCGCGTTTTTGCTTAGACGAGTTGGCAGCACTGCTTAAAAGTGATAACTGAAAGACCGTTTCAAAGTGGATTTTTTGCTGCGTACGTTACTGAAATGGCGGAGCGGAGTTTTTTCAACATTTGGTAGTTTCTAAATGAAGATTAGAACCGAAAACCAAAATTTATCATACTAACGTGCATCAGCCCGCTAGATGGATTATGGTCCACTACCTCTCATCACCGAGAAGAGGTCTGTGTACTAGCAGTGGGAACATTATTATTAATTATTCTAAATACTGTTACAGCATTGTTTTTTATAACTTGTCTTACATAAAAACCTACTAAAACATTCTCAAATAAAAGTGTTCGAAAATGATTTCCATTATTAATTTATAATTCTTAATTTTGCCTCAGTAAGTCCCAGCTCACATTCGTATAAGGCAATGATAATGTCCCGCTAGACCGTGGTGGCGACGACACATGTCCCGGACGGCCGGGACAATAGTCCCCATTGTAATTGCGGAGGTTATCACGGTCTACCGTCAAGGGGTCAAAGTTGTAATGAAATGGATATGTTTTATGTTTCCTCTATGTATCTTGGGAGGCGGTGTGCTTTTGTTTTTGGTTGTATCTGCTTTATTCGTGGTTTGCTATGCATCAAGGTTTGTGTCGAAATTCTGCTATCGATTCTACCAATTAACAGTTATCTCTGCACCATCCTAAGGTCGACTGGTAAAAAATGCCTAAGGCATTAAGTCCGCCTTTGTGCTTGTGCATAAATTTTTACGACGAACGAACCACGAACGAACGATCCAGATGGGTAGGGCCAACTTCGAGAAAGAGGTCAACCGTCGAATCCAACTCGGCTAGGCAGCGTTCGGGAAGTTGCGCGCTATCTACTCGTCCAACTTACCACAGTGTCTCAAGACGAAAGTCTATGACCAGTGTGTTTTGCCAGTGATGACATATGGCTCTGAGACGTGGTCGCTTACAATGGGCCTCATCAGAAAGCTTACAGTCACTAAAAGGGCAATGGAGTGGGCTATGCTCGGCATTTCCTTGCGTGATCGAATCAGAAATGTAGAGATCCGTAAGAGAACCAGTGTTACCGACATAGGCCGAAGAATTGCCAAATTAAGTGGTAGCGGGCACATTGCTCTCAGAAAGGATGGCCGATGGGGCAGAAAGGTTCTGGATTGGCGACCGCGAACCGGAAGACGTTGCGTTGGAAGGCCTCCCACCAGGTGGACCGATGACCTGGTGAAGGTTGAGGGGATCCGCTGCATGCGGTACGCACGGGACCGGTCAATGTGGCGACGCTTGGGGGAGGCGTCTATGTCCAGCAGCGGACGTCTTTCAGCTGATATGATGGTGATGATAAAATTTTAATTAATAAATCGCCTACTCCAGAAAAAAGGGTTCTAACTTACACTATTAATTTATAATAGATACTATTCATTTTGGAACTCAGGCGGGAATATTCATTTTGTAAGTTATTTTGTGTAAATTTTATTGATTCCATTGCCTTCAAAACGGTGTAGGAAAACATCATCATCTCACAGAGATGTCTGTGAGAGGAAGTGGGCCATAATTCACCAAGCGCATCAAGTGCGGTGCGGGTTGGTGAGAACATTAAACGGCTGTATAATTATGGGGTGAGAAACGGTTGAAATTATTTTAATTTTACATTGCTTTAGATTGGTCATACCACATGAGTTAACTTATTTAGATCAACTAGATCAGAAGATGGTAAGTTAGCACAGTATGTATTTGAAACAATGACCACCTATTGTTCATCCAAACCCCAATTAGGCTTGCCTTACCAAACAAAAGATGTCCACCATACTTTTAATCTAAGGCCAGCCTTTATAATCAGGCTTCCGTGTACCATATAAATATTATCTCGAGATATTCCCGTGGCAGATAAGTTTAATACTATTATTATTTTCATAGCATCCGTGGCCGATGGAGGGCGATGTATTCGTGGCATCCGATATGGAATCACCATCTGATAGCGGCTGGATCGGTGGTGAACGCACTTACAATACGTAGGGTGAGGAATGGGAACGCGGAGCGGGTAGCGAAGCGATTTGTGATCTTGTGTACGTCTTACATGAAAATCACATCTAGCTTTATAGAAAAATGGTAAAGTTACACAGTTTATGTGTAGCACTCAAAAAATTTATTAATTTAATAAGTCCGCTAAGTTGTAAAAGCAGCAACAAATAATAATTATGAGTAAAATTATTCATTATAAAAACTTTTTTAAAACAAGCTTTTTTCGTATTCTTCTCAGCTAACCATTTCGTTTGATTGATACCCATATCATGGAAGTGCACAAAAAATAACTAGTCCGCCATCTTGTGCCGTCGGCCATATTGTTTTAGAATGACGTCACTTAGCTATGCATTGTCATCTAAACTAAACGTGTAAGCAAAATTTGACCTGAACACACTTACATACAAACACATTGCAAGTTACATAAAAACTTATAAAATACAACTTTGTCAATAGGTTTTTTTATTGATGATTGGCTCGGTTACCTCACTTGATAGTAAGCTTATAGTATGGAAAATTATAACTTGGATTTTTGAGACAAAGATAGGTACAAAAATAAAGGTAAGTGCAAACTCTTTTTAGACCGGTTCCGCTGCAGTGTATTTGCACCAAACTAAGAATAAAAAGCATTCAATCTCCTTTCGTTTTTTCTCAAAGCAATTTCTGGCCAAAGCCGCTTCATTCGCTCCGCTTCTTGCTCCGCTAATGTCCATAGCCTAAGTGGTACCACTATCTGTATCTTAGCCCTTCTTTATAGTAAGTAATCATCATATAAATAGCTGCATTATTCCACTATTTAACGGTAGAATCGTTTTCAGATTGCGGTTCTGAATGTAATGATTGGATATCTGATTATTTGCGGTTTTACGAGTACATTGTATTCGGAACCTGACGGGGTAGCGGAGGCTTCGCATTTATTAAGAGAAAAAGCGTTAAAAAAACAGGGCAATGCAAATTGATGGTTCAAGTTCTAAATTAAATAATTTTAGTATTATTTTAAAATTCTAAAATTTAAGTTTCAATTTACGGAAAATGCCTCAGGATTGGGCCAAACGTTTTGCCAGACCAAAACCAAAAGAGCTTGGCGCAAATAGTCCGTACAAGTAATGTTATGCATTTACTATGCTTAACTTGAATGTATTTCAGTTACCGGAACACAATGAGAGTTTTTCTCTACAGTGCCTTCTTTGGTATCCGAAAAAGTAACAGCAGACTCTGAGAATAGTATTGTTCCGGAAAAAAAACAGTCATGACAGGATCTTTTGCAGCGTTAATCTGCCTACTTCTCAAACTCTTTCAATGAAAAACGCTGACAGAAGAATAATTTCTCAAGCCACTTGTCCTAAAACTGACTCACACATCCCTTACAAAGGGACACTACCTAATCCATTACATAAGTAATTCTAAAAGCGTCTAAACCTACCCACAATAAAAGCACAATAGGTACGTCCCCGTCGTCGCCACTCCACCACCCAAAGAAAAAGAGGCCTATTTGCCTTTTTATGATAATTACATATTGAAATCAGAAAAGCTCCTATTGATATTTTTATACCTTTTTACGTGCTTTTGAGCTCTAGTTACACTAGTGAAAAGTCTATTTTCCCCGAACAAATGTTGAGCATTTCAGCGTCCCTAGACACAACAGTCACTTTTTTAACGATACCAATTTATTCTTTGTTGAATTTAGGTTTAAAAGTAAAAAAAATAATTGGATTGACACCTGTGTGGCTTATTCTTAAGTATGTTAGGGCAGTTTCCAGATTGATGCCCACAAATCAGTAATTAGGTAACACGATGCCTAGCAAGATTGCCAAAAATCTACAAATGGCAGCCGAAGCCAACGGCTTAAAACGTGTGTTCTGAGGCACGGAAGAATCTCGGCACCTATGTGATGGATTGTCACCCAATCTATAGGATCGGCATGTGCGATCGAAATTTCACACATTTGAGCTCAAACGTTGATAGAATCAGTTTTTAGCCCTGCTTTTTTAATGAATTTCCGCCATTTTGTGTTTTGCTCAGATGCGCCCTTTTTGCTTATGCCCTCGCCACAAGGTACCAAAGGATTTATCAAAGCCGGGAGCCGTGAGGAGTTCTCCTGTAATTTATGTGTGTGCACACAAACAGATGTGCGCTGCAGGAGGCCAGTGCCCACGCGCGTGATTTAGGTCCCAACTTCGAATAGATATGTTTACGTCACTGAGGAAACAATGTAATGACTGCTAGATGTGTTTGTTGATGGTGAGTGCTCATTAAGGTTGGGAGAATTATAATTGTTTGTTTGGTTTAGGATGGATGGATGGTAGGGAGAGGACTTTAAATTTCTAAATGGTATCTGTTTCTTATCCCATGTATTGTGCAATTTTTGCTGGATTATCACATCGTCAAGACTTGTTAGGTACATGTTACTTGGGGCAGCGAAAAGCGATTTCTCTTCAATTTATCCCTTTTATCTGGCGCTCTATCATTGACTCCCTTTAGTGTCTTTTTTATATGGCTACTTTTCTGAAAGTTACGGGGTATATACAGTCAAGGGTCAAAAGTGCAGTCTTACTCTCCCAAAATTTAAATGGCTAGTTTTTGTAGAAGAAATTAAATTATTTACAACTGGTTTAATATGTTGTATAGGAATGAAACGGAACGGAATGGAATGGAATGGGACGGAACGGTAAAAAGTTGAAATTTACATGCCGAAAAAAAAATTGCCGCTGCTGTTTTGGAAGAGTGTAACTGCACTTTTGACCCTTTACTGTACCTACTAGTTAAGGTGTCATACAATATTGCCTTACAGGAAATCTTATTCAAGATTTTGTAAGTAGGTTTTTATTGGTAACAAATAGTTTACAAAAATCTATATTTTCTTTATACACTACATTGAGCTTTTCGACACCTGCAAAGGTAATATAAACAATATCAATAATGCAGGATATCTATACACCTGCAGATAAATACAATCATCACATTCGCCAGCACATTCATTGCAGAAACAAAACAAACTCTGCAGTCCAATCAATACACGAACAGTGACCACAAAACAAGAATCAGGAACAGTGTTCGGTGCGTGAAGAATCCCATTATTATAAGGTGCATCATACATTCCGCAGATTGTAAGTGCACGGTATGAGTTAATGCGAGCGAGCGGTGAATAACCCTATATCTGCCGCTTGCAGAATGTACGGATAAGCTACCTGAAGTGGGCGTTGGAAGGTGGTAGAACTGTATTTTTGATATTGTAGGTATCAATCCCTCCAGACTATTCCCAACTACTGCAACTCCTGAAAGCCAAAATCAACAGTGACGACAATCAGAAAAGCCCCGAGATAATGAAGCTCAACCAGTCCCGGGAAAACGATTTTACTATCTTGGATCCCACAACAAAATGAAGCAGTAAAGAGCTGGGGAATAAGACAAAACATGATTTTTCTGGCATCGTCAACTTACCTAATCGACAATTCATTGCTGGGCAAAAAACTCTTCCAAAGTTACGCCACATCATCCATTTCCGTACCGTACCCATTCAGATGAACCGCAGAAGAATCAAAGTTACCGACATAGCCCGAAGAATTGCGAAACTTAAGTGGCAGTGGGCTGGGTACATTGCTCTTAGAACGGATGGCCGATTGGGCTGAAAAATTCTGGAATGGCGACCGCAACCGGAAGACGATGAAGAATTGCCTCCCACTAGGTGGACTGATGACCTAGATAAGGTTGCGGGAATGCGTTGGAAAGCCAGCAGTGGACGTTGATATGCTTCATAGATCACCGTGGTGAGACCGGACAGTCTTAAAAAGATCGGCGGTTCAACAAGACGAATAGGATCTCTTAAAATGTTTTCTGTCATCTGCTTAAACGTTCATCAATAATTCGACATGGCTGGTCCACTGACACTTTTACTTTACTAGGTGTCTTCTTGACCTTGTAAACCCCTGTTCGAAGGCCTAAAATTGGCTGAAAACCTTTTACGTTAAAACGAATCGCATGATAATTACTCTGTTCTTGTAGTGAGTACGAACAGTAACAATGAATTATCTTTAAGTACTCTGGTGTAAGCTACAAGACACTTAGATAACTAAGTACGGCTTACCATTAGATTAATTTGGTCAGCTCTACCCCTTTTTAGGTCTACATTCATTTGGCAGCGCATATCTTGTGCGCAAGAGTGCATTGTTTATCTGCCGCCGCGTGGGGTCGGCCAATAAGGTAGCGGGTTCGATCCCAGCTGCGCACTATTTATTACAGTGCGGGTATGTAGCAAATAGATAGAGATGTTCCTGCGTTAGTGCTCTTTGTATTAAAATGTTTATGGAAGAACGTTTTCGAGGTTCTCGGAAATTGTGGGGGTAAGACACCTAGGTTAAAGAGTTTTGTTTCATGGTTTTAAGCTTTTGGCGCAATTTAGGAGGTTTTAAGCAACGGTAAAAGCGTCATGGTGGAGAGTGATTATAATTTGTACTCCTAGAGCATTCAGATTTTTTATCTCTGCATATAATGAATCCTTATCTCTCAAGAATACGGCCAATCTACTCATGTCATCATCAGCCTTTTTAATGTTTCCACTGCTGGGAAATATGCCTCCTCTCTGTAAGAGGGAATAGGCCGTAATCCACCACTCAGTGCGGGTAGGTGAATGTGACATGTCTTTGAATATTTGGTTCTTGGACATGACGGTTTCTAACTCACGACCTACAATTTGTAACTTGCAGCCGTTACCACTTGGCCACCACTGCACATGTAATCTTATTTATTTAATTTTCATGTAGAGTCAAACACACTCAGTAACACTTGTCCAAAGAAAACCAGATCCAGATAGCCGCTGTTAAGATTAGCGGTCGACGCTTCAAAAAAAATCAGCGTTATGAATTACTTATAGTAAGAACAAATTGAAACAAATTTAATCTACTATAAGCCTGCAAGAATATGAGCGAAGGCTTCCAAACAAGTGAAGAATCTACCTCATTCCTCCTAGCTTGATTTTCACGCTCAAGCTTCATAATACGGTTAGCAGGGCTGCAGGCGTGATCGTGACCATAGGTTAGGAGGCGTGTATCGGGTATACTACCTGTCTTCCTTTCGTTACGAGTTTAGCGTGGGGATATTTAACTATTGTAATAACATTGTTTTGTATCTTGTCCGTTCTTCTTTCTTGTCCGTTCTTCTCCACGTAGGCTTTTCCGAACGGATGGTAGAATCACTTTATTAGATCCGGCCTTAGCCTGCCCCCCAGCGACGCCCTGAGCCGAGGTCCGACCCCATCTTGGGTAGCCCTCAGCGCTGTCGCTTTATGTTTAGTATTTTGAAGCCTGGCCGGAAGCTAAGAGATTAGTCTCCACAGGGTAGCCCGGTTAAGCATAGATCGGCCACTTTGACTGTTTGCGAGACGCAAAGAATTAAAAAAAAAAAATTGCATTTTAATATACATATTTTGCTCGTTAAAATAATATACTTGTTTCCGTGCACGAAGGTAAATCTAAAAAAAATATAGAATTGATTGTCTCTAGTACCTAACGTGACATACATCAAATTGTTTATGTCGAAAGCTGCACTAAGGTCCAGTTGTTTGATCCGTAGGTAACTCAAAAAAATATGATTTACCAATGCTTTTAAATTTCCGTAAAATGCGTTTTTTCATCAATAAGCTCAGGAACAGGCAGCAACAGGCTTACAAATAAGTTAGAGAATTAATTATTTGATAATTTTTCATCAATTTTATTTTAATAAATGGTCTAATAATTAACTCTCCAACTTATTTTACAAATTTAAGGACCAGTTTTTTTAATCCGTAGTTAACTCAACCAACTGTTAAATATGCTAACCCATGATTTCAATTATCGGTTAAACGCGTTTATGCATCAATTGTTAGTCTAACAGATGGTCAAATAATTAACCCTCCAACTTATTTGACCATTTGTGACGCTAACGAAAGAGTAGCAAAGTTTCTTATAAAAGCTCATTGGGTACGACGACACAATATTGAGCAGAGGCTTTTTATTCCTTATGAAGTAGTGATGTACCATCCATATTTCGATGAAATATGAAAGTTAGCATTCAGATAGTATCTAGCAGAGGTGTGCCTATCAATCTTGAGATGTCATATCTCAAGAATGCTCTAAATTAAATTAGAAAGGCGGACGTGTATAGTTTGCGTCAGTTGGCGTTATTAATACGCGTAGGCTAATTGTCGGTGGCCGGTCATCTCTATTATTTTGATGGACAAGGATGTGCGCAGCTGGATGTGTCAAGTGGTAAACAAGATTGGTGCCTCAAGTTTGGATTTGAGGTGTTACTTAAAAGTGAAGACATTAAAATATATAAGCGAGCAAGAGTGGATGAAAAAAATATTTAGTTAAATACATCTCGATTTATAAGACAAAAAGTTTAATAAAAACTGTAACGGGTTATGGTTATTTTAAGCTTATGTTACCCGGGCCATAATAACCAATCGATTTACACCTTATGCAACAAAATTGGATGAATAGTTTAGGCACTACGGAGGAACATAAGTAACTACATACATAGACTGCTAAAATCATAACCCTTCCTTTTGGCTTCGCCGTAGTCGGTTAAAAAACCTATATCGTTATTTCAGACAATTACTATGCATGAACTGATTATATTCCATGTAGTGAATTATTAAGTGGTTCTGCTTTTTTATGTTATGTAACTGTTATTAGGTAGTACAAATGTTTCTATCCACATACATAAATACATAAACTGAGGCGTTTTTCCATGGGAGTAGGCAGATAGTACTTAACCCATTCCCTATAGAAAAAAAATAGAAACGAAAACTATAACTGGCAAATATTGTCAAACTGATTTTGAAAATCTACAGTGTAAGTCAAACTTTACTGATATTTTTACATAAGCATTTGAGGGGCTTACAGTTTATAACATTGTAAGGAACCTTAAATTCATGTTTATTGAACCAAAGAACATTTTTTATCAACCCTTTTCTTTTACAGCTATTTACAATCGCATCCAGCTTAATCTATTCCTCACCTATGTTAGCCCACACATTCTGTTGATAAATACCAAGGCAGATTCGCTTAGAGGTAATAAATTTCACAAGATTACCGCCAGCATGATTAATATGCGCTTCGGTACAAAAATGAAGAGCTGTGCCGATCGATCAACGTGGGTGTTTAATATGAGCGTATGCTCATTTATCTTTATCGATTAGTGTTGTACGGTACTGGTACTCAGTGCTGGCAAAGAATGAGAAAGGACAGAAGCGAAACTCTCTGATAACGCATTATAAATGCCTATAATCTTTGGGCGTAAGAAACGATCAACGTAGAGAGACTAGCGATTTTCTTTTCTTGCTATTCTGACAATTTTACATTCTACATTTTGATAATTCTACAATATCTATTGCCTGTGTTAGTGGCTTTATCAAACTTTTGGTGTAGGCACAGATAATATAATACTAGCATACAAATGCCTCATCTCATACAAAGAAATCGTGCAGACGTAATAGCGTTTTTCATCTGATTAAGATGATTATTTTTATAAGTACTTCGACCGCGTTCGGTTCCGTTCCATGGCTTAGGTGGTGTTAACTTGTAAGTAAAAGAGTTTTCTCGGTTCGTGACTATTTTTTTCTTTAAATATACTGACGATTTGTTTCATAGATTTTTTTGCACGTTTTTACAGTTTCATTGTACCAAAATGTGTTGCAATACAAATTTAAGAAATCGAGTGGCATGTCTTAGACATTTTAAACCACGCCATTTATTGGAATCAATTTTAAATGATCCGTTCAAATAGTCTTTGAAATTTGAATTAAGACCCAAATATTCCATAATTTTGTGCTTAGGAGAGTCGATTAAAAAATCATACAGTGTTTACAAACAATTCTAGAAAATTTTAATTTCATACACAATTTAATAACAAGTGGTATTTATTTGAACCAAAATTTATTTGTTAACGCTGAGACCCCATGGTGTACATTAATTCGCGCTGGATACGAGAAGCACAGGATCGGTCGGCATGATGACTCTAGAGAGATATCTATCTCCTGCAGTTGGACGTCTTAAATCCAAATGATAATGATTGAGAAATTGAGAGAAGCTGTCCATGTCTATGATTTACGGAATAGAGATACTATTTTGACTTTGACGGGTGGAAGTTTGTAACAGGAATGAAGAGTGGTGATGATTTCATAAATGGTAAGACCATGAATTTCAGTTCTATACGATTTTATCATTCTTTGGAACCATTAATGATTGAGGGGTAATTCCCAACTAGATAGCGCGGAGGTAAAATTATAGAGAGGTGTGAGTGTCTTTGTAGTAATGGAATTAGATGGAATGAGATATGTATTTAATGTTCCAGTGGGTAATCTAATGGGTAAGTAAGGGACGGAGTTAATTTATCTTTGCAATGGTGTACAGATTGATAAATAAGTACAAGGCTTTTATGAGTCATCAAAGTTTAAGAGGGTTTTAGTGTGCTTTGCTAATTTATTTATGTTTTGTGTTTCAGTAATATTAGTGCTATCTCATCCTTTACTGTTCTCTGAACATTAAATTAAAATGCTCAACGCTCTGGAGAATAGCCCTGGGTTAGATGTGTTTGCTGATCTACAAAAAATATTGGTATATAATGTAAAAAGTTGGTAATAGACTAATAGTTAATTTATAATATTTCTAAATCTATGTGTATGTGTCTCATCTAGTGTCTAACTGTCGCATAAAATTATAATAGTACTAACTTCTGCCAGCGGCTTCGCCCGTGTGGATGTCGAAAATTATACCGAAGAAACATATTCCCGTCATAAAAATATCCTATGTGCTATTCCAGATTTTAATCTATTTCTGTGACAATTTCATCCAGATCTGTTCAGCCATACTGCCATGGTTGAGTAACAAACATACACACATCCATCCAAATTTTTGACATTAATAATACTTCTGCCAGCGGCTTCACCCGCGTGAATCTCGGTAATAATCCCATGAAAACCGTACATTTATCCGGGATAAAAAGTAGCCTATGTACTATTCCAGACTAAAGTCTAACTCAGTGCCATTTTATTCAGATCCGTTGAGCCGTTCTGGCGTGATTGAGTAAAAAACATACATATATCCATACAAATTTTCGCATTTATAATATTACTAGTTTCTGCCAGCGACTACGCTCGCGTGAAAGTCGAAAATTATCCCAAGGGAACATATTCCCGGGATAAAAAGTATTCTATGTGCTATTCCTGACTATAATCTATCTCTGAGCCAAATTTCATCTAGATCAGTCCAGCCGTTTGAGCGTGAAGAAGTAACAAATATACAAACACACTCGAAAACTTTCATTGCACCTTTATAATATTAGAGTGTGATTAGATGAGTTTTTTATATGATAATTGGGGCTTTTCTTCTGGTTTGACAATATCATGGGAATAAAAGCCAAATGACGTTTCATTACTTTCTTAAAAACAGGACTTTTCGTTATATTACCCAATACCATATCCATAAGCTCAATAATCTCTGCAGCTTTTACAGCGTTTTGATTGATAACATGACAGATGTTTAAATCACCTGTGCGAGGTGAAGGGTCCCAGGTTCGACCTCAATTTGATCAATCTCACTCCATCTCAACTTACCACTAATTACTGAAAAGTCAAGTAATCTTTAATTATTGCAACACTGAATAATGATCGACATTAAAATGTTGCCACATTTTGCACTTAATAATGTTGAAAACTGTATTTAATTTTATGTATGTTTGCACAGATATCATAATTATACAATTTAATGAAATTAAGTTGATAAGTTGAAGTCATATCATTGTTTTTCTTGAAATGTAAGAGAACTCAGCAAAAAAAATGTATTAATGAATAGAAAAAGGAAGACAAAAAAAAAATACAAAAAATTAAACCGAATTTCAAAACAAAACATTACAAAGCGAAAAATTACTTTCTTTGCCGAAGTCGGAGTCTTTTGTACCCATTTTTTTCCGTTATTCGACACCGACTTCAGAAAAGAAAGTTAATTTTCGCTTTGTAGTGTTTTGTTTTGGAAGTCGGTTTGATTTTTTGATAAAAAGTTTTTTATTCATCTCTTTTTAGTTTTGGTAGTACCTCCATTAACATGAAAACCATTCATAGCCAAAGTAAATCTCATGACGATTCCAATAAAGAACACGACTGGGATACATTGTTTTATTTCAGAGTTCCAGTGGCCATTGTGGTCTTCTTCATCAGTAGCACTTCAAAAAATTATATTTTCTGAGTGCATTTTTTCATCAATAATGATAATATCAAAATTGCTATGTGTATGCCTATAATATTAGAGGAGTTCCCTCGATTTCTCTAGGACCCCATCATCAGGTCCTAGTTTCCTTATCATGGTACTACATATACACTCTCCAAAAAAGAATCTCGAAATCGGTTCATAACCGACGTAGTTATTCGCGAACACACATAAAAAAAAATATACATACGGTCGTATTGAGAAACCTCCTCCTTTTTGGGAAGTCGGTTAAAAAGTTAGCATATTTTTGCGATCAATGAATAGAATTTAATCTACTATACGAGTATGCTTACATAATATGTGAGGTGCAAATTGCTTGTTAGACATGTTAGGTGTGAAATTATGAATGCAGCTCAAAGAAAATAAAGCTATCAGTCATCTTACGCTGGTATTTTGCGTAAAAATAAAACGGTATCAAGTGTTTTTAACCGACTTCAAAAAGGAGGTTTTTGATTCGACTTTTTTAAGTTTGTTATCTCAAAACTTTTTACTAGGTGAACCGATTTTGATCATTCTTTTTTATTTGAAAGCCGTTGCTTTTCATATAGTCTTTTAATTTAAATTTGGTGAGGATCTGATGAGGAACTTCTGAGATTTACAACAGTACTCTTTAATAAACTACGGCAAATTTCTCGGAATTGCTGCAATCGCATGCCTGTTTGTTGTTTACGCTATTTCATAACAGAACATCACGCCATTACGCTCTAAAGGGGTACGCAGATGTGTGCAGTTCACCCTGTTACACTCTCATTTCACCGGTTTTCCAGTTTTATTATTTTACCACAACTAACAAGTGCAAAATATAATCTTTTTACAAAAAAAAATAACCGACTTCGGAAATCGGTGTTTCTGTTTTTGTTTCTTCGTTTTTTGACACCAACTGCCGAAATTGACGCATTTTTCACTTTGCAGAGTTTTTTTGGAAGTCGGTTGTATTTTTTTTGTGATTTAAAAAGAAACTTTATAAAAAAACCCTTGCCTTATATTTTTTTTGTTATCAGACACTTGTAAGAGTTTTCATCTTACTAATATTATAAATGCTTGAGTTTGGATGTATGTGTATTTTTATTACTCAAACACGCCAGAACGGCTGAACGTATCTAGATGAAATTTGGCACAAAGATAGATTATAGTCAGACATAGCACGGGAATATGTTCCCTCGGGATAATATTCGACTTTCACGCGTTAAATAAACATAATTAAAGTTTATTATCAATTTTAGATTAGGACAATTATTTGGCCTTATAATCTTTTATTGAGCTGCTGTTAGGCTACCGAGTTCAATAAAATTTTATTCAACAAACACCCCACCTCACAAAGTCACAATCAAAATAAAACCTTATCCATCAACTTTGCCAGTTGCGACATTATTGCATTCAAAGCCGAACTGAAAAGGATTACTCGGCTTTAAATTTAAATTCTAAATAATAACTAAGTCTGTCTGGTAGACGTACGCACGCAACTGCGCACGCGCGGGCGGCGGTGCCCAATCCGCTCCAATTTCACAAGATTACCACCACAGAGTAGGAGAGCAGTAGGTCAACTCTGACTGATGGGGTACACCTGCATGCGTTGTGTTACTGTGATAAGAGTATTTGTAGTTAGGCTGTGGTTGTATGTTTCATTAGGGTAATTTGAATGGCTGTGTTATTAGACTGTGGTGTAAGGTTGTGGATAAATTTGGAAAAGAGTTACCGCGGCTCCGGCTCAAGCAACTGAAGGAACACGGGTGCGTAACTTACGACCCAAAAAAGGCTGTGGTGTAATTTGAAATTGGTGGTCCATCTAATAAATTGGGCTGTAGAATAATTATGTAATTAGTGTATGTTTTCAGGAACAATTCACGTCTGCGTGTTTAATAAACTCAAGAAAAGTTCAGCTAGCGATGAGCATTTTTGCCAAAATACTAATAATTTTTCTGATAGCCATATGCTTTTTATCGACTTCAAAAAAGAAGAGATTCGAAAAGATTTATGTATTAATGGAACAATAAAATATTCACATAATTATTTTACTTTATGTGGGCTTCTAAACATGTGTACCAAATTCCATAGGCGTATGTATGTATGTTTATCCACGCATTTCTCAGTCCAACAGTCAAACTTGTTATCAAATCGAGATCACTTTTATTGGATTACTATTCTCTAAGTTGAGAGATACTTGTCTCAACTTAATAATTATAGCAGTTTCGATAGTAATTTCATCAAAATCGGTTTAGCAGTTTTCAAGATACAACAACTTCCATTAACGACAAATAACATGTATGTGTAAATTGAGTTATTATGGTTTTTTAGTTGGTTTACCATAAACCTTACAAACTTTTTAGTGATGGTGTATAACTAAAATGAGAAAGAGAAACAATTTTCTAAAAATTGCTAAAATAACTTTCGTTTCGGAAGTAGGTGTCGCAAAACGATAAAAACAAGAGGTCCTAAACACACCGGTCTTTGGGACCTCTTGAGTGCCGAAGCGATAGTTATTCTTGCACTTTTTAGTGTTTTGACCAAAGTCGGTTTATTTTTTAGATTATTTAATGGATCTATGTTTCACGAAACAGATGATAAATAAACGTCATTCAATTTGGCTGTGCTGCTAGTTTTTGTTATTACTTTAGTGTTGGTAAACTTTTTCTGAAAATTAGGCACGATACCTATTTGATAAGGTAGGTAAGCGTAGCTTATGTTTACCATGTTCCCTCTCATAACACCTTCCAACACCATCCTTATCACAGACCCTGCGTGAAGCAAAATTTCTGCGTTATCACCGGCAACATGGCCGCCGCTTGTAGACGCTCGTCGCGCACTATATCACGCCGGATATTTACCGCCGCGCGCCGGCCAACGCCCGCCGGTGACAGCCTTATCTGTTATCAGTATATGGATAGATACCTTATTGGATGCTTGCCGTATCTATAGGTTGGGCTCTGGCCTTGAGATTTGGAATGGCTGAATTTTGCACGTTCGAGTTGAAAGTTTATACGAACAAAAGACATCAACGCGTTGCATGTAAAAAAGGTTATGTTTGCCGCGTAGATTTTTCCGGGCGACACACCATCCAAAATGATCTTATGCAAATTCAGCATTCTAAGCTTACGCCTTTAATGCTTTTAAAATTAACAACAACATATCGACTTGTATATCATATATCGCTGTTGAAGATAATATTGTGCTAACACTGTAAAAATCCGTATTTTTACAAGCTTTATTTATTTGTTTACCCTCGCACTGGAACGCCTTACAGCAATTACACCAATGGAGCACAAACTTACAAATACACTATATAAGTCCAGGTTTCCTCACGATGTTTTCCTTCACCGTTGTCAGCGATGTCCAAGATAAACTTAGAAAGTACATATGACTTGAAAAAGTCACATTGGTACTTGCCCGAATTTGTACCCACGACCTCAAGCACGAGAATCTTAGCCACCGGGCCACCACGACATAAATATAGATTATCTTGCTTTCGTATGTGTATCTAGTAATATAAGTAAGTATTTCCAAGTCAGAGGGCTATGGCGTTCCCAAAGGTGGCTTAATTTATTCTGACACCAGAGGAGGCTATCCATCCTCACATGAAAAAGAAGAAGAACTGGTAATCTATTTTACAAGCACTTTCTGGCTTCCGGCTGAGCCGAAACTTGGCGTACTTATGTAACTGGAAACGATGAAATAATAATGGTACTATGGAGCTGGTCTCATGATGGAACCATAGCAACACCTCCACCAGATAAGATAGCAGCACCATCGTGTTTGGGCTCATTACATGTTTACTGACTATTGATTATTACATTTAGTACCTTTCAGTCCAAAAAAGCTTGTTTTCTAAATTAAATGTTAACTTAATATTTATCACCAAACATAGCCATGGTGAACCGCGGGTTTGATCTTTTCTATTTCAAAGTTTTCACACTAGTGGTTGCATTTTTCACAATTAGCACTAGTTGATCAAAAAATCAGACCTGCAAAGCTTTACTATCGATAAATCTGCAAATGTACAAACTTTTAGTGAATAAGAGGAGTTTAACTTCAAACGTCCTCACGTTTGACAGTTAGATAGAATTCCGCTCTGGCTAATTGGCGCTGACAACCATCGCGAGAATGTATGATTTAGATTCGCTCTTGCAGACTCTGTTGCACATACCTGCGGGCTAAATTACTGTTACAGGTTTAATTCTTTAATTAAGTCGTGTAATAAATGTAACAGTTTGATTACGTGAGGAGAGTAAAATAATTAATTGTCGCCCAGCATACAACATCAAGTATGGCTGGAAGAAAGTGTCAAATTACTCCAAATTGCAGAATGGCTCTATCGTTGTGCTATTTGCTCGTATTTTTTGTACATTATTGTTGTTGCTAGAGATAGTCGGTTAGTTCTGTTTTGCTCTAGTCCCCTATGCTCGACTCGAAAAATACCTACCAAAAACTTCTGCTATGCACGAAATCACGTTCGAGGGTAATGATGAAGAAAAGTTTTACGGTGTAATATTTTATTTAACCATTTAAAAAGTAAATTGAAAAACCTAACATGTAAATTTCATTACTTTCGTGAAAAAAAGTACGTAGTATGGATGGACCATTCCATATAACTGTGAAAAACGAAATTTCTTGCCGTAAAAGAGAAACTTAACCTAAAAATATTTCGAACTAAGATTTCGTTAATTTTGTTTAATTTCAATATTTCTCATCTCAATTAAATTGAATTCATATTCTTTTCTTTCCAACTGTACCTTCCATTATTTACGTAGCATCGAAGAATTTCGTGCATAGCGGGTTTTTTAGTAAATATTTTTCGAGTCGAGCAAAGCGGGACTAACCGGAAAAAGTTCTGCCTAGCTGAAATTCAAAAGAAATAAAATCAAGGTTTCAAATTCAAGTCTGTCGTATGCTCTCCAAAAAAAATATTAATCTAGAGCACTTTTTAATTATTTTTATTGTCAATATGTCAGAACTGGTCAGAACTCAAATATTACGGCAAAAAAAAATAACCATTATTTTCAAGTCTTTCCACCAACTGACTTACATATATAGTTTGAAAAAAAACACTGTTCCAATAACATTCTAAATTCAAACCACTGATAAATGCTATCAGTACGAACTAAATCGGCCGAACTATAACTGTGGCACTGTTACGCCAGTGAAAGGGAGGGTGGCCATCTATTTTACTAGACCACTACGACCACATCTTTTGTGTGTGTGCATAATGTTGCGACAAGGGTTAGCGGCCTGGGTGTGGCCAAGGCAGCAGGCTACTTGGGTACCTAGTTGTGCTTCAGGCTTAGCTCTAGATAACAGCATGCGGAAGCTGAGAAATGATAAGGATGTGTTGTATCATTATTAAGTTATTTGGGTTTTCTGTAATTTGCGCTACTTATGTTGGTATTCAATATTAATTGACACATTTAGTACTATTATTGAGTTTTTTATATTTATCATTGCATTTTGGTAGGTACAAAATAAACCCTTGGTGATAAAACAATATTTAAGCAAACATCTTAAACTATACCAGCTTGCTTGGTGTCATTTTTGTCACATAAAATCGACCATTTTTCGTGTGCTGTGGAGCTCGTCGCTAAATAATAACAGCCGCACGGGTCGATATTCAAGGTTAAGCAACGCTCGGAGAGGTCGGTCCGTGGATTCATGACCATTTCAACATACCGATTTTCCTCCGAGCCTCGGCAAGCACGCTAAGCCGTAGGTCCCGGCTGCCATTTGAAGATCTTTGACAGTCGTTACGAGTAGTCAGAAGCTTGAGATCTGACACCAGTCTAGCCAAGGGGTATCGTGTTATCGAGTTACTGGGTTGTGGAGGTCAGATAGCTCCAGCTGAATCCGGTTAGACTGGAAGACGACCCCAACATAGTTGGGAAACGGCTAGGCAGATTGATTGAAGATCGACCATTGTTCCAAGTATAAAATTCAATCCGAAATCTTCTTGTATGACGGTTAACAAGTAGTCAATTTTGATTTAATTAATTGATTCAGTAACCGTTCTCCTAAAATATTATAAATATTTAACATCACGCTTGAATTTCCCGAAAGGGTAGGCAAGGGTACACCTATAATACACCCTCATTTCACCCCAGTTATATTTAGGCACCATGTAATGATGACATCTTCTTCTTTTCGATTCTTTGGCACACTTAATTAGATTGTTTGGGACCAGTAGATGACCAAGCCTATTGCAATGTCAGAAGCACTGTATAGGTTGTCCAGGGTGCAAGTGAATGGACAGCCAGGCCACTCCAGCAAGTGGGACATAGTCTGTACAGGAGCACCACACTCTCACCGGGTGTGAGGATAGTGATGACATAGGGGCGAGCAAGTACCATTAACCGGACACAAATTCAGACTCCGGACTAGTTCAGAATATTATAACTTAAATTTAGAATGACCACAATGAGGGTCTTACCGAACAAATAATCACACTAATATTATAAAAGCGGAAGTTTGTGAGTAGAGTGTGCTTGTATGTTTGTTACTTCTTCACGCTCAAACGGCTCGACGGATTTGGATTCCAAATTTAATCCAAATCCCTCAGAGATACGACTTTAGTCTGGAATATCACATAGGCACATAGGTGCGAGGGTAAACAAATAAATAAATAGGATACTTTTTACCCCGGGAATTTGTTTTGTTCGGATCATATTCGACATTCACGCGGGCGAGTATTATAAAGGCGAAAGTTTATGAGTGTGTGTGTGTTTGTTACTTCTTCACGCTCAAATAGCTTGACGGATCTGGATTAAATTTGGCACAGAGATGGACTATAGTCTGGAATAGCATATAGGATACTTTTCCCTCGGGATAATTTTCGAGTTTTAGGCGGGCGAAGCCGCTGGCAGAATCTAGTTGAAGTGTTTTGTTAGTGGCTCTTGTACCAAACCAGACCTATGCGTCAATAATTTGCGCACTGGAAACAAATGTTTACTCAACTAGAATGCTATCAGGTGCGTGAGTCACTATCTATGAAACTTGTTTGAAATTCAAATGTCCTAAAGGATTAAGGCAATTATATGGACATTTGTGGTCTTATCTTTGCCTAGTACATTATCGACCTACCTAGTAACAACGACATCTAGGTTCTAAGAGACAAGTGTGTTGTACCGTTTTTGTATTGTGTTTAAACTAAAACAAAATCAAAATTCCGTCTTCTCTATTATAGGTACGTCAGTCTTCTGATTAGATAATTTTTGTTTGATAAACTGGTACAACCATTTTATTAGTACATAAATAAGTTTCTACAATTAAGTTTCTTCAAAAGAAGAAAATTAATTAGAGCAGTGGTGGCCCAGTGGTTTCGACCGCGACTTAAAAATTGTTGGTCGTGCGTTCGAATTCAAACCCAGGCAGGCGCTTTACTTTGTGTAAATTATTTCATCACCACTGCTCTCAAAACGGTGAAGGAAAACATCGTGAGGAAACCGTCTTTTCACATCATCACATCATCAGCCTATTAATTGTTCCCACTGCTGAGACACACGCCTTCTCTCTGTGAGAGGGAATGGGCCGTAATCCACCACGCAGGCCCAGTGCGGTTTGGTGGATGTCACATGTCTTAGAACTTTTGGACCGACGAAATTAAACGCTATTTTATTGTTTCATTCGTCGGTGCTCCGTGGACCAATTGAAATTTGACCAATTGGTCAATCGGGAAAATTACAAGTTTCCATCGTCCAAATACCAACTGGGCTATGGAGAACACTGGACGTAAACCAAAACTATGTTCCATTATAACATTATAACCCTGACTTCACATCAGTTTCCTAAACTTTGGATTCAAAGAAGCCTTTGTGATATTGTTTGGTTTAAATCAAAAGAAACCAATATACCTAATATGAATGATAGAAATAAAGATACCTACTTTGGTATCAAACTATTCGATTCTTTTAGTATCAAGCGTACTTACTAGTGGTACAAAACATCGTTATAATAAATGATAATGTTATCAGCCATCTCACATTCATTATAACGACCAAAGGGTCAATTAAACATCTACCTCGGCTCTAAACACGGCCTGATATTTGATCTGCCTGTCCTATGGGCTCTGATGTATTTATCTAGACCCTCTAGGCACACTGGAACGAGGAAGTATGAATACCGCTGTAGGCTTGTTTAGATATCTACCGGATCATTACGTAAAAGCCATGATAAAGAGATGAAGTATTGAGAACATTAATAATGAACATGGAAGATGGATAAAAGTATGCATGGAAGAGCCCATAAATATAAACAATAGGTCGTTAACAAACAGAATGCAATTAAATAATTTAAAACGCTGACAAAGGAAAAATATGCAAGAAAATATCTTTAAGCAGGTATTTTCGCGGCAATTACAAAGCGCAAGCGCAGCTGCGATCTCTTTACAAAACAATGAGTCAACACCCCATTTAAGCACCACGATGTTCCTAATAGGCACAATGTAAATATCGACACCAATTAAAGTCCGCACAATATGTCGAAACATCGCACAATTAACGCGTCACACAATGTCAGAAGCGCATAAATCCGGCACAACCCTGAACTCCAAGGCTGTCCCTAATTATACCTTTCGAATGAGACGTCATTTCCTTACGCTTACGAAACATTAAATGTAAAAAGAGTTTTTTTCGCGTTTCAAAGGTGTGAATTTAAATAATTGCAATAATCGCGGCGTCGGACGGACATGCGAACTTAATGAACGGGGCTACGCGTGAAGAAGACAGCCAGGCTGCCGACAAAGAGGCGCAATATCACCGTCTGAACGACACCTTAAGTTTTGGGCGACTCCGTTCACACACACCACACGTCTGGGAACAATTATAAATGAGGTCGATTCCATATTGGTAATTCTCGCCTCGGGTATCCACATTTCCCTTATGTGTCCATATAGATGTACTAAGTGTTAAAAAATATAAAATCTGCAATATTCAACGTCTTAAACACAAGCGTCCTGTATTTTTTATATTAATTTCTTGTCTTCTCACAATATCTTTATGACTGAGATCGTCGTTGGTTTTACAAGTTTCATGTAAAGGTATAATTTCTTATTCATTCTCATATTTTACGTGTGAATAAATATTTAGTTCATCTTCAATATTTTTATTTTTGGGATTGTAAAATGGATTGAGAACGGAACCACAGTACTTTCGAAGTTTGCAAAATTTTAATTCCTTTTTTCGCATGGAGTTCGTTAATATAGTTTGGTCCAAGGTATATTATGTGCATTATGGGTTCAAATAACATAATTCTCTGAGCCGTAAAGTTCTGATACAGTAATTGAGATGCACACACGGTTCAGATTCTCCATCTGCGAGCCCCCGTACTTTTGCCATTGTAAAATTTTATTACCCAGCATTTGCGACAATTGTATTGAAGATTGATCGAACTTGACTCACTTATTAAGGCTTTGCCCTTTCCTGTACACGACCGAATAATACTTTCCATATTATTTTCTCACTTTTATTGCCAGTAATAAGCCATTTAATTCGTAATAATACTCGATTAGTGCAAATAGAAGGAAGGGTGTCAGTTGCCAAAAATGGCATCGTAAAGAATTATTGCGATTTCGAATTCTCGATGGTCATTCGAAATGATGATGATTCTTTTTTGTTTTCTCTGAAAAGGAAATTAAAAAATATAAATCAAACCGTCACTGGCCAGAAATTTTATATTTGGAACCCGAAATTTTTGCTATACTAACTACAATTTAATTAGGAGCCAAAGAGAACGCTATGAATATTTATGCCGAGTTTAGTGAAGTGGGCTATTGACAACACTGTCAGTCCTATGTTAATAACCTGTCAGTGTTGTCAGCACTCCCAGTTGCCAGCTATAATATTGATGAGATTGACAGCCGACGTACTAACTATAAACATTCTGAAACTACGAAGTATCACTTTCAAAGCAGGATTTGTAATAAATTAAAATAGAAAACGGGGTTATAAAATAAGAGGCCTGGTTTGGAATACTGTCTGGTAACGAGCGATTGCCCCATATCCATATGTATGTAGTTAGCAAATTAAATAATGACACAGATGAAAAAAGGTAGTCGTTTTGATCGAGCAATACTGACTTGACAGAAAAATGTAGTATAATCGATAAACACTTGCATTCAATTGTTTTAATCTGACAATGTATGTACCATGTTAATCGGTGACTGATACTCCAGTGTTGAGTAACAAATCCTGCGGCCACCAGACAGGCGCGGGCGGCTAGCCTGTGGCCATCACTCACCGGCCAGACAGGCCAACAGCTAAACTTGTCTACACACGGCCCGATCGTCCCAAGTGATCAATGTCCCGACTTAACCCACTTGACAACTCATTTTCTCGTAACAGATTCCATTACCAAACGCTCAAATAACATAGTAGCAACGATCACCTTCGCAATAGCAGACCATAATGGTAGCCTTATTCATACGACCATCATTATTTTCTGTCTCGCAACAAGGCAAAAACAATCAATAAAAATAAATCATTTAAATAACCATAAACACGTATTACAATGCGCCGACATTACATCTCCTAATGATTTCGCTAACGAATCATTGAAAGTGGTCGGATCGCGTGCGCACGCGCATGTCCGCAGCGATCTAATCGCGGCGTGTGTGTGTGCGTGCGCGCGCCAGTGTGCGTGCAATGCGGTCGTAATAATATGAAAGTGTTGTCCGGACCCCGCCCTAGCCTCGGGGCCGCTCTGTGTTCCATTTACATCTGCTCGAATACTTTATTAAGCCTTCTGTCGAGCGCGCACCAGATTTTGTGCCTTGTTGAATTACTGATAACGATAACGGTTTCCGTAGTATTCTTGTAGCCAGTCTCCGCCAAAACGTGCCTATAAATTGTAGGCCTGCTAAGATTGATGATTCTGCATCTTAACTTCAAAGTAACAAGAAATTGCTACGGTTTACTTATACAGACCAATTCTTTACCTACCAACTTAATTTATCTCGCTGATTGACTTCACCTTTAATCTCGAAAATAACATCAACGTAAAACGTTCCCCGACAACATAGTAAATAATTTAGCAGTATTTCATCTGGCTACTTAAGACATTTTTTGACTTACGATCGTCGTGATCCAAAGTCTTGATGTATTGTTAAAATTTATAAGGCAATTATTAATAAAAGGTAACTTTAATAGTCCCCGTATTAAATCGGTCGGTGAAACGGTAATAAATTGCAATAATTTCAGTAAAAGGTCCATTTATTATAATCATCAGTGGGTATTTTCTAGTTACACTAGTATTTTGAGTCGAGTATCTAAACTGGAGTATCAATACTTGTCTGAGTTTCACTGAACGATAGTAATGTTTTTGTAATATCTATTATTACTGTACAATTACTGTTCGACTTGTTTTCCATGGCGGTTTGAGAATAAACAAAGATAGAGGCAGTCGTTGGTAATACCAGCAGTTTCTGGGTAACCCAACTACTGTATTTGCATAATAATGAAAACTAATATGGTGGGTAAATTATATGGATCATAACAATAGCAATGAATTTAGTGTTCTACCCACCTTCCTGATGTTTGGAGAAGCAATCTAAAATAATGAACATGCTGATTTGTAGTAGATGCCAATCTAAGATCTATTGATAAGGTAGGTAAAATCCAGCTCTAAGATATTTTGTTCAGGTGATCTTGGCGAAAAATGGAAATATCCTATTGATTTAAAAGCCTTTAAGGGTAGGAAAATGAAGGAATATTATAAGATGCCGTCTAAAAGGACCAGTAAATATTTTAACCATAATTCTATATTTATCTGTGACAAGACACTCACAACTAAAAAAGAAATTCATGAGAAGGCATGCTTTTAAAACAAAAAAAAAAAACAGAAACAGCAATGCCCTAAATCAGAAGAATTGTGATCAAATTCCATAATACAACGACGCATTGGTGAATAAACAGTGAACCTAGTCAACCGAAGAACTCGGATTGAAACACGTACAGATCAAAGATCACCGGTTGTGCATACTCAGTGACAGGTTACCTTCAAGCATAGCATCAAATTTCTCTCGCTGACTCATGTTCCTCTGG
The DNA here is from genome assembly GCA_964057195.1 of Orthosia cruda. Taxonomy (NCBI): domain Eukaryota; kingdom Metazoa; phylum Arthropoda; class Insecta; order Lepidoptera; family Noctuidae; genus Orthosia; species Orthosia cruda. The sequence goes on from OZ059843.1 coordinate 12,294,870, forward strand.
TACACATACATAAGTGCTCATAGTAAGAGGATCATTAATATGTATGTTGCTAATAAAATCATCAATCATTGGCTTAGTTACATACTGCTTTTTTTTCGCGTCATCATCTAGACAAGTTTTTTTTTGTCGGCAGCCAAGAATTTTTTCCATAGTTAAATAGCAGCCAGTTACCTGATCCACGGCAAGAAACTTAGGCATCTTCTCAGAGAGAGAAGAATGGACAATGTTGTTCATTGAATTTAGGCGATTTGTGGACACTAAATTAATTCCTTGGTTTGTTTAACGCTGTAATAAGTCAGGATCTAACACAGTGCTTCGGAGGTTTAATCTCATTTTTATTTGGTACTAGCTTTTGCCAGTCGAAAATTATACCTGTGATGAAATGTATTATATGTGCTTTTCCTGACCATAACCTATGTCTGTGCCGAATTTCATCTAGATCTGTTCAGCCGTTATGGCCTGATTGAGTAGTAAACATACACAAATCCACACTTCCAAATTTTCGCAGTTATAATATTAGTAAGATGGGCTGGCTATGAGTGGCGTGGAAAAACCGTTTGTTTAGGTGCAGTTTGGAAGAGCCCAATATCTAGCTAACTAGATTCCTTGCCTGGTTTACCTGGAACCCTCACCATAATGAAAAAGATATTACTCATGTCCAATACACTTGAATTTCAAATTCTGGAATGTCCAACCACTTTATGCCGTAGCTAAAAACGTCACAACTCCATGACAAAAACCCTGACTCACGCAACATGAGACAACAATGACGAACTATGGTAAACATCCTATTCATTTTTAATTTAAAACAACGTAACAAGAAATATTAATACATATTAGGAATTCCGATTATTCCACCCTCGAGCAAACAGGCCAGACATTGTCCAATAAAGCACGCACTTACACATGAGCCCATAAATAATGACACACTTCCGAGTCATGTGTCATTATTAATACAATAAGTCATAAATCAATCAGCTTACATTTACCTTTTTGTATTTCATGTCCATTAGAATCAGATGCATCAAAGAATAAAATGCGAAATTATGCGTAAGAATTATGACATCGGTTGTTTTTCTCTATTTGGTTATGCAAAGCTGGACAAGATGTCTTATAATTATTCATGGGTTACGCACACTTGAATAAATTAAAATGCTTGTAAGTAAAGAACAATAGACCGTTTTTAAAAATTACCAATATTAGCATACTACATTTTCCCCCCTCAATTTTCGCTTCTGTGCAACGTCTACTCAGTATCACAGATTCTCATTCTAAAGCTCTAATTTCCATTCTAAACATCTAATATTTCTTCATTTAAATCTGAAATTATTCACGTCACAAGATAAAATTACATCAGCAATCAATCAAAAAACAAAAGTGACCACCTAACCGCATCCGCCAGTGTATCAGCGAACCGTCGTTGTACGCAACAGATCCGACTCGGTTATTCTGCACAGGATCACGTCTGTGTTGAGTTGAGACACTAAAGGTTGTGCGTACGCTTACGAAATCTATCGTAAGTAAATAGAGCAGATAAAGGTGGGCGCAATTTCTATGAAGCCTACCTCGCAATTTGTCAGCAAAATTCGTTAATTACGTAACTATGAAGCATTCAATGGGCATTCGTGCTTGAAAAATATCTAGTCCGGTTCGCCGGTTGTCATCTAAATTTTGTTACGTTCGAAATTCTTTGTCAGTCATTAATGTTTGCGTACAATGTCGTCTCGTGATTGAGATGGCGTAGTTTTTGTACTGATTTTTTTCTGCATAGAAACAAGGTTTTGTTGTTTTTTGTGCAGGAAATTAGATGATGTTGCGTAGGAAATTAGGTGGTGCGATGATTAGATGACACGCTGTTTTTACAGTGTAATTGAAACAAAAACGTGTTTGGTGAATATTTGGGGACAGATTATGAAGTTTAAGAGGAAATAGGGGCAGAGAGCGCCGACTGAATTTCCTTAGTAAAAAGACATAATTCGAGGTTTGGCTCTCGTCTACTTCCTCCTCCAATATTGGACTAATTTAAAAGATATTCCATAAACTGGAAATGAAAGGTATATACTATGCCTCTTAGTTTTCTTTTTGATGATACATTATCTTTAGAAGCACTAGCACCCTCAAAAAAATGCTAGAAATTGCGCTGTCAACAGAGGCTTGGTGTACAAATTTGACTAATATAAATGGAAAAAGGAAAACATAGGGGCATAGTATATATCTTACTTTTCCAGTTTATGGCATATCTTTCAAATTGGTCCAATATTGGAGGAGGAAATAGAGGAGAGCGAAACTACGAATTATGACTTTTTACTAAGGAAATTCAGTGCCCATATTTCCTCTTAAGAGTAGATATTACACATACAATTGGTGATCATGATAACATAAACAACAAATATCACTCGTTTGCAGACCAAATTACAAGCAAGCAAGCCTCTAAGAAATTACATCAGAAATCTTAGTAAAACGAAGAACTGAATTCCCTCTCTTAAACCAGCCTGAAAACCTCAAAAAACAAAGGAAAGTGTAGCTAATGTAATTGAAAGAAAAAAAGCAGAATTCAATTAAAATGAAACAATGCAACGAATCGTGTCCGCAAAGATTTTGTAAAAGAGATGTCTCTACAGACAAAATGACCGTGGCGGTCATTACGCAGGCGTAGCAATCACTTTAATACAAGCCAGTAATCGAACGATAACCTTGGGTAAGTGATATCAATATCTCAGCTTTTAGTTCCTAATTTGAACGGCCTATTTTATAAGAGATTATCTTGACAAGCATTGTTAATGAGAATGTCATATTTAATGCGTATTTGGTGTTTTTTGTTTTGCATCTGATAGTTGGTAAGAATGGTAAGGTTAAAAAATTGCATTGGCAGAAACAAGTACGCAATCAATTTGATTGATATGAGCTATATTAGAAGGATTTCCTTGTGCTGGATATATTTGAATTAATTATATTAGAAGAAAAATGCACGAACAGTAGAGGTAGGAGTTAAACTAGAAGCCAGAGACAACCGCAGCACCAACCATTTATCAATAAATACATATAATAAATCTGCCGAAAAGTCGTTTTTGTGCATCGAAAATATTTCCAATAAAAATAGCCAGGGTGTGCAGATAACATTTATACATAAAAATTGTGCGTAACTTGAAGTATTACTTAGTTCACGCTATCAAAACATAGACGAATTTAAAGTTTTCAGGGAGTAAAATATCATAACACGCAATTCAGATACTCGGGCAGTTGAACTCCATATGCGATAGATGGCGTTGTGCATTTGACGTCATTTTCTGAATGGTGGTGTTAAGATTCTCCGCGGCAGAAAACACTAGGAATAAAATTGGTAGGTAAGTAGGTAGGTAGGGAACCTACTTACTGTGCCGTACCGTAAGTATGGTAGGTAGGTAAGTAGGATACGGTAGGCAGTTGACGGAAGGCGGGAGCAAAGCCGCGGGCACAGCTAGTGTAGATTAAACTTAGTTGTGCACGTTTTAATCGAAACGATTGATTCGATGATTAAAGAGATGTGTAACTTTTTGGTGTACAATAATAGTAGATTATTGCATCGAGCACAAAGTAATTTATTATTGCACCGAGTGCCTGATTTAGAGCCCGAGCGTTAGCGAGGGCTCTAATCTAACAGGCACGAGGGCAATATAAATTACTTAAGGCGGTGCATAATCTGCTTTTCTTTCAACTATTACCTATAGGAATAGTAGATAAAAGAAACTCATATCAAACAGTTAAAATAGAGGTTTCTATAACACTGTCGGCTTCATTTAGAATGTTTTCCGGAGTTAATGTGTCGCTAGATGATTCCATTTTAATTCGAAGCATCGAATTAAAATGGAATTCAAGCCTGCACTCAAAATCACATAGTATCACACTTTATCGTTTCCAAAAATATTGACAAGCAAAATTAACAAAGTGCCCGCCAAATCACTTTTTTAAATTTCTTTCATTTTTAAATCAGACTTAGCAGCAATCATTTTTTAAATTTGGAACAAGTAGGATAGAAACGAATAATACGTACGTAAAAAAAAAGTGTTGATATCGGCTGGCTGAATAGAGCTAATCCATTGAGATTGGCACCTTTTGGTGCGATAAAAAAATAAACTGTGCAATAATGAAATTTCATACATTTTTATTGCTCTAGAGCATTAAAGACTCGCTTTGTACTGAGTGTTTGTGTGATTGTGATGAAATTAAAGCATAGTTGGAAGAAAAGTATATTCTATTCTATTAAGACTAAAAAGGAATCCAGCCAACTGAACTGGTGCCTGAACATGACGGCCGGTACGAACTGGATAAGGTACGGATATCACAGAAAACCATATTAGTCGGGCATCTTGCAAGAGGTGCGGAGTTTATATGTGTCCAGTAGCCAACAGCGGTAAATCTTGGCCTTATTCTTGTGGTAAGGCATTAGATATTAAGAATACATAGGGATTAAAAGTCTTCATGTAAATACCAGCCTAATCTAGTATCGAATGCTATGCAAATTTTCCGCTTGAGGATTATAAGAAACCGTCTTTGTAACTCAAATACAGTTATAATTCGGTGCTCCAAATCGTCGTTACTTGATCATTAGCGGTGTATCATCAGGCTGTTAGGCAACCTCACGCCAATTGTTCAGGAGTTGCGTTTGCGCACGTGCCGTTACAGTCACCGCTGCCGTAAGCGGTGCTAGAAAACGATGTTACTGCAATGGTTTACGATAAATAATAAATTGTACAGATTTATTTGTTTGAGTCAGGCATTTTACGTATTCAGATACTTCGCTACGATATACTTTCTGTCCACTAATTATTACTAATCTCTTTAGGAAGCTTACTACTGGATATAGGTCACCTTAAGCGTCGCCACATCGGCCAGAACAGTCCTATCATTCTCGATAGGTCATCAAATTCATACTCAAATCATTCATCACGATTAAACCAAGTAAAAAATTAAGCCAGTTACATGGGTCCACCTTTTTGGGCGAAACGAATTACTGTTATAGTTTTGCCGACTCTAGATCGTCACATAGGAACATACATACATACGTAGACTGATAAACACATTACCCTCCTTCGGCAATCGGGTAAATAGATCCATATTTCCCTTGGTCACGTCATAACTCAACCAAACCATTTTTAAAAGAGTAACCATGGAGTTTCTTGCCGGTTCTTCTCCATAGGAAACGACCAACCCGAACCGTGCACCTTTTGTCGACGTTTTATAAGTGCCCATGTAGGCCTATGTGAAATAAAAATATTGATTTTGATTTTGATTTTGAACTTGAGAACGGCTTTACCGATTTCATTCATCTTTTTTTTCTCATTCTTTGTAGAAGGTTCTGCCCCAAAAAGGAAAGAAAACAAAATGGTAGAGTAGATAAGTAGATTAGGTGGGTAGGTAGATAGGGAGATTGGGTAGGTAAGGTAGGATAGGCAGTTGACGGGAACGAAGCCGTGGGCACAGCTAGTCTTATGATAAAGTTGTGAGTTAAGTAATATATTGGTGTTTTGTAGGATCAAGATTAGGGCCATTGTTGAGCAATTTTGGAAGGTTTACATTAATAAATTTAGTGCGAAATGAAAGTGTTATGAAGTCGGTGTAATTTAAACGGATCTTACGTCCTACGAAACATATTTTCTCAGGACATAAGTTCCGCTCATTTTGGCCGACATTGTTATATATTACTGTAAAATAAGATAACGGAAGCGGATATTGTAATATTTTTATCCCTATCTGTCACTTAATCGCAGAGAACTTACTTATATAAGACAGTTCCCACACATTCATTCAACAGCTCTAAAATGTATGTATTTATCTCCTTTTCAGGTTATCCTTTCCAATGGCAGTTTGTTTAAATCATCGGCAATAACAATTCTCTTTCAATTCATTACCTGTGCTGTGCTCATTAAGATTGTATCAAGTGCTTCTTAAATTGATTTTGAGCATAGCATTTTAAGGGTTAATCGTATGTGAATTGCTCACGAACAACTTAACTTGGAGAAATTATGTGGCAATGACCGTTAAAAGAAATGGTTGGGGGTCCATGGGTCTTCTCGAAAATGAAAAATATAAAGAGACGTAAACGGAACTGTCTGTTAGCTTTTTGAAACAATATTTTTATTCAATGTTCCTTTAATTAAACTAGAACAAATTGCCGTGCTTTCAAGCGTTTTTGCCATAACTATTATTGGAATCAGCTCACAATGTTAGGACCCATTAATATTAATGCTAATTTTTATCCGTGGTGCTAGGCAACTGGGCTTATCCCAGTTGTAAATGACCCTTTGTGCCTATTGGTCTTGTTTGTTCTGTCTCCTGCTTGATATGGAGGGAAGTGGAAATTTGTATTTTTTCTTACTCCGCCATTATTCTTTTCTGATTAATTTCGTTGCGGGATCCAAGTCAGTTAAATTCATTCTCCGGGACTTCGTCGAGCTTCATTGCCTCGGCGCTTTTCTGGTGGTCGCCACTGTTGATTCTGGCTTTCAGGAGTTGCAGTGGTTTGGGAAAGTGCGGTGGGATTGTCCCAATAAAAGTTCCTTTAATTATTCCTTAGTATTTTAGGCATTATCACTACTTTAAAACTTAATATGTTTTGCGACAGTTTGGCAAAGCTCAGACAAAAACTGTTACAGACTGATTTGTAGTCAACTCCTCCTCACTAGTCATTTCATAAAATAAAATAATCAAGTCAATATGTCAATAATGTACTCAAATTACTTAATTTATAATTATAATTAAATCGATTATTAACTATTATTAATCTTTTTATGCAATGCTTTTAATTTTTTTAATCAATGTTATTCAATTATTAACTATTATTAATCTTTTTATGCAATGCTTATAATTTTTTTATCAAATGTTTATAGTAATTTTATATATAATCCATAATTAAATAAGTTATATGTTTGTTTTTATTAATGTATCAGTCTTACATCTAATTTAATGAATTCACCGAATATCTAATTTGTATATGTTGTGTTCACCGACACAACATATACAAATGACAGTGACATGTTTGCACGGAATGATGTTTCATGTATTATGTGTAAGTTTTCCTGTAAACGTGTTTGGTGTTCCTATCAATAAATAAATACAAGACATTAGGATTAGTACTAGCTGGGAAGCGAATAACATTGTACATCAACACATATACATTACAAGAACTACGTAAATTTGCATGGCGTAAGCCTGATTATGGCGATATTTTTTAATTTTAACACTTGTATACCTACCCATATTCTGCAAACAAAGATTTGAATTTGAGAACACACACACACATATATAAATTATATTGAGTATTATTCACGTGAATACCTATTTAAGTCCTTGTGGTGAAATGTGGGTGGTCGGTACAAGTGTACCTTTAAATACCCCTTCAGATATTTGGGTGGTCTCTGTACCATTGACTACCCTTTCAGGGAATACGGGCGTACTGTTTTATTATATGCAAAACCTTTTTACCTCAGGCATAAGTTAACAAAATTACATTAACCACTTATACAAACAAACATCGCTTATTGCGAAGCTTTTACAAAAAGCAACAATAATAATTAAGAGCCCTGCTTATCTTTAAAAGTAACAATATTCATAAATTAACTTTATCATTAGGGTAAAAGCAGGATAGTTGCCATACTTTTTAAAATCTGTCTATATTTCTTAGTATGAAAAGTAAATAAACATGACCGCCTTCTAAATAACTGCATTCGATTTGTCTTCAACCTCCGGAAGTATGATCATGTATCCACTCATCGATCACTTTTAAAATGGTTACCCATTCGTCAGCGTAGAGCGCTGAGGGCTTTGACTACCCTGTTTTCTTTTATTGATAAACCCACTTTTCCTTCTTATCTGACTTCTCATGTTCAATTCCTCTCTGCTCACAGTAAAAATCTTCGCTCCACCAATAATCGTCTTCTACAATGTCCTTCTCACCGCTCTGGGTTTATCCACTCGTCCTTCTTTGTCCAGGCTATCTCTCTTTGGAATGCGCTCCCTCAGAATATCAGGATGGCAAACAGTTGGTTCTCTTTCAAATTTAAGGCACGTGAGCACATTTGCAAGAAGTTTGCAGAATCATCACAGAATTGATTTGTAGGTTTCGGTTTCTCTATAGCATTGTTTTTTGTATGTATGTATCTAAGTATATATTTTTTATATATGTTTTTTTTTCTCAATTTATCCCTTAATTTAGTTGCACCTGCCTTATTTTATCTCTGCACCACCCTAAGGTCAACTGGTAGAAAATGCCTAAGGCATTAAGTCCACCTTTGTACTTGTGAATAAAGTTTTAGTAAATAAATAAATACTTTATTTGTAAAACTGGCCGGTACTTTAGTTATTATTAACAAATTTATAAAAACATTATCTTTGATATTTTCAGAGTATTACCGATTTTTGCAGCACTCTATATTTTAAGATAGATGCCCGCCGAGAAACAGCAGCCGTATTGCTTAAGTGAATACGGCAACGCAAATAGTTTGACCGCTATCCAATCGACCAAATCGACCAATCACACAGACGGAAGTTTACATCGCGTCATCTCGCATGTGACCAATCACATAGATAGATAGCGGTCAAACTATTTGCGTTGCCGTATTCACTTACGCAATACGGCTGCAGGGCATCTATGCCGCAAAACAATTGATCGCATTTTGCCTTCCCATGCAATCGCACAGAGACAAGGCACACGATCTACTTAGTGATAGTTGGAGAATCATTCGATAGATTAATAAAATAGCATACGTTTCATCCGCGAAACTAGAGTAATTACAATCGGGGCAACTAGGTATACCCCTGGAGTAACTATCCTCGTTTCACCCTACACTACAAAGTATTAAGTAATCCTACTTACTATAAAAGCCTTATAACTTGAACAGCTGAACTCATTAAATAAAGACACAATGTATTCGCCCAAGGCGCTTCGCCAGGGCGGGCGGAACCGGGAGCGGCAATTAGTCCTAACAATGTTGCCTTTATTCTCTATTATCTTTGATTTTTCGATACCATCTGTTGAGTTATTGTGTTGTGAGTATCCGTGAATGTACCTCGGTTTTCTCTGAAGGCCAGTGAATCATTCCGAGTACAATAATGAAGTAGTTTGTAAGGTACAAAGTGCAGTAATAATGTCGAACAGGTTCGTAATGGCAGTAGCAGTAGGTATTCAAAAAGAGTCGGTAATTCAAAGGTCAAATAAACGCTTAAGCGTCACACGGAAGGCGGAGCGGGGGCTTTTGTGAACACGCCTCTTTTCTCACGCCACATTAAGTTTGCTTGTACTGCACACGTTTACATTAAACTCAATGAAAATTGGGGTATAAAATTCGTAGGTTTTAATATTCAGGTTGTTTCTACTTTTATTGGGACTTTTTCGTTCGAGACTTCGATGCATCCCGGCGTCTGAATTTGTGGCCTTTTCAATAGATCTGCCTCTTCTACATTGCGGCGCAAAACTTGCGCAAAGTGGGTGTTGTAACTACTATAAACCTCTGCCTAATCTTTGGGAAAAACTGGCGTAATGTTGTGTTTTGTATTAAAGGGAAAATTATGTACAAATAACAACATCTCCATTAAATATCTCCAAGATTGTAACGCTCCAGAATTCAGCACCACTAAACGTTCGTTAGCGTCCCACTTACCTGATTAGCTACACTAACAAATCCAGATTACCCTGAACTCCTTAGGCCCTTTTCAACAAAGTAACTAGAATGTGTACCTGTCACCCCATCTTTTACGGCGTATTAAGTTGAAAGGATTGTTAGGGCGCCCACGCATGTCTGGGGGACACTATCCGCGGAGTAAATCAGGCTTGTGCAAGCTTGCACCACATCTTGTACACTTCATCGATAACATGGACACGACATGACGATGTAGACTGGATTTATAACTCTTTTCTTAATCTCAGAGTGTATCAGATTTTTTGGCTGTTAACCTGTGGATGTGTACGGAGTTTTAGAGATGGGATGAACTTTTTAACCTAAACGTAATGCTTAGGAATTTATTGCCAGTCTGGCTCTTCTGTTAGGTTTAAACACAAGCTTATCCGAAGACATTTCTGGGGAAGACTGGAGTAGGTCAGAGGGTCGTCTTGACTAATTTGTTGCGATTAATTCCGCGAATCATGACGATGTGTCTTTAGAAATCTAACAAAGTAACTGTTTTCTTCTTGGTATACCAAGAAGGAGCGCGGTGATATGGTTTTAATTAAAACTGGCTAAAACTAATTGTTTGGAAGACTATTATTAAAGTAGCAGAATACTGTATCGATGTTCGAAGGTCTAGCTGTTAGGAACAAAACGCAAGCAATCATTATTATAATTAATTTAAACTTGCCGAAATATTTCATTGAACGGCTTTTCAATGTAACTCGCAGTCGGTAACTGGTGCAAACAATTACATTAAGAAATGGACGTCCTTTCGTCAACTGTCAATGCTAAGGATTGTGCAACCGCCATCATGTTTGGCCATGCTGTTCAGACGATACTTATGTAAAGTTCATTTAATTACTGCACTTATTCTGAAGTTGAAAGTCTCTATAAAGTTCAGATTTTTATGATGGATCCGGTAGAAAATTAAGTGTATGAGATGGACATGAAAGATTAAAGCATTCTTGACTTATTTGAACAAAGCTTCGTCTAGAAGTGGACGTGACAAATTAGGTACATAATTACATAGTTTTACGAGTATATAATAACTAGCTTCTATCAGCGGCTTCGCTCGCATGAAAGTAGAAAATTATACCGAGGGCAAATTATTCCCGGTATAAAAAGTATCCTTTGGGCTATTCCTGACTATAATCTATCTCACTTTCTATTGCGCTATAATCTGCCTATATCTGTGCCAAATTTCATCCAGATCCGTCCAGCGGTTCTGGCGTGATTGAGTAACAAACATACACACATCCATCCAAACTTTCGCTTTATAATATTTGTAAGATAATACCAGCCTGTAACTGTTCCACTGCAGTGCAAAGGCCTCTTCTCATACAGAGAAGGCATAAGCAATATAAGCATTGATCACCACGTTTGCTCAAGGCGGGTTGGCGATGCATGTACATAGTTTTAACAGTATAAGATCGACACGTGCTTGAATACAAGCCATTTGTGTGCGCCACAGACCCAGAGTAGACAAATGTCCTATTTTCCGTCCACAATACAGGCGAAAATCCAGTATTAGAGTGGACTGGGCCACTCTAATACTGGATTTTCTCTCTTCTGACGGGAGCGTCGTCGCGTCATCGTGCCGTTACGTCATTTGATAGTAACGTCCCCCGCCACCCCCGCGGACCATGGGAGTCATCGTCATCATCATCATCAGCCTTATAATGTTCCCATTGCTGGGACACAGGCATCCGCTCTAAGAGAGAGGTAATGGGCCTTAATCCACCACGCGGGCCCAGTGCGGGTTGGTGAATGTCACATGAAGTTTTGTTTCTAGGACATGCCGGTTTCCTCACGATGTTTTCCCTCACCGTTTTAAGAGCAGTGGTGATGAAAAAATTTACACAAAGTAAAGCGCCTGCCTGATTTCGAACCCACGACCCCAACTTACGACACGTAAGTCGGGGCCGTTACCACTGAGCTACAACTGCTCTCACCATGGAACCATGGCAGAGTCACGTACGACTTTGCCAAGCTATAGTAAGATTGTCAAAATTGAACCAAACCTTACTAAAATTGAAACGTCGCTCAACAGAATCCCGTGACATTACAAAATGTATCTCTCTACCATCTAACAAAACAAGTCTTATCAAAACAATAAGACTTTTAAATGCAAGACGGATAAGACAGAATATCGATAATTTAAACAAAAACACATTAACGCTTAATAAAACTGTTTCACAAGAGGGACACACAGACAGTTTTCTGCACACACTGCTCGAGTGAAAGGGTGATTTTATGTTCCACGAAACGATTCCAATGAGTTTTGGCGATTAATGTGGCCCGACAAGTAACAGTGCAACTTAATATGAACTTATTTTAACAGTTTATGTCATTAAGTCAGGTGGTATATGCTTCAACGTGTAAGCGAGCTTTTTACTTTTTTTGGTGATGCAAGAGATGGTTGGATAGGCTTGAAATCTTCCACTCTTTTTATTATATTACCGTGATTTAATCCAGTTATCAAATTCCATGTATTATTTCCCTAGGGTTGGGCAGAGCTATCAGAATATCCACATTTCTTGTTATGGATAAGTTCCCAACTAATGTCATGTCAACCATGACTGTCATGTCAAACTAATGTCAACAAGTCCCGCCTCAAGTCTCAACAGGTTACAAGTCCAGTCGCATCGGATATCCACCCAATTACACGTCACTGGATCTGAGAATCAAACCCAGGAGCTCAAGCTCATGAGCGTCACATGAGTATCAGCAACCAACCAACAACTAGAGAAATGAAGTACATAGTCAAAATAATGCTCAAAATAAAATTATTCATTAAAAAATATTTTTTTAAAACAAGTTTTATTTTTATTTTACTAAGCAACCCTTTTCTTTTGATACCCATATCATGGCAGTGCACAAAAAATAACTAGTCCGCCATCTTGGGCCGTCCGCAATATTGGATTTAGAATGATGTCACTTAGCTAACCATGCCTTGTCATCCAAACTAAAGGTGTATGCAAAATTGCATAATATTAGAGGCTATCTCATTTTCCCGTTGCTTAGTTCTAAACTGAGAAGTTTGATCACGTGGTCAATAAATAAATGTGTGGCTTGACTTATAATTTCTCAATAACAAATAAATGCAAGAATGTCAAAAAATATATGCACATGACTTAATAAAATTATTCTTTAAACAATATTTTTTTAATTCAAGCTTTTTTCGTATTCTACTAAGCAAACCCTTTCATTTGATACCCATATCGTGGCGGTGCCCAAAAAATAACTAGTCCACCATCTTGGGTTGTCCACCATATTGGATTTAGAATCATTTAGCATCATCATCATCACCTAGCTAAAAATGCATTGTCATTAGTCATCCAAACTTATTCAGTTGCAAGATTTGACACGAACACACTTGCATACATACATACATTGCAAGTTACATAGCTTGTAATATGTGAGATTCATCACTTTTAAAAATGTAAAAAAAATATCTAACACTTTTAAAATAACATATATTTTTGTCTATCAGTGCACTTAGAAAGTCCGTGTAGAATATCCGTTACGTATAAATTAATAAATGTCCTTAAAATATCTAAGAAATTAATTAAAATTGCTCCACGTAATTAAAATGAGAAGAAATCCGGCATAACATAAGATCCTGATCCTGAATATAATTAGTGTTGTTTATAAGTTTTTCAATTATGGCAAAGAATTTATTTCTTTATTAACTTTCCTTCCTTACCTTCGAGGACAAAACAATTTATTTATGCATCAAAGTATGTGGACTTTGAACGTGTCGATTCCTATATCCTGTAATAGTGTTTTTATGGTATGAAATCCTGTAACAATCTTAACTACTTTTTTAATCCTGAGCGACTCATGAGTCACAGCAACAAACCAACAAATAGACAAATGAAGTTCATAGTCAAAACAATGCTCAAAATATACTAGATCCATATGCCTGTTTCAAAAATGTATAAACATTTCTAACACTTAAACATAAAATATATTTTTGTCTATCAGTGCCCTTAGAAAGTCCGTGTAGAATATCCGATATGTATAAATTAATAAATGTCTTTAAAATAACTAAGAAATTAATGAAAATTGCTCCACGTAATTAAAATGCAATCATCAAATTCCACTATAAAAAATATCTCTTCGTCCAACATAAGAATTTCCTAGAAAGGTATTGTAACAAATCCGGAAAGTCCAAAAGTCCAACACATAAGATCCTGATCCTGAATATAATTAGTGTTGTTTATAAGTTTTTCAATGATTATAAAGATTTTTTTTTATTTACTTTCCTTCCTTACCTTTGAGGGCTAAACAATTAATTTATGCATCAAAGTATGTGGACTTTGACCATGTGGCCTTCTATATTCTGTTATAGTATTTTAATAGCATGAAATCGTGTAACAAAATTAACTACTTTTTCAATCCTGAGTGACTCATGAGTCACAGCAACCAACCAATAACTAGACAATGAAGTACATAGTCAAAATAACGCTTAAAATATGCGAGATCGATATGCCAGTTTCAAAAATGTATAAAAATGTCTAACACTTTAACATAAAATATATTTTTGTCTATCAGTGCCTTTAGAAAGTCCGTGTAGAATATCCGTTATGTATAAATTAATAAATGTCCTTAAAATATCTAAGAAATTAATGAAAATTGCTCCACACAATTAAAATGCAATCAACACATTCCACTACAAAAAAATATCACTTCGTCCAACATATGAATTTCCTAGAAAGGTATTGTAACAAATCCGGTAAGTCCAAAAGTCCAAAACATAAGATCCTGATCCTGAATATAATTAGTGTTGTATATAAGTTTTTCAATGATAGTAAAGAATTTATTTCTTTATTAACTTTCCTTCCTTACCTTTGAGGACGAAACAATTAATTTATGCATCAAAGTATGTGGACTTTGACTGTGTGGCTTTCTATATCCTGTTATAGTGTTTTAATGGCATGAAATCCTGTAACAAAATTAACTGCTTTTTTAATAATTTTCCGGATCCGTCTGAAATGGAAAAGTTTTTATTTTTTATCAGTTTAAGCACTTAAGTAAATGCCTGAATTAATTCGTATAACATGTTGCAATTAATTTTTTTTTTTTTTTTTTTTAAGATATGGTTTCCATATTTTACGGCATTCACTTACATGAGATACTTACATATCTAAACAATTTAAGTATGTTGAGCGTACTTACAGGATAAAAGTAACATAGCATATGTTTATAGTTAGATTGGTTATTTATCATCCTTCCTCCTTGCTCTGTGAGTTTGTATGGATGGATGAATGGATGTTTGTTACTTTTTTGTGCAAACACTGCTGAACAGATTTGGTTGCACGTAGTTTAGAGTTTAGTTTTTTTTAGAATTTTCGGCGTGGGCGAATTCGCTGGAAAAAGTTAATTATTAATATTATATAGATATTTTATTTTTGATCACGGCTGTTCTTTTGGACCCTATATCTATCCATTTATCTTTTGTATTGTAATTTCTTGTTATTTAAAAAAGAAAAGTATTGAATTAGAAAAAAAAAATATCTACCCATTAAACCTACAAAAAACTATTATTCTCATACAGTGCCTCTGTTATCAGCCAGCATCTTACATTTCACCACACCTAACATCTGGCCACCGACCCTAAACAAAAATTCAATATTTTATTTTATAATTACTAGTTGTCATTGAAGGTGCACCGTGTATCATTATAAATTATAACAACTTCTGTAGCGGCACGCGAGCATTAAATTAACGCTACTCCATTGTTAGAAATCAAAAACATTGCTTCGGGTGCTTTAACGAAACAAGGTTCGCCCACAAGCCTTAACATTTTGGCGAAAGATACACATCAATCATAATTATTTGCATACATACTGTTAGTCACGACTTTGGGAGAAAACCACCAGGCCTAGGAGATCTCTGACACCCTTGTTTTTTTTTTATTAAATAGGTATGTCAGTGAGATAATCAAATAATATTGGACACGTATTTTTTGCTTTATCATATAAATAAAAATTTACAAAGATAAAGCGCATCAAAGTTGACTGGGGGTTTGTGACGTCACTTTGTCAGTAAAACTGTAGCACGGCGTGACGTCACACGATATTGCAACGCACTGTATCGTCGTAATTTTTTGTTTACGTGACAAAAGAAAAATACGTGTCCAATATTTTTAGGTAATCTAACTGACGGACTAAATGGTTTTTTTTTGTCATCTACCCTATTACTCAGAACTTTTTTACTTGCGTCTTGAATGAAAGATCAGTTTTGTAGTCATCATAATCAACCCCCTGCCCTTATCCAAATTTACCAGTTTAAGGTTCTGAAAAAAATATATTTAGTTACTCTCTTTCCTATTCGTCTTTCACAGAATCGCATTTTTTGTCTGCCTCTTTTCCAATTGCTAATCAAGTATGACTTAGTTATGACCTTGCATAGCAAAAAAGACTAGAAAAAAACATAATCTTTTTCGTTTGAGGATGTGGCCATCTCTGGTGTCAGAGCTAATTAAGCCGCCTCTGGGAACCCCACAGGCCTCTGACTTGGCTATTTCAGACTTACATTAACTATATAAGTCTAGGTTTCCTCACGATTTTTTCCTTCACCGTTATTTGTGATGTCCAAGATAAACTTGGAAACTACATATGCATTTGAAAAAGTCACATTGGTACTTGCCCACGACCTCAATCACGAGAGGTAAGGTCATACCCACCAAGAACATAATTAGATTACCAATTAATCCTTTTTTTTCGATTTTTAGCCATCCATTTAAAAGTTCGAGAGCTGATATCATATGGACCATTACGAGAGATCTAATAAGGCTGGTCACTTCTTATCTATGCATACTACAGAATTAATCGAAGCGATATATGGACCATTAACGTCCGAGGCTATTTAATAAATTTTATAAATCATCGTTTGGACAATAAAGATAATCAACTATCTAGTAAGCATATCTAAGTAATTTGCTTATACATCTGGGTCATTTGCATAAATAGTCAATATTTTGTGTTTGATTTTGATGCAGATGCAGCAAAAAATCTTTTTTAGGGTTCCGTACCTCGAAAGACAAAAACGGAACCCTTATAGGATCACTTTGTTGTCCGTCCGTCTGTCTGTCTGTCAAGACCCTTTTTCTCAGGAAAGCGTGCAGGTATCAAGCTGATATTTATATGAAATACTCAAGTCTACTGTCCCTTAAAGCTGTAAAAAAAAACAAACTTCTAAAACAACGCAATCAAAAGATACAGCCGTTTATGCCGAAAATTTTCGACACTCGTAAGGGAATCAAAACCTACAGGAACTCAGAATCTTAAAATTTGGTACGAAGCAACATCTTATAGCACAGTTAAAGGAATGATTGCGAAAACCGTATTTTTTTTGTTACATCATATAATAAAAATATTATTAATATTTTTAAACTTACTACCCCTTTCCTCATGAACGCGTAGAGCTATTAAATTGAAATTCATATCAAATACGGTCTATAATACCTTTAAGCTGAGGTTGGCACGGAACCCTCGGTGCGCGAGTCCGACTCGCACTTGGCCGGTTTTATTTGAAGGAAGACGGTGCCAAACAAACAATCAAAGAGGGTCAACCTATCTACAATCATTTTTAACCCCCGACGGAAAAAGAGGGGTGTTATAAGTTTGAGGTGTGTTGCTGTGTATCTGTGTGTCTGTCTGTGGCATCATAGCGCCTCAACGGATGAACCGATTTTGTTTTAGTTTTTTTTGTTGGAAAGTTGATTGTGTCGAGAGTGTTCTTAGCTATGTTTAAAAAAAAACGGTTCATCCGTTCAAAAGTTATGGGCGTTTTACTGTTTGAATCGGGATGTTTTCGCAAGATAAATGTGTCGGGGGTTTTTTAAATTTTGAAATTTTACTTGTATGCGTAAGATATTTAATTTGCATGCTTATTTTGTTTTTGGCGCAAGCTCAAAATGCTAGACTAAAAGATTTTTAGCTTTTTAGTTCGTTTTTATTTCGTCGGTTATTTTTTTGTAACAAAGGTTTTTTTTAAGTTAGCCTACTTTTTTAATTGCTGTTGCTTGATCTAGTTGTGTGTGGGTGATAACGGATTGATCACTGGAAAAATAACGAAGTTATTTATAACCCGTTACCAAACTAAACTTTTTCAAAAAAGGGGTAAACTGTCGAAGCAATGAGTTGTCGAACTACTGTTTTTCGAAATTGAGACTCTGTCGAAATAATTAACTGTCGAAATTCAGAATGACACTCGTTGTTTGAGTTGCTATCTTAATGTTCTCTTGAAAAATAAACAGAATTACCTTTTGTTAGAACATGCCACGGGGCCAGTATAAATAACTTAATTCAAACTACATTATATTTTACACGTGATTTTGATCTCAAGATAAGTACTAATTGTTAACTATAAATTACATGAAGGATAATTTTCATAAAGGTTATGCTAATTACTTTAGTCACACGTAGAGCTAATTGAAACTTAAAATAATGCATGTTAAAAACTGCACATTTTGTGTAAGGACAAGTTAATAAACAAATAAAAAACCTTCTAGCTACTCATAACATTACGGCTTTGCTGTTAACAAGAGCGGGCAGAGATACAAAACAATGCTTCGCCATTTATTTTTACTATGTCCTTTATTTAGTTTATTTCTTATTTAAAACATTTTAAATATTTTTATAAAAATACAAAATAAAAAAAATATATTTAAAAATATAGAAATAGAAGCCCACCGGTATCGGGAACAGGGTCCAAGCTACCGGCGGAGAAAGGAACCTCCTAACAATGCGAGCCGTGTCCAGTAGTACTGCTTTCTGGATCAGGCCTTAGACCCAGCCGCCTAACGAGAGCCTCCTAAGGTGTTGGTCGAGGCTCGTGGCTATTAAGCCATTGGCTGACACGACTATCGGTACAATGATCGCTGTGTCCATATCCCACATGTCGACAACCTCGGGAGCCAAGTAAAGATACTTGATTTGCTTATCTTTCTCGGCTTTCACGAGGTTCCCGTCATGCGGGACAGTTATGTCAACAATCATTGCACGCCGCTCGGTTCGGTCCACCACCACTATATCAGGCTTATTAGCGATAATAGTCCTGTCAGTGATGATGGACCGATCCCAGTACAATGTGATATTGCCATTCTCGAGAACTGGGTCGGGCACATATCTGTAGTACGGCACCTCCGACGCCACAAGAGTGTATTTCAGAGCAAGTTGCTGATGGATAATCCTGGCTACAAGGTTGTGCCTATGCAAGTACTCTTTATTATTACTATACTTATTTTCTGCTGAGACACAGGCTTCCTCTCTGTGAGAAAGCATGGGGCGTAATCCACCACGGGAGCCCAGTGCGGGTTGGTGGATGCCACATGTTTTCGAATTTTTTGTTCTAGGACATGCCGGTTTCCTCACGATGTTGTCCTTCACCGTTTTTGAGAGAAGTGGTGATGAAATAATTTATACAAGTAAAGCGCCTGCCTAGGTTCGAACCCGCGACCTACAATTTGTAAGTCGCGGCCAATACCACTGGGCCACCACTTTTATTGTGTTATTTTTTAATTGTAGATTTTTACTAATAATAATTTAAATTAATTATTATTTTTAAATTATTTATTTTATTCCAGTCTTCGGGCTGCTACCGATAAAACCCTAATAAAATAACACCTTACCCGACCTGACGGTCGAACTCAGTATCCCCTACTCGGTATTCGTGCTTACAACCACTACACCACAAGATAGTCAACTCCAGCTACTCCAAAACAAAATGGCCGTACAATGATCTATAGTGACCTAATAACGCAAACAAACTGACACTAATACATTGCGATTGACAATCACATATTAACAACGAACAATTAATTATCATTAATAGACACGACGAAAAAAATTCGGATCTTCGTGTTTGAAGCGGCATTGAGATGACAACGGGTAGGATTATGTTATAACCAACTAACACAGACCTTCCCATCCCTTCTCAAACTGTTCATGGTATGAGAGAAAGGGGGAGGGTAATAGTGGTATATAGATCAAGTTATATTGGTTCGTAACTTGGGTCGAGTCACGCTCGTGTCGCGACCAGACACGACCGGCGCCCTAGCATAATCATAGCGCATTCCTCATGTCAAACTGAGCTTCAAAAATTAACTGGAAAAAATACCGAGAGCTCGCAAGGACAAACCACTAAATTCTAGGGAAAAAATTGTACTTCGTTCCAATCTAGGTATTGGTCGCAAAAAACGAAGATACTTTAAAATGGCATGGGTAAGTTCTGATTTGCAATTCAATATTTTTTGTAATATATCGCCTGATGTAGTTTAGTGCTTAAAATAATTGACGTGTGGTCGATTTCGTAGATGTACTGCGTAGTTTAGCGACTTTAATTTGGGCATCACTTATATCCTACCTACCTATTAAACGCCTACAGTTATTTAGTTAATTCGGTTGAGTATTCTTTGCTTGAAGCTGACCCTGATCGTTATCATCTCTTGCATATAAACCATCCAAGATTCTGGAGTGGCGACCGCGAATCGGAAGACGTTGCGTTGGAAGGCCTCCCACCATGTGGAACTATCTTTATTTCTGTAAAAGAAAAATTAACCCCAGTGTCTCAAGACAAAAGACTTCATCCATGCAGTGTGTTTTGCCAGTGATCACATACTGGTCGGAAACATAGTCGCTCATAATGGGCCTCATCAGAAAGCTTAAAGACACCCCAAGGGCAATGGATAGGGCTATTGAGGAGGGGTAATGTGTTAAATTCTATAACAAAATACCTTGTGATATATTAAAACTAAATGAAAGTAAATTTAAAACTTTCGTTAAAATCACACTTCGTAAACAAGCATATTACAAATGAGATGATTATATTCATGATAACAATGCTTGGAAACATGCTGGTCCTGCTCCATAGGGCAATCTTTAGTGCAGACAAAATCAAATTTGTTAATTTATATTCATAGTTATTATATTTCTTTTTTTTTAAGGATTTGACTCACACGCTGTTCCGTTGTTGTTGATATAGGTATTTTACCTATTTTTGCAATATTTGTAAGTATGTGAGAAACCTGTTCCTATTTATAAAATTAATGAATTTACCTATTAATGATTTTTATACTTTATACCTGTACGTAGTATAGTGTGTAGTGCTTTTCTGGGTGCATGGTCCTCACATATATTAATTTATTAATGTATATGTATGAAAATATTTTAAGACAATTTTTTTTTTTATTTGTGTTTTCTTGTGCATTCTTCTCCATGACAAGCTACTTTTCCGAATGCATGGTAGAATCAACTTTTATTACTTGTAAATTTTATTGTATACGACGTTCAAAAGTGCTGTTTTTTGGCCTAGTTGAATAAATATATATTTGACTTTATGTTCGGAGCTTCTTCGCGTGATCGCATCAGAAATGAGGATATCCGCAGGAGATCTAAATTGCAAAACTTAAATGACAGTGGTAAGGGCAAATTGCTCCCAGAACGGATGGCCGATGGGGTTGAAAAGTTCTGGAATGGTGACCGTGAACAGGAAGACGATGCGTTGGAAGGCCTCCCACCAGGTGGACCGATGACCTGGTTAAGGTTGCAGGAATCCACTGGATGCGAGACGCACGAGCTCGGTCAATGCGGCGACGCTTGGGGAAGACCTATGCCTGGCAGTGGACGCCTTTCAGCTGATACGATGAACGCAATAGATATTGATATGATCTAGTTTCTGCAATGAAAATCATCGCTAAATGAATGTGGCAAATTATCAAAAGCATGTTAGCTGCTGTGAATGATAAAAATATTGTTCAACAACTAATTAATTGTATTACTTGCTCTTAATCAGTGATACGTCAATAATGTATTTCCATAAATCGGTGGTCAGTCTGCGTCTGCACCATATTTAAAAAATATTCGCCTGAATGTTTTCTTTTCATGTTTGAAATCAACCTAGACACACCTCTACTGTATTCATCCCACTAGTGAAAAGCCTCGATAGAGTTTCTTTTTTAATTATACCTAAGTTCACAAAAAAAAAAACTATTCGCACAATAGACTCTCGATCTCAATTTCGCTCATACAACCATTATTATGAAACTAGTTTAAAAACCACTCGTAATATTTTATGAATTTTTAATACTGGAAAGATTTATTGTTCCTTGGTCGATAAATTATAATTTCTTCAAGTTAATGTTCACTCAATCGGCTCCCATTAAGTAGCGACTACTTTATTTTAAATAAAAAAACCGGATCTGAGTGTTGGCCTTACTTCAATGGATCCGTATAAGATTATTATTTTGTTGCAAGATTTATGTTTTATTTTTAATTTTCTATAGGCTCGCGTTTGACCACTGTCTCGCCTGATATTAAGCGATGATGGTCTACGGTGAAGCATGCTTGCCTATAAGAAACCTATTTAGTCTTGATTTAAAGACCCCAAGGTTGTAGCTATCAGGGAACGAAGACTCCGGAAGGGAGTTCCACTCCTTAGCTGTGCGCACAATGAAACACAGTAAAACGCTTTGTGCGTATTTTATGGGTTTATGTTTATATCTTATGAATGGTATCTCTAAATGATAAAAATATTAAAGCGCTATTATAAAATTATTGACGACTCAAATGCAAAACAAAAAATAAAATAAATGGCATTTAAGAACGAAAGAAATATAATACGAAAACGATTGGAAAACAGGTGATGTACAAAATCGGAAAACATGTTTGGGTCAAGTGGAAGATTCCTTCTAGGGAGAGCCTTTACTAAATACCTGCAAGTCTTGTCCGTTTCAATACGGTACAGCGGAACTCCAAAATCTTTCCGATAATCGCCCATTAAAAATGGAACAAGAGAAAATTTACAAAAATCTAAATGTCAACCTGCGACCTTGCTCCAGACACGTCTGCGTTAATTATATGTAGCATTTACTGTAAGTACTTACTGTTTATACTTTCGTTTTTCAACACATTCTTTTAGCGCATACATCCTTGCGTAGGTTAAACCCAAATGGACGGTAACTTCCTACGCAGTCTAAAAATTCCCAAAGAAACCCTAAGAATTGCCCATTCATTTGTGGATTTTACCTTGTATAATTGGGGAAAAAACGAATTCCAAGATCAGAGTTTATTTGTGGAATTTACCTAGTATAATTGGAGATAAAACGTATACCAATATCAGAGTTTATTTGTGGATTTCACCTTGTATAATTGGGGAGAAAACGTATTCCAAGATCAGGGTCTATTTGTCTGACTAATCACTTATTAAAAGACCTCAAACTTATCCCGGCATCAGATCTAGCCTTATCCGGACTCAAATAAATTAAAAGCCACAAAGAAAAAAAAACTAATTTACCAAAACAGCGCTTAACATTAATTACACGCTTTATTACTTTAATCGATATTATCAAAATAATAACAAACATTTTATTGCGCGATCGTAGCGGAGGCGAAACTATGAAATCGAATCGAAGAGATCGGACGATAACGGGCATGACCTCGTCACGGCTTTGATGTCTGACGCTCGGATGTCAACCGATCCTTTATAATAATAATTAAAAGAGTTACTTTGTCCAGCCAAGGTCGCCAAATAATTTGAGCAGTTGGGCTATTCGGAGCGAGGTTGCGACGAACTTTTCTCTCTTACGCAAGAATATGCACGCACGTCGGAGGATTTTGTGATATGTTATTATATTTTCGTTATGGACATTGTAATGGATGCTTTATTGCTGATGCTTGATTGCTGTGACATTGAACGTGGGTCTAACCCTTAATATTTTTTGTTATGTCTGCGGTAAAGGTTAGAGGTTGTGTGTCAATACCTACCGCAGACGTGAACAATGTATTTATTTTTTTGGAAGCTGAATTTTAGATTACGAGAGCAGTGGTGGTGGTGGTCGTAGGTCATGGGTTCGAACCCAGACAGGCGCTTTATTTTGTGTCTATTATTTTGTGAGAAAACCGGCATGTCCTAGAACCGAAAAATATCCATTCCATGGGCCCGCGTGATGGATTAAAGCCAATTCGATCTCACTGAGAGGAGACCTGTGTTCCAGCAGTGGGAACATTAGAAGGCTGTTTTTGAGTTTAGTTTGTATCGAGTTTTAGATACAGGTGACCCGATTACATGCGAAAGCTTAATGCAGAAATTGACAGCAGCACTGCAAATAGAGAGTAACTACACGTAGACCCATATTCTAAATCATGACTCCACCTTGAATCATCATGTACGTTATAACTTGTTATTTCTAGTACTACTTTAGTTTCCGTAGTCATGGCGACTTAGTGGTTTTTGGTCCCTTCGAACGGACTTTCAAGAAGAAATAGATCCTTATTTGGTGAACTGGACAACAATAAAACTACATAGATCTTGACATTATTATTTGAGCATGAAAATGACACGTGTATTTCAAGAATCCAACGACTATTCAGAATGGACATCATATAACAACGACAACATTCTTGGGATTCGAAAATAAACAGATCGATCACATAACCTTCCAGTTCCTTATCAAGCACAAATCGATGAGATACAAATGTTTTATAGAATCCTATAGGTACAGAAACCCATAGTGTCTGACACACGGCATGACATCATTTCAACATATTTCCTACTAATTACTCGTCTCTTAAAATTCCCATCGATGGAGAATACCGAACTCTGAAAGGCATGTTGCCATTACCGTGTCATCAGTTATTTCTCATAAATGCCGCTTTGCTGCTAGTAAGGATTCACTTGCATGCAGGAAATAATCAAAAAGCAATGATGATTGCTGCCTGTGTTTTCCATTTAGGGTGAGCTCACAGCGAGGCGCGTTGCGATATGAAGACGACTAATAAACAAGTTAATATAAGCCGAATGCTTAAGAATCGAACTAAAAAGAAGAAGAAACTAAAAAGAAAATCATGGTGTGCAGTCGAAGGATACATATTCGCGAGCTGGCTGATCAAAACCAGATGTATCCTCCAACTTTTCTTCTTGTTTACGTCGCTTTAGTTCGGTTCTTAAGCAGTTGGGTTTTTTGATTTTCTGAATTATTATTTTTTATTTATAACTTTTTTTTTCGAATATGGTACATTTAAACATATAAGAGTTATATATTTTTGGTATCACCTCTTAAAACCCTTTATTGTAATACCCCACACGATGGGTTTGGTAGAATAAAATAAATTGGGCCAACACAATATGGTGCCCAAAAGCCGCCATTTCTATTTTCCAATTTTTATGTAGCCCGCTCGCTAGATCCTACTGACCGCTTACGAATTCTGTGACGTAACAAAAGACCACACGTTTTTCATAAGATTATGTGTACGGCATCGCATACCGCGACGTTGTGCGTTCCGATCAAGTGGCCTAAGTTTAAGCCGCTTGGTGTATTTGAGTTCGCGAGGTGCAGTGCAGCACGCATTGTGCTTCTAGCCCCTCTAGGTTAGAAATGACAAATTTAACCTCGTGTTAACAGCTTACTCGGAGTTTCGTTTTTTCGGGCAAGTGGACCTTATTCAAAGATATACCTTTTGGTGTAGTCATTAAAGTTCCACATTGTATCGCTATCTAAAAAAATACGCGCAGCATCGCGTCGCGTCTCGGTGTGACCTGACCCTTATACTATAAAGGTTCATTACTGGGTAGTATTGTGTTAATGTTGAATAATTCGTATTTTTGAACATGTTTGTAGCTTATTCTTGTGTTCTAAGAATTGTTAATTGTATGAAGTCTTCCTTAAGATGATATTGATTAGGTGATTTTAATTTATATTAAAGTACTCTGGAAACGTGTAATCTTATAGCGTTACTGTTATTATTTTCTTATTAGATGTTGAATTGCCTTTAAACTAGCAAAACGCGTAGCTAAGTCTTATCATAAATCTTAAAAAATAGATTTAAGCGAATTAGAATTTATTAAGATAGATTAAAATAAATAATTATCGTTAAAATTGCACTTCATTCCAAGAAAATAGCACAATTGCTTTGGCAATTTAAATAATCTATTAAATTATCATAAAAGTTAATGTCCCATTAAATCGTGAGTTATAAACTCAGTACCTAATTATAAATAATTACCCCTCATTACTGTTGTTATTTACTCACTCCGGTTAAATTTTTAACAACCTTTAACGGTTAAACGATGCAGTTTTGTTTAATCCGATGAATTTTAATTAATTATAAGCTGGCGAGATGATAAGTGGTTTACGATAATTGTTTTGTATTATCTTCCTTTGGAATACATTGTAGAGGTAGTCAAAGTGCAATAATCGACTTATTGTAAAAACACTAATTAAATCCGAAAACAAATTGAAATCAGATTGAAGTGAATTAATTGAGAAAAAAAACTGGTAAATTAATTAGCAATCTTTGGACATGTCATTATACAATTTGCAATAGGTTAGTAGACTGATTTTTATTTTCCGTCAGGTTGATTAATAAAAAATATTGGACATGTATTTTTTCTTTTTTTTGTCATGTAAACATAAAGTAACGACAGTACAGTGCGTTGAAATAACATGTGACGTCACGGTGTGCTACGCTTTATACTGACAAAGTGACGTCGAAAGCCCTCACTCCTGAACTTTGATGCGCTTTGTCTTTATCAATTTTATTTATTTGATAAAGCAAAAAATACGGATCCAATATTATTTAAGTTTTTAAGCAGACATGGTCAACAACAACAACAAACAACAAACAGCAGCAACAATACATCAACAACAACAACAAACAGCAGCAACAATACTTAACAACAACAATATTTTATTAATGCCAATATTATTTGATAATCTCACTGATGAACTAAATAGAACTCATTTTTCTACACAGGAAACATCCCAATTAAAGCAGACAACCAGAAGAATTTCTTAAATTTCTAAAATATAACCTTACGCAAGTAGAATCTAACAGATACAAAAGTATGTTTTATTCCAAAGAATCGGAAAGCTAGATACAAATTTATGTCCGTTCAGGTAGATGCAAACTTAATGGCGGCTCGGAACACGCCGCGAATCGCTACGTTGAAGCAATTTCATGTGACAGCGGGAGTGAGGGGTGGGATGCTGCGCAGCGAATAGCAAACTTATTAGCCGTCTGTAACTCAAAACTCGATTTCGAAGACGCGTAGGTATCCACTATACACAATATGGGACACTATCCAACCATACGGAATTATTTACCAGCTTATTTTCCCCAGTTCAGTATTTTAATCAGGCGCGTAAATAAACATAAGCTGCCAACCATCTTGTTCAGAAAATCCTATAATGTGACGACTTCATCCATAATGCAAATAAACAAGAAGCCATGATCTCTATAATTTCCATATTAATTTGCTATTGAACGTGTTTTGCATCACATAAATCTTTGTGATACCCTAGCATCAGTTAGAGCTTCCGCAAACTGATATGTATTAATAAAGGTGGCGTATATGGTAGGGGACACAGAGTAACTAATAAACGGAGTCACCGTGTGCACGCGAACGTTTTGATCGTTATTTGCACAATTACTTTATAAGTCCCCGTAACGCCGTAAATCATTCAATAACAGTGCAGCAGTATGTGTCTTTAGGTTTCGCATACTGTTAAAATGTTTCATTTCCTCTAGAAAGAACAATGGCGAAATCTTAGCTGACTTAAATTTGAGCGTCTGAAAGTGAGTTATATACGAAATACATTCTATTAATTGTCTACGTTTTAAAGCATAATTGGGCTGCATCAAAACGGACAAAAAAAAAACATATTAAATAAAAAGTTATGTGATTTTTTAGTTAATTACTTTAGCTTAGTGTTGCCATTATATATTTTATCTGCTAAGTGACAAGTAGTAACTATATTAAGTAATAATATCATTATTGTATTTATTGCAGTAAATGATTTAACAATACAATTTATATCTAAGTGTAGATGTACCTTGCAGCTATTATTGTCAAAAAGACTAGTATCCAAGTCTAAAAAAATATAGCTTGGTTGTTGACGACGACCGTTTGATACACGCCAAAGTCGCTTGGTTTAAATAAATATACTCTTTCTAAAGAGTATATTATACATTTCAAGCTGAAATAACTAGGTAAGGGAGATACTAATGCGATATTCCCCTTTTACTTCCACGAAATTGAATAATATTACCTATTAAACACATTATTAAAAGTTACCCAGACATAACCTACAAAAGTTTATGACTGAATATCTATTATTCTCGACATTATCGAACAAAAATTCTTGCACAAACTAATTCAGAACATCACCCTGAGTTAAACCAGATATTTGACGTAGGAATTTAATTTCAGCTAAAACAATGTATCGGCACCTGCCATTGTTCTTTACGCAATTAGAATTGTTCAGCATCGGCGCGTTGTGTTCCACGCACACCTCAAAGATATGTCAGAAAAGCTGCCGGGGTCCGCTAGGGCCGATAGCTGGTTGGGTCACGGATAAATTTGAAAAAGGGTTACCGACTCTGGCTTAAGCAACTGAAGGATCACGGGTGGGTTTTAGTCAGTAAAAGTCTGACACGCCCTCCCGCTTCACCCAGAGCGGGAGAAGTCATTGGCTGATTTCCAACACAAAAAAAAGGTTTTTTCAGCATGTAACCAAAGTTTGCTCTTTAATACTTCAATGCACTCCATTTACTCATTCTTAGATAGTAAAGAAAACGTACGTGCTGCGTGCTGCGTACGCTCCAGCAAGAATGCTGGAGTTGTTTACAACTAAAACTAAAATAATTTTAAGCAGCGGGTATAGTTTAGTAATTGAGACTAATTTTTGATGTTAACCATATCATCTTTAGTAGTCTCTGGCCGGACAAAGGCCTTTCATATCCAACGCCATTTAATTAGATCCTCGGCCAAGCATGCATACTACGGTACCACGGGGAGATAGCGCAGTTAGTTATTTTTTTATCATTGTAAGGCTCGAGCTTTATCACTATCTCACCTGATGGTAAGCGATGATGTGGTCAACGATGTAGCACGCTTGCCTAGAATAAACCTATTCACTCTTGACTTAATGACTCCCAGGTTGTAACTATCAGGAAATACAGACTCCGGCAGGGAATCCCACTCCTTTGCTGTACGCATAATAAAAGTATTCCCAAAACGTTTGGAGCGTAGCCAGTTTTCTGGGACTGCAACCCACTAAAACTCCACGGTTTTCTTCTGTGCCGCTTATAACGGGCACACAGGCACGCGTTAGCACTCACCGTGAACCCGCCGCTTGCTCCACTGGCCTAAAGACACACAAGGGGTTCTGAAAAAAAAACCATACCACAAATTACACCCAAGTCAAGTGATACAATAGGATGTTGAATATTCATTCTACCAATAACAGCAGAAAGCGTTTGCCAATTTGTCACATTATTTATTCTAAAATGTTCATTACAGAACCTTAAAATTCTGCCAATTCAAGGTCTCCGCTAACTAACAGATATAATTTTACGATGCCAGTGCAAGGCCACAAAGAGTTTTAGCCACAAGGAAAGACACGATGATTAATAAAGTATATCCAGAAGGAACTCAAGGTCTTCAGCAATAACCAATCAGGTGATTATCGGCCATGTTATAGATCGTAATTGTTATAAATAAGTACATAACAACTGATTACTGGCCTAAGACTGCAGTTGAGTCATTCATGTTTAATATTTAGAGCGGAAATTATTTAATGATTCAGTTTTATGCTTTAAGATTTTGATCAATTCCTAGATTCAATCAATGGCTATGTTGGAATCTTTGTATATCCCTTTCAGGTAGCTAACCTTGTTTTCAAAAACTATGAGGAGGTAAAGTTGTCAAAAAATAAAAGGCCCGTGTTGGCAGCTACAAAAATACTTAATAATAATTAAACTTGATGCTTGCGAATGATACTCGTTGTTATAGTGTATGGATAACATAGTAATTCATTAGGATTATAAATTTGATTTTTCAATTTCTTAAGTAGGAAGTTATCGCGGCATGTAAAATGAGAAACGTCAACGGACTTCTTAGATTGTGACGATTTTATAAAGTATTTGAAAACAATACAATCATGAATCCATGAGGTGGGTTTCGATTTTCGTGAAAAGCTTGGATTATCCAACTTTTCTTTCCTTCCTTAGTTATTGGTAATCACACTAATATTAAGATACCAAAGTTTGTGATTGTGTGTTTGTATGGTTGTTACTTCTTCACGCTCGAACGGCTGGACGGATCTGGATGAAATTTGGCACAGAGATAGATTATAGTCAGGAAAAGCACAAATTATGACTTTTAATTCCGGAAAAATATTCCCTAGGCTAATTTTTAACTTCCACGCGGGTAAAGCCGCTGGCAGAAGCTTTGCTTTGTGTTTTTTTTTATTGCTTTTGTGATTGTGATTAGGAGCACTCCCAGGTATTGTTAATACATTAAGAATTTATATTCAATTATTTCTGACGTTTTGTAGCAAAATACGATCAACCCATCTTAAAAATGACGCCAATCAAAAAATGCAAAAGCTTTTTTGTTAACAATAATTTTACACATATGAGAAGCAGTTACAAACTGCAAATGCTAATTATATTATATATGCATATAGATACTAATTCGTGCAAAGTAGATGGACTTTTAAAGTTCATACAGCACAAGTTATTATTAATGTGACAGGTTGATGGTCGTTATAATAACTCATGCGCACGTACATGTATCAAATATTTATGACAAACATTAATTTGCACCTTTGTGTGTGTACATTGATTTTATTTAACACATATTATGCAGTTTTGTCACTTGTGAAGTCATTTGTTCTTGGAAACTGTAATAATCTTAGGCCTATATCGCTATAATTATATGGAATAGATTAAGAAAATATACCTCTGGTGGTTACACAACGTTGATAATTAAATAAAAAAATAATTAAATTCATTCATTAATAAATTAAAACAATGTCTATTAACTTAATGCTATTATAACGCAAATGAACATTTAAGGTTACCCTAGTCAATTATTCTTCCATACAAACGTAGTCTGGCGATTACTCCACTGTTTAACGGTGCACGTTCAAAATAAAATAAAAATATCAATTTGTCTCATCATTATCTAGCCCTGTATGGAAAAAATAATATTTGAAAGTTATGATCGTCGAAAGTTCCATATTTCAACACTAATTTAAACGCATCTTTGGGCGGAAATAAACACCATAAGAAGAAGGAAAATTGCAAAATGGCTACCATACGGTGATAGATAAATAATTCAACAATGCAAATCATTTTATTTTGAAAATATACATTTAGTAGTTTTTTCATGATATCTAGACTCCCAAAGGACTGTTTATAAAATCTCGCGCTCTCGTTTTCGTCCTGTCCTGTGTCCTAAATCATTATCCATTTCGCTACAAACTTGCAAAAGTGCTAATTCGTACACGAACTAGCATCTTACTGCTCATCACAGCATCTATTTCTTTTGCAGGTGTTGTCGGTTAAGGTAGCATGCATTTTAACCTCGCGCACAAAATAGTTCGTGCCGTCGACTAGTTCAACCTAAAAAAAAACAAATTTAACTGACTTACAATCTACTAAATAAATTAATATTACGGGACGATTTTTCAGAAAAAAAAAATTGAATGGCGATTTGACAGCTTTTTTATAGAAAATATGTCAAACGGCCTTTTGTAATCCAATTTTAAAATTAACAGGTTATTAAAAAATCGACTCTTAGTTAAATAAAAGCCCTCTTCTTCTCTCCTACTTTTGCAGTGCCCGTCAGGGTCCACAATTGTCTAAAGTTGTAACCTACCAACTAAGTTCAAATGTGGAAGTAATAAATATATTGAATATTGACTATTATTTTGGACCAGACTCGATGCAGAAGGTGCGCGGTAGAGACATGTGACCCGTTTTAGGGGAAGCCTACGACCCAGAGGTGATTGCTACAAATAGCGATCAAAAACGAAGGCAGTAGTAGATTGAGAAGAAGAGCTGAAGATTTCTATTATAAATCATCATCATCATATCAGCCGAAAGACGTCTACTGCTGGACATAGGCCGAGGTACCGCTGGATGCGAGACGCACCGGACCTGTCAATGTGGGAAGGCTTGGGGAGGCCTATGTCCAGCAGTAGATGTCTTTCGGCTGATATGATGATGATGTCCATTAGATTCAAGAAAGTGCTTAAATTTATAATAGGCTTCTATTATAAATTTAAGCACTTTTTTTTAAAGGTTACTATTTAATATTGATATAGGGCATTTTATGTATACCTTTGGTAGCAGCTGTATGAGAGTTGAAAAAAATCGGGATGATGAATAGCGTGCGATTAAAATCGCCTATATCCTGCATTAGACTGCTGATGAAGATGATAATATAATTCAATTTTATTAGGGAAAATGAAAATGTTTTAGGATTTAATCTAATAAATCACTGCGTCACCCAAGGACTGGCTTTTACCTTGGTCAGAGGATAAACATTGCCATACAACGTGAAAATCCTGCCAGTATTTTAGGTACATTACCAGTGGACAACAATTTGGAGGAGTCTTTCGATCCAATATTTTAGTTTTAGGTTCAGTTAGTGAGTAGTTTTTTTTATGTGTATATGTTTTTTTTTTCTATATCCAATAGGCTCGCGCTTGACCACTATCTCACCTGATGGTGAGCGATGACGTGGTCGACGGTGAAACACGCTTGCCTAGAAATAACCTATTCACTCTTGACTTAAAGACCCCCAGATTGTAGCTGTCGGGAAACACAGACTCCGGCAGGGAATTCCACTCCTTAGCTGTACGCATAATAAAAGTGTTCTCAAAACGTTTTGTGCGTATGGTGGAATGTTTTAAGTCTTAGTTAATTAAGTATTTATAAACTGTATATACTTTTCTATATGTAAATAAAAATTAAATTAATCCTTGTATTAAATACTTTTTGTAGAATTAGATTAAAAATTTTCAGTTCGTTGATTGACTTCAAGAGAGCGCACGATAGAGTGATTTATTCACAAGTCTATAGGAGTATAGAGAGCAATCATTAATCATTATCAAACTAGCTAATTAACCACCATAACCGATATAAAACTCGCATTATCCTCGGAATGTCCTGTATTAACGAATATTTTAAATTGCAAAAATATTCTAAATAATTCGGAAACTAATTGACATGTGTGACTTATAACATGAAGCGAACGTTTTGAAATAGAGCTTCATTTAGAATTCCGATATTAATCGGAATTCACTGATACGGATCGGCGATACTAAATTAAATGCTAAGTTAGTTATAAAATAACGTTTTAGGTAATACAGGTAGGTACAACACTGCTTACCTATCAAAGGAAGACGGGGTTTCGATCGTGTTCGATGATGTATTAGTAATACAGGATGTTTTGTAATCGAGATATTGAATTATTTATATTTAGGATAGCCCTTATTACCTACATGGGAGTGAAGGTAACGAAATGTAGGTGAACTGCAGATAGTGTTATTCTGTAAGAATACACAGCCTTTTGGGGTGGGAAATCATCCAATAACATCCGCATCATACCTTCTTCGACATCATCTCGCTCTGGGTGGAGCGGGAAGGCGTATCAGACTTTAGCTGACTAAAACCCACCCGTGTTCCATCAGTTGCTTGTGCCAGGGCCGCGGTAACTCTCTTTCAAATTTATCCGCGACCCAGACAGGCATCAGACCTAGCGTGCTCCGTCAGTTTGGCTGACATCTCTTTGAGCCGTGCGTGGATAACTACGCGCCGTCGACTCGGGCCTGGTCCTTATCGGATGACGAGCTACCCTATCTAGAATCGGCTTGCGACTCCCGACGCCCAGGACGTCTTCTGCGGTGGCTAGGGGCGTGACGGCGTCTCCGTTGCGTCTCCCTCACGCGTTCCGCCTCCTCCTTTGCGAGTATTACTGCTTCGCAGAAGGAAGAGACAGCTTCCCATGCCCTCTCGCTCCGTACCATGGCCTGGACCTAGGCCACGGCGACTCCATGAGGACACGGCGGTGCTCCGCCATAAGACCTCCACCGTATGCTCCACTATGTCCTCCGGGCGGTCCACACAAAGGTGACACCCGGGCGTTTCTACCCGCCTTATCCTGAACAGAAACCTCCCGAAACAGCCGTCTCCGCGAGAACCTGCGTACGGTGGAAAGAGGGGCCTTATCGCCGCAATTGTGCCGCAATGTAACCCAAAGGATATAAAACTTGCCTTGAACGCAAAGCTGCGCCAACGCCGAAAGTACTAGTTTCATTGCTGTATTCTTAGAGTTTTTTTTTTTTTTTTTTTTAAACTTTGCCCCACACTAGGAATTTCTTCCTGTATCGTGGGTGCGTTTACAAACATATAAACTCACATACACAAACACCCAGAGCCGGAACAACTATCTGTAGGTCATACAAATATTTGTACCGTGCGGGAATCGAACCCGCGACACGCAGCGCAGCAGTCAATCGCTCAACCACTGCGCCAACCGTGCGCCCATAGAATAACACTACTTTTAATACAGGATGTTTAGTAGTACGTGGAGCGTAACGAATATTTAGGTATGACAATTTGTACCAGATACAGATATTTTTAATATGCTTAGAACAATTTCTGTGAAAACGCGTGGTCAAATTCTACACCTGTCGGCGGGAGCCTTAACTTTGTTTTTGTTATTTAATAATTTCCTAATTACTACTGTAAGTATTAATTTGATAATAAATATAGAATTTTACAAATAATTCTCTCTCTTTATACGGCCTTTTCCCATTTCAGCATTAATTCTCCAAATCAAATTAAAACTTTTTAATCGAGTTGACACAATCGCGAACCAACAATGTTTCCTTAGGATGGGTTTCTACGACGCTTTTTAAGTGCCCACTCAAATGTGTAATGCCACCAATAGAATGTAACCACTTGTTCGTGGCAACAGCAAGAAGTACAGGTGCAATTCTATTGGCTCATTACACTGGCGAGCCGTAAAATAGACCCAGTTTAAGTATAACTAAGTCGACATATCACCTTTACTGATGGCATTGCATTATTTTGTACATGTAACCACATCGCGTTATTAACAGAGGCAATATTGTTTAAGATAACCAATCTACAGCGTAATAAATAGACTAATGAGTGTCAATATCAAGTGGACCAATCGTGGCGTGCGCGCGCGCTGTATTGTATAGAGATGTTGATACCGCATGTGTTAGCTTTTCTTAATTTATATACATAGTTGTAAAAAGTATTGTTAACATTTTATTGTTCCTAGAAATCTATATCTATACTTAATATTATAAAGAAGAAGGATTTTTATTTTTATATTTTTGTATGTAACGAATAAACTTAAAAACTACTAGACCGATGTCAAAAATTCTTTCACCGTTGGGAAGCTACACTATCCCCGGGTGACACAGGCTACTTTTTATCCCTGTATTCCCACTAAGCGGGCGTCCGCTGGTATTTTATATTGCCATTGTTGTTATTATTAAAGAAAATAAAAAAGGATACTTTGGGAGATATAAAGTTCCAAAAATAAAATAATAGTAGAAAGAAAAATAATTCTATAGAAATATATTTATTCGACACAGGCACAACCCAACAGCAACAAACATGGAGTAAAAGACAAAAAAGTAGTGCAAATCACGTAAAGTGATAATCTAGTCTAAATCTAGACAAATGGTTAATTAATATCAATGGAATTGCCGTAACAATTTCCATTTTACTATCCTTCTGCAATGGACATAAACAAACAAAACTTTTAAAAAGTCAATCAATCAGTAGTCAGTAAACTAGGAAATCCCAATAACGGTGGTATAAACCACTCTCAGCAATACAGAGTAATGGTCAAAAATCGTGCGCCTGCGCAGCCCGAAGGTCGTAACGACGCTGAGGCCGATCGGTCACCGCGAACAATGGACATCTGTTGTAATTACTATTACTTATGACTTGTGCAACCGATAGTACCTCAGATACGATACACGGCCGATCATTCATGCCTACCACTACTGATTTTGAACGCAAGTGTACTTTGCAAGGGCTTGCTGTAGATGGTATTGATAAAATGTTGAAAAAATAACAGACATTATCTATAGCAAGAAAAGTATATACAATTTTCGTCGAAGTGATTCTATTTTTTGATTATTTAAAATACGGTTTAAAATAATAGATACAAGAAACATTATTTCTACATTTTCTTTAAGTTTTCCGCTGTTTTAATATGATTTTAGTAGGTATGCATAACCCAATTTTTTATCTTTATTATACTGTAAATAAATATAGCTGCCAGAAATTAATTTTAAATGTAAGCGTAAAGCTCACCAATGAGATATGCAATTGGTACATTGATAGAAATGACTCACGTTAGATCGTCACTCAGTGTCGCAATTAATTTTCTTAATTAAAAAAAACAAGTTTAAGTGCTTAATGTATCTGTAAGTAACGAAAAACTAACAAAAAAAGACAAGACTTTAAGATTAAAAAAAGTACTTACCTAAACCTTGTGGTATTTTTTCCACATCTACTTACGTTTCATAACAAACATTATCTATACAAACCGTCTTCATATCTTTTGATATTGTATCAATTTTTGTAACACTTTTTCATGTATTCTTTGATATTTTTATTACCTGAAAAGAATATTTTTAGTTATCTCTGATTGTTTTAATACCTAAAACTTAAATTATATTGCTAATTTGTTATTTTTGCAATATTTTTCTACTGTGACATTTTCATCTGACATGACATCTGTCTGTCTATTTTATTTTCTTAAGCCATAGACATAACATAGGTACCATGGACTACCTAGACCTTTCCTTAAGCTAGTTGCACATTATTGTAAGGGCAGTGCAGACTGCCCCGCCCCTGTAAAGCCGTTTTTTATTCGTTCTGGTCTTGATTTTTTAAATTGATTTGAATTTGAAATTTAGAAGGGATGGCAGAACGAGGGCGTCAGCTTTTTAGTTTTGAATCTGGACTGAACACCGAAAGTCGGTGGACTACTTAATACTACGATGTGTACGATCGTATCTGAAAACTCTTTAAGCTATTATATATACGGCTTGTGTAATAATATCTGAAGTGCTCTAGTTTAATGTATATATAAATATATAGTGTTATACTGTGTATAATTTGCCTGCATTCCTACCTACCGTTTACCTGCGTATCTACGGCGTGTAACGCCACAGTCCGATCCCCGACACTCCTTGATGCCTACCTACCACACTTGGTGTATGAGCTGTGGCAGACAAGTCTACAGAGACTCGCGCGGCCATAGCGCGCCCGTTTCAGCACGCGCAGATTCCTGCTGCCTACTCATAACCTACCTGCCCGATTGCCTGCTCATTTGCCTACCCTGTTGCCGCGGTAGCGCACCAACAGCCGTCCCATCACAACGTGCCACGTCTGCCTGCCCGACCGGCTGCCTGGATAGCTGCCCACGTCGTGCGAAGCCGGACCTTACTTTTATACTCTATATCCTTTTCCTTAATTTAAATTTATAATTACTTTTATTTTTACTAACGTGGCTTACGTTTTGCTCTCCGGAGCTTACGTAAGTAACGCTACAGTCTTTAAATATTTTTTTTAATAATATGATAAGTGAATGCAGTAGAAACATTATTTTTTATTCCAACGTGAAATATGAATAATAAAAAATCAAAGTGTGTGACAACCCTAACCAAGAAACGTACAAAAGAAAATACAATTCATGCCCCAGATGACAGAGTATCGATTTCTTTTGTTTCATCTTATCTCTGCTCCGGCAATATCATATTTATATCAGTACCGAACCCAAATTGATGTATGTATTAACTTTCAACAGTGGCGAGCAGAAAAAACAATATACATAACTCCATGTCTGGATCCTCGAATGCTTGGGCAGAAGTGCACGACATTACGCCTGTTATGTTTAACAAGTTGGCTGCCAGACAATAGAAATAAAAGAAAATGTATTGTTTGAGGTCGTCGGTGACCGGAGAGGCAGTCAACCGGTTAAGTCCCACCCATGTAATAAAGGACGAGCCTAAATTCATCAACCAGAGACAAGGACTCCGGGCTCCAGACGGAAAAACCCGACCTAGGAATTGAAGAACTCAAGCTCAGAGCAGGAGTAGCACTGCCGACCATAGGACCAACAAGGCAGTCAGAAAAAACAACAAACATACAAATAATTATTAATTTATGATTGACTTGAATAAAGATACCATACTTCGTCCTTAAAAATATCGTAGGACTAATTTTACACCGCAGACAAGGAAAATTTAAAACTTTTAGCGGAAACTTTTCAAAGTAGTTTTATGCATTTCAAAGAAATCAATTAGTGGTAAATTTTCTGTTTGGTAGTGTGGCTTTAAAATCGTTAAAAGGGAGCTATTATGCGGTTGTTTCCTCTAAAGATTGTATATTTTAATTATAATAAAAGTATAAAACAATATATTCATTAGGTATATCGTTTTTAGCTCAGTAATAATTGGTTTCAATAAAATGTACCTACCTAAAAAACAATAAAGTTTTAACGAACGGTAAGTCAGAAAAATAATATTAAAACTGTAGTACGTTTTGCGTGGGTCTTCGATCGAATAATTGAGACGTAATTTTATTAGATCTACAATGATTACTTAATATACTTCAATGCCGTTATAATCATAGGAATTTGCTGCCGATTCATATTTCCATGACGAACTTTTGCAAAAAGTTTCATCAGCCACCGCTTCTTTTAAACTTGATACTACTAACAGCCGGATTCTTAAACACAACTCAATATTAAGTCTCTGCACATTCTTCTGTTACTGAGGTACAGGAACTGAAATCAATCAAACGTTCACGAGCGTCTCAATATTGAGTATCGTTCGAGCATTCGTAGTTCGGACTTTCACAACGCAAACCGATAGAGACGCAACGTTTTCTTCGTGACAAAACAAAATAATACAGTTTCCCCGTAACCAAAAGTGTAACAAAATCGACGCGTAAAATAAAATCATCAAATTGCGTGTTTGTGTAACAAAAAAAAAAGAGATTGACCGAGATCTATAAAGTGAGATAACGAAACGTTTTCGATCGAATATCAGTTTCATTGTCCCCGGTAACGGAAGGCGATTGGTCCTAAGTAATTACTGTTTTGCACGTAACTATTGTGTAATAGTTATCGATATAAAAAATATATCGATTTATGTGATCGAATTTATTTGTGCGATGAATGACGTGATGGTGTGGTTTCTTGGTATTTTGATTGAACAATTGTGCAATTTCTGATTTCTGCTTACGTTTTATAAAAGGACGCTGATATGAATGTTGGCCATGAAAGCGAGACGTTTTACGATTCTTGATGCAGGTTGCATAAGAAAAATTGCAGTGTAAAATTATAAATAAATCATTTTTCTTTATAAGTGTAATTGCGCGTGTCAACACTCGGTATTCTTGGTAACTGTTGTTTTTAACTATGCTGTTTTGTAACAGTGCCATAATTCTCTGTTAGGTTTTTTATTTTGTTTAATTGACGAGTATCCAAATAGAATTCACATCGTCTCTTGCCTTAATATCGGCAGTTCGGCACAAACTGTTGAGAATAGTTCATGCAAAATATTTAGTTAACTGTCACCAACGTGGTTGTGAAGCCAACAGTTTTGGGTGCGTCGGAGGAAGATAGGTCAGGTATTTCTGGTCGTAGAAGCATTTTTCATGCAGCCCAGTTTAATTCACCGTTTTTCATTAATTACCTCTTTGATGACAGTAGTTAATTTGAAGACCAGTACCTTCTTCATCCTAACCACACGTTTTTAGCTACGGGTAGAATAGAGTCTGTGCGGAAAGAGAACCGTCATAAGATTTGAGTGCGATGCTGTGTTTAATTACAGGGTTTGTTATGTTACAACACTGTTATGTCATTTTATCATCGTTATCGGCAATGAGATACTGGTCGATTCTAAGCTCCAGAGCCTTGAAAATCGGCGCCAAGTTGCCAGTCTGTCGGTTTTTTATCGGTTACGTTTCGGGGAGTGTGCGATGGAATTGCATGTACTAATTCCTCCTAGACCGTTCCATCATCGGACTAAAAGACGTACGGCGATGCGTCATCGGTACATGGTGGACATCCCACCCATACGCACCAAACTTTTTGGGAATACTTTTATTATGCGTACAGCTAAGGACTGGAATTCCCTGCCAGAGTCTGTATTTCCTGATCGCTACAGATTGGGGGTCTTTAAGTCAAGAGTAAATAAGTTTCTTCTAGGTAAGCGTGCTACATCGTCGACCACATAATCGCTTACCACCAGCTGAGTTAGTGGTCAAGCGCGAACCTATAAAAAAAAAAATACTTCGACTGTAACATATTGATATTTTGAAACTATGTTAGAAATATTATTATAATATTTTCAGTATGTTTTTTGTAATATTATTATGGTTTTATAAAAATCATATTGTTACATAAACCATCTTGTAATTTTACATATTATATGTATTTTATCTACTATATATGTGTAATTTATATATAATTATTAAAATTATAACAGTCTATTTTAAATTTCCTTATTACTGTGTCTTCGTCTATCATCCAACTTTCCTGTCGCAAGTCTGCTGCAAAAAATTCTATTGAAATAAGCAGTACCTTTGTGCTCTTCTATTTGCATTCTTTCTTTTCTCTGTTAAGAGTTTTGCGTGTACATAAATTTATTAAAATTGTTAGCTTCATTTTACGCCACGACGGTTCTCTTTCCGCACAGACTCTACTAACTTCTCTGAATGGTAAGTTGACTTTTGAGAACCTTTTAGTAAAAAACCGAAAAAAGGTTCAACTCAAATACAGTAAAAAACCTGCAATCTTAAATGTTCGACAATGAGTCTTAATGTCTCCTTCACAACTGAATTCAGTTTTTCATTGAACAATTGACAGTTCATAATAACGTATCTATTAATAGTTAATATACAAACGCTTACGACCGCGAACTAATGATCATGATTAATGACCAAAAGGATATGTACAAAGTATCATTATCTAATGTTATGTCAATATTGTTCTTGTTGTGGCCGATCGTTTAGTTTGAATACGTCATCAATTAGCGATCATTTAGTGTTGTAGAAAGTATAATGTTCGTTGTGTTCGTATCAAGGGGTGTGGTTCTGTGTGCAACATATCCTTGATGTAATTTAATCACCATCTTTATATACTGTAAGCTCGCGCTTGACTATCTCTACTACTATCTCACCAGATGTTTCGAAATTTTCACAATAATTTACTATGTTATCAAACAAACAAAGAAATTTTTTTTCGGAATTTGCGGAAATCGGTGTTCCAATTTTGGGATCTTCGTTTTTTGACACCGACTGTCGAAATTGAAGTTATTTTTCACTTTGTAGTGTTTTTATTTTTGAAGTCGGTTGTATTTTTTGTTAAAAAGTTTTTTATTTTTTCACTTTTTAGTTGTGGGTACATAACGGACCAATTCTCCAAAGTGAAGCCAGAATAGATTAACCCAGAAACAAGAAGCTTAATCAAAAACGGTGGAATTAGAGTATACCAGGGTGAACTGTTCACACCTGCGTACCCCTTTAGAGCGTGCTAGTATGATGTTATGTTATGAAACGATGTAAACAATAAACAGACATCCGATTGCAGCTATCCCGAGTGATTTGCCATCATTTATTGAAGAGGTCTGATGTATATCTCCGAAGTTCTTCATCAGATCTTGATCGAATTTAAATGGGACCACATGTCAAGCACCAGCTTTCAAATAAAAAAAGAATCAT
This sequence comes from Orthosia cruda, assembly GCA_964057195.1. Lineage (NCBI taxonomy): Eukaryota > Metazoa > Arthropoda > Insecta > Lepidoptera > Noctuidae > Orthosia > Orthosia cruda. Next base: position 12,336,097 of record OZ059843.1, read on the forward strand.
CAAAATCGGTTCACCCAATAACAAGTTCAAGTAAAAAAAATAAAAAATACAGTCGAATTGAAAACCTCCTCCTTTTTTGCGAAGTCGGTTAAAAAATACAGTCGAATTGAAAACCTTCTCCTTTTTTGCGAAGCCGGTTAAAAATAAAGTGTGCATAAGTCTATGATCGTGGGTCAAATATTAATTTGTTCCCAACAAAATTAAAAAGTTGTTTATCTGTATGAACGGCACACTTTTATACGTATTATTTTATTTGGTCGTCTATTCAGATTATGTCGCACTAGGAAGTCAGCAACAAAAAAGGCATGTCGTGCCTTTAAACTATGTCACATGGTTGTCCCGTGCTAGCATTTAAGACAAGTTGTAAGACATGACATGAAATAAATTTGTGCGTATGGCTGGAATGTCCACCATGTACCGATGGCGCATCGCCGTACGACCTGTAGTCCAATGATGAAGCGGGCTAGGCGGAATTAGATCGTGCAATTTCATCGCACACTCCCCGAAATGAAACCAATAAAAACCGACAAGCTGGCAACTCGGCGACGATGTTCAAGGCTCTGGAGCTTTGACTTGACCAGTGCCTCTTCGCCGAAGAGTCTCTTGACCCGCTTTTCGATCGACTCTAGTGCATCAAGCTGGTATTTGGCACATCCTCCCCAGAGATGAGAATCTTAAAACAATATGTAGTTGAATATAAGTATTTTATTACCAACTTCAAAAAAAAGTAGGTAATCAATTCGATACGTATTTATATAACATTGTTGGAACTACGCAATATTCAAATTCAATATTATTAATATTTTCTATGTTGGCTTCTAAAGACGTGTGCCAAATTTTATAAGTGTATGTATGTTTGTCCACAAATTTATCCAAAACTAGTTATCGGATCGTAATCATTATTTTTGTGTTGGATTGAGTATCTCTCAACCTAAACAAAAGTGCAAGTTTCATGAAAATTGGTTCAGCAGTTTTCAAGATATGGAGGATTAACCGACCTCCTTTGCGACAAACGGCATGAATGTGTAAATTGAGTTATTAAGGGTATTTTGTCAATCCTTTAGGTACCTTACTATAGAACTTGCTCATTTTTATGATGGTGTACTAAAACTAATCATCATCTTCCTGCTTGCTTTCCCATGTTACTTGGGGTCGGTATAACACGTTTTCTTCTTCCATATCGTCCTGTACCCCGTCACGCCATCACTGACTTCCTTTTCTTTCATATCACTCACAGAACAGAAAAACCCCTTCTATATCACTACTCACACAGTCCATCCATCTTTTCTTTGGCCATCCCCTCCCTCTACATCCATCCACATTTATATTCATAACTCTTTTAATAATATGCGTTTCATCCCTCCTCATCACATGACCATACCAGGAAAAACGGTTTTCTTTCAACTTGTCTGTCACTGGCGCCACGTTCAAACTTCCTCTAATATACTCATTTCTCACTTTATCCATTCTTGTCACTCCGCACATCCATCTCAACATTCTCATCCCTGCTACATGCAAACTCTTTTCATCAATCTTTTTCACTGCCCAATATGCTGCTCCATACAGTACGACAGGCCTAACAGAATAGAATTGTATACTCTTTATTATGTACACCATATAAGTCCCAAACGGTCCTAATCACGGACTTGTAAGTTTTCCCCTTACTAAAATCAATAAGAGCGAAATAAAAACTTCAATACACAAAAAAATAAACCGATTTCAAAAACAAAACACTAAATTAAGAAGTTTGCTTTTGAAGTCGAAAAAGTTTTTTAGTTCCAAGGAGACACAATCTGTCGGACTTCCACCAGGTTAGTAGTTAGGACGCCCAGAAAATGGGTAACGTCAAATCTCTTACCAACACTAGTGTCAGATTGTATGACTTCTAAGTTTCTGACTACCGTAACAACTGACAAATAACCTCAAATGAGGCAAGGTGGCAACTCGGCATGTAATGGATGGCCACCCATCCATGGGCCGACCTCGATTAGCGTTACTTAACATTGAAGATCGATCTATGCGGCAGTTATTACTTCGCTTGACTGAAAGGCATGTACAATGTATGTATCTAATGGTATTTGAATATTGTTCTTGATGTGGCCAATCGTTTAGTTTCACTACGTCATCAATTAGCTAATATTTAGTGTTGTAGAAAGTATAATGTGCGTTGTTGGTCATTATTGTACGTGAAGGTAAGGGTGTGGTTCGGTGTACTTACTTACTTTTGTTGGTCACAAATTTTCGCCCTTTCATTTAACGCTCTCTTGCTTTTCTGCATACAGGTTCGAGGGACTCAAGTTGATTTTGCCACCCTGCAGGGTCCCCAACAATCTTAGTCCAAGTCTTAAGGTTCTACTAGTTTCCGTATTTCTGCCCCATTCCTAACCAAGTCTGGCTGAGAGACATTCAAGCTTCTGACTATGCAAGCTGTTCGCAAGGTCTTCTGAAAAACAAATCCTTAAAGGTGAGACCGCACTAGGCGTAACTGCGCGTCAGCGGAGCGACGCGACAAAATATATTGTATGAGATAAAGTGTCGCGTCGTGTAGTTCCGCTGCCGCGTAGTGCGGTTTATCACATACAAAGTATATTTGGTCATGTCGCGTAGCGTCGCTCCGCTGACGCGTAGTGCGGTTTGGCCTTAAAGCGTAATTAAGAAAATAACAGAAAATTTTACCTACACGTGGGCCAAACTGCAAGCGGAGCTAATGTAATTTACAGTAGGTAGCAAAATAATGGACTACATTTTAGTAAATAATTGTAGGTGTGTGTTGGTCGTGAAATTCCTTACAGCCTACAATGCAACTGGTCTATATAATCCGATATGGGTTGATATAAAAACCTACACATCATAAGTTATAATCGGTATTGATAGCAGAGTAGGTGTGACATGTTGACAAGAAGTATGTAAGTAAAGTCCAGCATATTCATGATGATAATACTACATTATTGCAAAGGCCGGGAAATAGGCAATTGCAGATCGAGTGTGAGTTCGAAGGCCGAGCTGTAGGCAAGGATTTCACTAATACGAGATAGGCAATTACCATTTGCGCCGAGGCATATTATATATAGAGCTTTTCTTAAAAGAATGCATGGAAATAAAACATACTTTTTATATTATACATTTAATTTAATTAATATTAAAAGTTACAACAACATTGCTGGAGCGTTGTAACGTTCCAAATTCAAAAAACGTAAAGGATTTCATTTTCTTTGTCCGTAAATTCGGCACATCCCGTGTTTTCTTTTTAAATAATGACAATATTTCCATGCATGTTTGAGAAACATATATAAATACGTACATAAAATCGCATTTTCCCATGGGTGTAGGCAAAACCTACAGATTTACACCTGCTATGAAGATAAAATGGCGATAACGTAATTAAAAATCCATTAAAGGCAATATTGTGGCCAATACCATATGAAGAAGGAAACATCACGACCATGCAATCAATAAACAACGAGACAAAAAATTAATAGAAGCCTTTTAATTTGTAATTTTCCAAACGCAACCCAATAATGTTTTCATTGTGCGTCCAACTATAACAAAAAAATAAATTGACGCATCGACTGCCTCACAAAGACTATCAAACAATTTAATAGGACTGTCAAAGGCGCTTTAATTACTTCCTAATATTGACAAAGCAAGTTTTTGTGGCTCCCGGACCATTATGTCAAGAGAACTATAAAAAAACACAAACATCGGTTCACTCCTAATACATCCTATTGACTTTAACTTGGTCTCCCTACTGAACTCGTAATGGTTCTTTTAAATACTCTTTCTATCAAACAGTACCACTCAAGAGCTTACCATATTTTCATCAGCTCAAAGTTGAGTTTCCGTTGTGCTATTCCATGACGTCGGGTGTTCTTAATGAATCCAATTATAGTATTACTTACAAATCACTTCTAGTTTGTTGTACCGTGAGTAATCTCCATCTTTGGATGGACTGTGGGCATCAATAGCCAGTGGATATGGAAATGGATTACATTCGCACGTAAGTGTTCTAGAAAAATCACCATTTCAGTGTTAATTGGCGACACTTTGAAAGCTTCCTTGGCCTTCTCCGAAGCTTCTATTGAATATGCAAGTTTCTTATAAGTGATGATCTAAGTACCTTTATATCAAATAAGAACATAAGGATGTGTAGAGTGTATAGTCCGCGGCATGTAAGTTGGCAAGGTTTTGGCGAATTGGGGATAACTTCGCGCATAGTACGCCAACTGACCAGAATTAGAGCTCCTGGTTTTCTCAGTACATCTGTGTAAGATCTGGGTGACCCGAGGGTTTGTGTCCTTATCTGGGTGACAGCTGTGCATTCAAAAAGCACGTGCGCCACTGTTGCCTCAGCCTCCATGCACTCCCTGCACAGAGGACTGTTCGTTATGCCTATTGCATGGAAGTGTTTGTTAAATGAGCAATGTCCCGTGATGGTTCCCATCACCAGGCACAGGCCATTCCTGTCCAGGCGTAATAGACGCCTGGTAAACCTACTATCCAAGGATGTCAAAGCTTCTTTGGACTGCCTGCAGCCCGGTGTCCAGGTCCACCAGTTCTCCGCCTGTGTCTGGGTGAATTCCTGTAGTAGTGTGTGTGTGTGTGTGTCTGTAGTGAGTCGGTGTGTGTGTGTTTGTGTGTGTCTGTAGTGTGTCGGTGTGTGTGTGTTTGTGTGTGTGTGGTTGACGGGGATGGGTATTTTATAAAGAGGTATAGTCCCCGGCATGTAATTTGGCAAGGTTTTGGTGCAGTGGGGATATGTTCACGCATAACACGCGAACTGACCAACCACCACATAGAGCGAACGGAACGTGGACGCGACGCAATTGGTCAGTCGATCCTTGTGCCAACTGACCAACCAATCGCGCGCTCGGAGCGTTCGACGCGCCTCGCTTCACTACCAAAGAGACCTAAAAATGACTTCTGCGCATCTAACGATTCTTGCCAACTTACGTGCCGGGGATTATACCTACGTGTCGTAATCTGAGGCTTCGTCAGAAGAAAAGTTATCTAGTCCGAGCTGATGACCGCTGCTGAAAATTAAACTTTTTGAACGTTTGGACGAGTTCTGAAAGTAAATATTGCTAGAATAACAGTATATAATATGTACTTCAACACACTTTAATCATCACCGCCATACTGAAGATAATTTTGTAACCCATCTCTACCTACTATTAAATTTTGCCAAGCACAAGACAATATTGACATTGAGAGAATTGTGGGCACAGTCCTAATTGTCATGAATAAAAATAGAATATAATAACTCTGTAACGCTTTTTGAAAAAGGAAGAGCCTCATTCTTCATAACGTCGGAAACAAAAGCTTAACAATTTTTCATCATAAAGAAAGTAGATGACTTTTCAGGAACTTGACGTACAAATAAATCCAGTATATATAAATAAAAAAACAACCTAGAGCAGTAGAACCTCTAATCCCGTACCAAACTAGACCAGAACGAGAGCGAATGTATTATTCAGGCGCGTTATCAAGGCGCGCGCGCTCGCCTCACAAATTGTGCGCCTGCGCAGCCCCGCTAGATAACCGACACGTCACGACGCTGGTGTAAGGAAGTCGGCTGATGGATGTTGAATGGTCAGGAAGAATAGGATGTGTGTTCAGCATGAACGCGTTTGTTAGGCTGAAGTGGGGTAATAAGGCGATGTGTCACTTTATGTGGGTGGTTTTGTGTTTCGGTTTTAGTGAATATCTCGTTGCTGGAGTATAGAGTATCAGGAGAGATGAAACGCATGTAACTAAGAGTTATGAATGTAAATATGGATGAATGCAGATGGCGGTAAAATAAAATATGGATGGGTTGTGTGGAGGAGCAATCTCATTGATATCACAAACTAGCGGACGCCTCGCGGTTTCACCCGCATAGTTCCCGTTTCCATGGGAATACAGGTACAAAAGTAGGCTATGTCACCCGGGGATAGTGTAGCTTCCCAATGGTGAAAGAATTTTTGAAATCCGCCCAGTCGTTTTAAGTTAAGTAAGATACAAAAATACAAATCTTTCCTCTTTATAATATTAGTATAGATATAGATGTGAAAGTTTGGATAGACGTGTGTGTGGATGAGTGGATGTATCTATGTTTGTTACTCAATCACGCTAGAAAAGCTGAACGAATCTGGATGCATTTTGGCACAGACATGCATTATAGTCTGGAATAGCACGTAGCACATACTTTTCATCTCGGTATATATGTTCGCTTGGGATAAGAAAACACTTTTCACGCGGGCGAAGCCGCTGGCAGAAGCTAGTATGAAATAAAGGGGAGTCTGTGATAGCGTGACGTCTGACAGGACGAAATGGGAGATGAAAACGTGTTACACCAACTCCAAGTGACTTGAAAAAGGGTAGGAATATAGCGATGATTATTTAACTGTGTCAGTTATAAAGGCTGTACTCTGATAAGTGTTTAACCTCTGATTAAACACAAATCAGATATTTGCCATCACAGGAATAGTACATTACTGCAGCGGCCAGCAAAAGAGGCATTGATGGACGAACGTGTAAATGTGGGCCGAGGCGAAACCGGGGCACACATACGTAAGTCCATCAATGCCTAGTTGTGGCCAAGGCTTGTATAGTGCTTTTCTCAAATAATGCGCGGAAATTAAAACTAAGTAGTACCTAGAAATCATTTTGTCAAATACAATTACTTTTCAAAATCAATGACGACCAACGAACAACAATAATTATTCCCGCGTTAGGCTTAGCACGCACTGCGATTTTCATTCGCGTGTTTTTTTTTTATCGCCCATTCTGCGGCCTATAGAATTGTATGAAGCTGCACGCATTGCGGTAAAAAAATCACGCGGGAATAATTCTATAAAAATCCGCGCAAATAAAAATCGCAGTGCGAAGCGTTCATTTGTTTTTTTTTCAATAAACAGCTTTCTATCTGCAAGCCAGTTCGAAATTTAAATAAAACCTTTGATAAGTTACCTCCTTGGTTGCCATGTTTCGGAGTAAAAGATTGTTCCATTTTTAAATAACACGACAGATATGAGTTTACTATGTAATTTATTTGGCCGCTACACACGACAGATATGGATTTTCATACAACTTTTGCCGGCCGCTGCTCGCATGTATTTGGCCTGTACTGCAATTTCGATTTATCTCGAAGAAGGTTGTCAAAATAATGCTCAAATTTCCAAGCATGTTTGAGAAAAAAGAATTTCTTTATTGCAAAATGATATTTTTACAAACAGAAGTCATTGTAGCAACAACAAATTCATGATAGAATACCAACAACGACAGTTTCGTAACGACATTGTAGAAACTGCGAATATTTAATGTGTTGCAGAAAAAATATTGGATTGGAGTTACACATTTATTTTGTACAGTCAACACCAAATATTTATGTGAGGAGATTTATGAGAACTTTTTTAATAATTATGTTGGTGTCACTGGTGAAGACTGCCTAAGTTTTCATTACATAGAACGTAAGTCCTTTAATTTTTAAGGGATAACACCGTTACCTACACCGCTATTCGTTTAAAACTAAAGAAACATACAATAGCACTTACAATGTTTTCCTGAATTTTTCTATTTTTCAGTCCTTTTCCAACATTTCCAACTTTTCTTTCCCTGAAAACCTGATTTGGATAGCCAAATCGGTCTAGCCGTTCTTATGCAGACCAACGAAAAGCATTTAATTTTTATAAAATCAGAATCACGCCTATATTCCACGAAGAGTTGGGACCAGGTCAAGCAAAATGTTATAAAAAAAAGAAAAAAGTAATTTTTTTATTTAATTTTTTTATTTGTTATTTTCCACAGACATAAATATAACTAGATAACGCAAGTCCCTCCATCTGTATGAAAACATTTCCTATGCCTCGGCCAACTTTTTATATACATTCTTTACAGCTCAATATGGCATATAATGGCATTTTTCTAGATTTCGGTGCCGATAATGCTAAATAAACAGCTCAGATTACAATCATTATTAAAACATAATTCTAAGTGTGGGTGAATAATAATCATAATATAATATGCTGAGAGGACAGACGGACAAATTAACGGACAAAACAATAACAGAGTGATATAGTCCCCGGCAGGTAACTTGGCAAGGTTTTGGCGTAGTGGGGGTAAGTTCGCGCATAGTGCGTTAACTGACCAACCACCATACAGAGCGAAAGGAATGTGGATACGATGCGATTGGTCAGTCGATCCTTGTGTCAACTAACCAACCAATCGCGCGCTCAGAACGGTGCTAAACGTTCCCCGCGTCCCGCTTGGTAACCAAAGAGACCTAAAAACCGACTTGTGCGCATCTAACGACTCTTGCCAAGTTACGTGACGACAACTATACCCCAGCGCTGGCAAACGAAGTAAAGGACGACAAATGAAACATTGGGAAGATGACCTCAAAAAAGTTGGCGGTCCAAAATAGATCAGAATTGTGAGGGACAGAGATAGGTGGAATTCTTTGGAGGGCGCCTTTATCGAAGGTCAAGCGGTGGTTGAAAAAACCGATCGTCAGGAATAAATACGTATTGTTTTGTAAATTATGTTAAAACAGCAATAAAGGCTTTACGGCAATTTTATTTAATATATATATAATCTATATTTTCAGTATTGAAAAATTTAAGTATAACCATTTCAATTTCAAGATTGAACAATGATCACATACACTTTTTACCTACTGACTGTACTTGTCGTCTCGGTCTAGTGATTAAACAAATTACTTTCATATTGGTTGACGCACTGTCTGCGAGCTTTCGATGCAAGTTTCATCATACAAAATAGTATATTGGAATACTTTGTTCACGAAATTGTATGTAAATTCATTGTGAAGAGATGAAAAGGCGACGGATTTCTTAATTAAAATTCGTGTCTACTGCACTTTCAATCACTACATTGAGATTTGATAGTTAAATGATTACCTAAGCCTTTGTAAGTAACGTCTTAGTAAACTTAATACCTATAGTTACTCACCGCACTGACTTCATTCACTGTTCTTTCTTAATTCAGTCTATTTCTCTGTGGAATACTCTCCCCCAGGAAATCAGGATGGCAACCAGCCGATTAACCTTCAAAGTCAAAGTTCGCGAACACATACGTAGGAAGTTGGCAGTAGTATCGTCACAGCGCTAATTTTTTTTCGCCATTGTCTATTTCAACTAATTGTTAAGTAGTACCTGTATTTAGTTTATTTGTTTTAGTATTTATTTTATGATTGGATTGTATTTATTTATAGCTTATATTCAAATCCATTTTACTATCGTTATTGCACCTACCACTATTTGTTTCACCATCACCCAAAGGTCGACTGTTAGAAAATGCCTAAGGCATTAAGTCCGCCTCTGTACGTGTATGTGCTTAAAGTATTAAATAAATAAATAAATAGTAAGATGGAATTCTAGTTTATAGGTACATGATGCTGTTGAATCCTTGCTTTACAGGAAATTACTGCCATTTGTAATATAATTATCTGCCTACGCCCGAATGTCTGAAATAAGATAAGACTTTAGTCTGATATTCCTTGGGAAGCCAAGAAGTATCGTATTAACTAGTAGCTTTAATATGGACATCGTATAATTTACAGAAAATTTTGATAAAGGAAGCAAGTAGATGATTGGGGTAGACTGCCAGTGTAACCGTATTCAGCTGGATATCGGTCTTTGAATTTAAATAACCATCAAGCTGAAACCGTTGTTCTATCATTACCATTTTTTTTTTGTTTATTGCGGGTATTATGGTCCCGGTCTTTTGAAAGGCGTGCGAGGAGCCGAAGCCAACTCGTAGAGGCCCCATTAGGCATGTATCAGGAAACGTGACAACAACCAATGATTATCCCTGTATGCACTACGCAACTGCACCCAAGGACAATCCCCGGTTAGCGCCGGACTATTGCAAATTATGGAGAAAAATGTATTGAGCTATGGATTTTGTAGATTTAGTGTATCGATTGCCCAAAACTATGGGACTACCGGCCCCTGCCCAACGATTGTTGAACTAAACGGCTATAAAATGGCAGGGGTGACTGTGCACACTCAATTAATGGGCCCCCCTAAAGGGTCGCTAGCACTTTAGTGACGTAGCGCCAAGGTGGCAACATATCCGGAGGTGCTTGAGGAGTGGAGAGGTATACCACGGCAATCAGGACAATCCCGGAAGTACGGTCGAGATCCCTACCAGCACCCTACTGGGTTAACTTCCTTCCTTCGAGCACGTTTGCTCTTGCGAATCTCCACTCAAGCCAGCCAATTAAGGCAAGAGAGAGGTGAGAGCTCTGATCTAGTTTTCACTCCAACCTGCCAATAAAGGCAAGCCAGAGATGAGGAACAACATTACCATTATTATTATGTCTTTTATTTATTACTTTTCTTATTATCTACATTTTTTTATATTTTTATAAAATAAATAAAGTAAAATAAAAATAGCGGCCAACAGGGTCCAAGCTACCGACGTTCGGGACTCCAGAGAGAGGAACCTCCGAACAATACGAGCCGTGTCTAGAAGTACTGCTTTCTGAAGCAAGCCCTTGATCCAGCCGCAAAACGAGAGCCTCCTAAGGTGTTGGTCAATCGTGGTTATTAAGCCATTGGCTGACACAACTATCGGTACAATGATCGCTGAGTCCACATCCCACATGTCGACAAACTCGCGAGCCAAGTCAAGATACTTGATTTGCTTATCTTTCTCGGCTTTCACGAGGTTCTTGTCATACGGGACAGTTATGTCAACAATCATTGCAAACCTCTTGATTCGGTCCACCACCACTATATCAGGCTTATCAGCCATAATAGTCCTGTCAGTGATGATGGACCGATCCCAGTGCAATGTGATATTGCCATTCTCGAGAACTGGGTCGGGTACATACTTGTAGTACGGCACCTCCGATGCCACAAGAGTATATTACATTATTAGTAGGCCCAACCCTTGAACAACAGAAGCTTTCTTTAGTATTCCGTAGGAAAACAAGCGGGTACCGTACCATAAACCAGTGGGTACGTGACGTCTAGCGGAAAAGGCCTACACTATAGTCAATCTGTATAAACAATCGGTAAGTTACCATGGTTACCACGGCCTACTTTCTTTCTTATCTTTATCCACCTGTCGTACGGACGCGACTCGAATCGAGTGCTCGGATACGAGATTGATATCAAAAAGCTTATAACAATCACGGTGTCCATCTCAAATATAGCAATTGCTTTTATATATTGAAATGTTTAGTTCTGAATAATAAGCATAAAATTAATATAAAACAAAAACTGGAAAACCTTTATTTCTTTAGTAATTTGTTACTTTGCACTTCCATTGGCGAAGAAAGAGAAAAAAAAATATTTTTCCCTAAAGGCCAGGTGCGCAGTTCTCGTAATCGGCGAGCGTGTATGACTAGATGTATGAACGTGAGTGAAGCAAAAGAAGTATGGGTCATAGCCGGTGGCGTTCTGTAGTTTCTGCTTACCCCCATGGGAAAGCAGGTATGAGCTTATGTATGTATGGGTTCCCTATCCATTTGCATAAAAACTTTGGACATAATATAACATGGCATAGTTTTGTTTATCCTAATTATATTTACGCATAACATTATTTTCGCATATTTTTTTTAGCATAATTACTCTAATCATAATAATGTTTAAGCATAACATTCTAAAGCATAAATTTGTTTACGCATAATGATATTAAAGCATATTTTTTATGCATAACAAATACACATTTTTATACAATATAAATAAATAATTCTTATTCTATGATAATATGGTTTCAATATTTTTTTTATTCTTCAAATTTTTAAAAGCTGAGGTGTTGCTCAAGGAGGTGTATTGGTGATTTGACACATACTTTCGAATTTAGCCGAAATAAAAAAAAAATACAAAATCCATCAAACAAATGACAGTCGGACAGAAACCTTCGAACGCAGTCTTTTTTCAAATATCAACGTCAAAATGATAATCGCGTGAAACTTCAAATAATTGGGTGATTGATTTGTGACAAAAAACCGTTTGAAGATAGCGAAATTGATCAGCCGCGATGTTTTTGTTCATTACTGGGAAGCTGAGAAGCAGTGAACAGTGTTTTTGTTCAGATGCGAGTCGATTCTGGTTCACTTTTTTTCGAAACATAATTACAATTACCTTTTTCCGAGAACTTCACATAATAATAGTATTTACATTGAAGGCAAACTGTATACTAAAATTACCATGACATATATTACGGGAAAGTGGAGCATTTATTTATTGACGCCATCGTAATATTGAAGAAGCTTTTTAAAACCACCAGAGTGTTTTTTCATCTCACTCGTAGTACTGTCTTTATAGGCTATGGTTTTTCTTCATTCTGCCAAGTTTTCACGATGTGTTTTTATGATACAGGCAATGATATTCAAATAAACAGTTTCGTTATACACTCACAAAACAATTGAAAAAAGTGTTCCGCACTCACACTTTCATTCATCTGACATTTCAATACAAGTCGAAAGAGATAGCTTGATAAAACCAACAAGAAAAAAAGAGACAGCTAGTGTTTGTCACTTGCGTGTGAATGTAAACAAACATTATTCTGACCACCAATGTTGTTATCTTTTTCTAACCTCCAAATATCAGAATATTAGGAAAAAAATGAAATAAATTAGTAAATTGAGGCGTATTGCGTACTTACATATGGTATGAGATCCCTTCTGTTTTATGTACTTTGGTATCATAATTGGTACAATTTCTAAATACACACGCTGGCATTTTTTTATTTTGTTTTTGTTTCAACAAAGCGTATCGCTTTTCGCCATGCGTGACATGAAGACTAAAGGTCACAATTGTGACCTATTCGAGTCTTCACAATGCTCATAACATATCTGTTTATTTGAATATAATTGGATACAGGATATCAAACAGGCTTAATCTGCTGCTGCCAGGACAGTAAAGTAGGAACGCGTTGCTGACCTAAGAAATAACGCAGATATGTCCCATACACCTGCAAAATAAGCATATCAGATCAAATGTAATTTTGCATTGCGCTAGGCTTCTTAAGGTTACACTAGTCGAACGTTCTTCCATACAAACGTAGTCTGGCCATTACTCCACTGTTTGAGGACGTACGTTCACAATAAAAAATGGTATCAATTTGTCTCATCATTATCTATGTCTAGCCCTGTAAGGAAAAAAAGAAAAAAATAATGTAAGTTATGAGCGTCGAAAGTTCCATAGTTCAACACTAATTTTAACGCATCTTTGGGCGGTAATAAATACCATAAGAAGAAGGAACATTGCAAAACGGCCTCCATACATACAGGGATAGATAAGTAATTCAACAATGCAAATAAAATTTAGTCAGAAAATATACATTTAGTAGTTTTTTCATGATATCTAGACTCCCAAAGGTCTGTTTATAAAATTTCGCGCGCTCGTTTTCGTCCTAAATCATCATCCATTTCAATACAAATTTACAAAAGTGCTAATTCGTACGCGAACGAACTAGCTTCTTACTTCTCATCACAGCATCTATCTCTTTCGCACGTGTTGTCGGATGAGATAGCATGCATTTTAACCTCGCGCACAAAACAGTTCGTGCCGTCGACTAGGGAAACCTTAAGATTTATTCTTTCACAAAGACCTCTAGTGCAATATCGTGTCTCTTCTTGCCAATCGTATACCGAGAAAATAACAATACTATTCAACACATAAATCACCGACAAATCAGACCTTATCAATACATCATCTGAACAGCATACCATACAAAAACGTTCCTAAAAACCTCCTGACCAAACAATGCAGTTTAATTTCGTTATTTATAATAAACACAGCAGGCAGGAAGCCTTTGTATCGCCTAGCTCAAATCATAATAAGCCTCTTTAATCAGATACTGGAACACTTTTAATTTTGTTCTGACCTTCGTCTGTCGGCCACTCACGAGTGAAAACGAGAGGCAGATTAACAATCGCGATCGTGCACAACCTACCACCGATTGAAGAGTTTTATTGTGGTACCGCTGAGGACAGAACTGTTTGGCTTGTGGGTATGTTTTTGTATTTTCGCGTCCTGTGGATTGAGCATAAACCTTGCCAAGTGGACGAGTATACCACTGATATGATGCACTCCTGTGCATCTTATCATTGGTATACTTGTCTGTCATACTTGATAAGTCTCTGTTATTGTCCTTGGGTTCCCAAAGAACAATAACCAAAGACTCTACCAGATAAGCTCTACCACATAGAAAAGTAAAAAAAAATGATTTCAATGTTATCTTGTCCGTTCTTCTTCACGTGTTTTCCGAACGGATGGTAGAATTATTTTATCTTGTTCCCCCAGCGACTTCCCCGAGCCGAGGTTCGACCCCATAGGGGGTAGCCCTCAGCGTGGTCGCTTGGGTTTAGCTTTTGTGCCTGGCTGGAGGCTCTAGTTTAGTCTCCACAGGATCGCCCGGTTCCTAAAACTGGAAAAAAATCTTTTAAAACGGACGTAAATCAAAAAAGAAAAAAAAAGTCTTTCTTTTCTTTTACCGAAGATTATTTTATATGACATTAGAAGTGTTTTTTTTAGTTTCTGTCAACACCAATGGGAAAAAGGCAAGTTGTCAAGTGCTGTAATTCAATCTTAAAAATTATGTTAAAACAGAAATACGTACTGTTTTCCTATTTCCTTTTCTAACTCAAACATTTATCCTTCTACACCATCACACAGCAAAAAAAAATACTTTTTACTACGTTTATTTTATTTAAAAATGTAATTGTTTCAGTCCCTAACAGTGTTGATCGCGATGGTACCAATTCGGCGTCGCCGCGAAGCCTTCGACTGGCCGCCCGCTCGGCACGTGCGCGGGCGACGCAGAAATGACGTTATGCAGTCCTGTAATATGTTTGAGTAAGATATTAAATAAAATGTTGCATAAAAGAAGCTTTTATGTAACTATATGGTCCATCGAGGTGGTATTTTTTTATTATTATAAATATAACATAGAAGTAGAAGTTTCTCTTTTAGTAGGCAGTAGACCACTATTAAGGTTTTTTTTCGGCAGTAGTGGGCAATCCTTCTTGGATGCCCAAGTTGTCTCACATACGAGCCAGTCTGGCCAGTGTCTCACTTACTGTCTTGTGAGGTGCTTACCGACTAAAACATTCCATATAATGAATCCACAGACATGGCGGCCGTGCCTTTATTTATTGTTTTAAAACATGCTTTGTTGTGGGCAACTCGACGTGCAAGTGGTGGTTACACCAGAGCTAAAATATAGTAATTGTGCTCCTACTGGACAATTTTGATTAATGCATAGATGTTCTAGAGTACATCATAATTATAATGTATATATTTTTATTTTACACATACATTAAAGTGCTTTATATGGGACGCAACTTGCGTCAGCACTGTTGCCGCCAGCTTCCTTGGTCGCATCGTCCTCTCACCGTCAGCAGCGGCGAAAGACGCCGCTGAGGAGAAGAGGGTGAAGTACGCACCGTGTTGGAAAACCGGTACCATTTTGTGTCCATTGCCGTTGAGACCATGGGCGATTGGGGCACTGAAGCCAAGAAGCTCATTAGTGAGATAGGGCACAAGCTCCGTGACAAAACGGGTGACTCCCGCTCCGGCTCGTTCTTGGTGCAAAGATTAGCCATTGCCATTAGCCACCCAACGTGGCAATGCAGCAAACGGCACCTTTGCGCCGGGAACAGTTCGGGAGACTCACTCAACACTTGCCAGCTGGTAGAAGGAGTCTGGGCAAGGAAATTTCGGTTTACATCCGGAAGTGAGGATACAATACAATTCGGGGTACAGGAACAGTTCGGGGCTGCTTATTTGACTCGCTTTATGACGGATCGTTGTGGGTTTGGCACCTAATTTTTAACCGACTTACCAAAAAGGAGGAGGTTCTATGTTCGACTTGGAGTATGTTTTTTTATTAATGTATGTACTTTAATAATAAATAATTTTATTAGTTAGACAAGTATTCTATTCTACATTATTTTACAATATATCTATTTTTGTTTATTATTGGTCTATATATCTTTTACTTTACTGGGTGTTGGTTCGGGTATTGTTGGGTTGGGACTCTCTACTAAGGTTCAGTGGAATCACATAATAAATCGTTCTTAAAACTGAAAAGAAAAGTCTGTTACTGATGTTATATAGGAGTTCGTGAATAGTTGGTGTTTTAGAGGAACATTTCTAATTCCTGCGTTGCCGTCGCCTGCTTCGTTGGTTTACCGCTGAACATGAAGTTCTTAAGAGCACTGGATTGAGCCGCGCCTATGTGGGTGTATTTGCTAAAGGAGCACCTCTGCCACCTCTGACGTAAACAAGAAGAAAAGCATGCTGTAAAGTCGTAGAATATGTTCAGTTAGATCGCGATTATGTATCCTCGGACTGCACAGCATGATTTTCTTTTTGTTTAGGTATTTTTAGTTCGATTGCAGTCGGGTTTCTTGTTTTTTTTAAATTAACTTTTTATTTATATCTTTTCAGTTATCTTTTCTTTTTCGAATTACTTATTGACATGTAAGTGTTATGTATTTTTGTAATCCCATTATTAAACCCTTCATTTTGATACCCCTTACGATGGGTTTGGAAGAAAAAAATTGGGAACCCCACATAGTGGCGCCAAAAGCCGCCAATTTTCTTTTTTCAGTTTTAATGTAGCCAGTGACACGCGCATGGTTAAGACAAATCGATTGACGTAAGAATAATTAAAATCGGCCTACGCGTTTGGTCTCTAGAACGCCACAGAGGAACAAAAATAGTACATACACAGACTGACACATTACCTTCATTTGCGTCGCGCTTTCGGGTGTACATTAAAATAAAGAATGAAATGATTTAGCCCTACGGTTTTCTCAATGTACATATAAGATATGCTGAAACAAAAATAAATTGTTATCTGAATCATAACTAAGTAACGCGATGAGTGGACCTTATCGCCACATATATATTTCTTCACAAATTAAGTAATCACGAAAAAAGCTCGGTGAGTCGTGAATGTATCATAAAAAGAACATGCTTGACATTCTTCAGATCTTAAGATTATATAGATGACAATCTTTGTGTGCTCCTGTTGTCACAGCCTCATTAAGCAAGTAGTTTGGTAATGGTGGTAGAATGCATCATACCTTTTTTGCAAAAGTTCCTTCATAGTTTGTAGCAATGTTGATAATAAGTCATCATCATTTCAGCCGAAAGACGTCCAATGCTGGACATAGGTCTCCCACAGTTGTCACCACATTGACCGATCTCGTGTGTCTCGCATCCAGCGGATTGCCGCAACCTTAACCAGGTCATCCAGTGTCCACCTAGTGGGAGACCTTCCAACGCATTGTCATCGGGTTCGCGGTCGCCATTCCAGAACTTTTCAGCCCTATCGGCCATCCATTCTGCGAGCAATGTGCCCTGCCCACTGCCACTTAAGTTTCGCAATTCTTCGGGTTATATAACTTTGGTTACCGATAGTAATAAGTATTCAGTAACAATTCTAATTTTAAAACAAGCTTTTTTATTGAAATATACTATATGTAATATCACTTTTCAAACACATACAATGAGCCCAAACACGTATCCCAAAGCCTAAATACTATCTTGTCTGCTTGAGGAGTTGCTATGGCCACCTTCCGGCTCCATCATGAGACTAGCTCCATAGAACCATACCTCGCCCTTGTAAAATATTGTTTCATGGTTTTTCATGGTATGCTAAATAATCCACAAATATTAGAATCGTTGGAGTTACTCGTTCCATACAGGAGGCTTCGGTTAGGAACGAGGGAAGGGCTGTTTAAAGTCCCGTCAACCCGCACTAACGTGTTAAAGTTTGCACCAGTGACTCGAGCAGTGAATAGCGTCTCTCTGCGTTTAGACATATTTTTTTGCTCTTTGGCGGAATTCCAGAGAGTGACACTTAGTGTGTTGTCCACTGTATAATTGGCGCCTCTACCGAGACCCGTTACTGGGACTGGCCAAATGGAAATGTATAACTACTTTGTTAGCTTGGGTCTTACCTGTAAAAATAAATGTACGTGTTATTAAATAAATAAAAACTAACTACTTTCCAAATATCATGTGATCAAGTCAAAACAAATCAACCGAAGTCAAGTCAATCAGTCAAATCAAATTTGACCATTTCTACAGTCGAATCGCTAATAGAATAGCAAGTCTCGGGTAAAAGTACACTAAAATATTTCAACTCGGTTTTACGTCATTACTATTAAATATACAAGAAAAGATTTATCTGCCCAGACTAGGGATTTTACTGAAGTTGAAATACGTCATCAGAAATTCTTTTCAATTATTAAAGCATTCAGACCCTTTTCCTAGAAACGGGTGATTCACAGCGTGACGCGAGGACAGACTGACCTCAGACAATAAACGTTGACATTGGTTAAATCTGACAAATTATAATGCACAAATAAAAACTCACTCATTAGGAACCGGAAAAATGTATTAATTACGCAGTGACGTAGGTTTGAAAGTCTAAAGTCATCCCGTACTGTATCACAGGGATAAAAAGATTAATGTCTTAAATCAGGTTATGGTTTTCCAAATAAAAAAAACTTTAATAGGTAACTGCCGATTTGAGTCGAGTAGTGAAAATCAATTAGATTCTAAGGCCCACATTCCAGGTTGGTTTGAAAAGACCGGTCAAGTGCGAGTCGGACTCGCGCTTGAAAGGTTCCGTACCATTATCGCAAAACGGCAAAAAATCACGTGTGGGAGCTCCACTTAAATATTTATTTTGTTCTGTTTTTAGTATTCGTTGTTATAGCGGCAACAAAAATACATGATCTGTGAAATTTTCAACTGTCTAGCTATCACGGTTCATCAGATACAGCCTGGTGACAGACAGACAGACGGACAGTGAAGTCTTAGTAATAGGGTCCCGTTGTCCTCTGGGTACGGAACCCTAAAAACCTCCACTCATATCAAACTAAAAAACCAATACCGGCAACTCGAAATATTTATTATTCCAGTTAGTGCCGATTTGAAGGACATGACTTGGAATATAGACCTAAGCCTCAGGGGCTCAAGGCACAATGTATAACGTCAACTTCTACTTCCCTTTTCAGGCTTTTCCAGCCTGGTAACCATACCGAACCTAACAGAAGCTTCAATCACGACTTACCCGAACTTCTGCCCAAACAGGGGAGAAAGTTCGGACTAACGCTTGGAGACTGGTCCCAAATATGCAGACCGCATTCAAAGAGACTATTCAGACTTAATATTCTCTGCTTATGAATAAAAAGTGTTTATTGTTTACAGTAATCTATATAAATTATGTGATATTGTGAGATGAGCGTATGTCGTGTAATCCTTATCCTTACATAGTATAAAACAAAGTCGCATCCCGCTGTCTGTCCCTTTGTATGCTTAGATCTTTAAAACTACACAACGGATTTTGATGCAGTTTTTTATTAGATAGAGTGATTCAAGAGAAATGTTTATATGTATAATACATGCAACCCGCATGTATTTTACATATAAACATTTCCAACAAGCCACTGGCAGAAGCTGGTTATAGATATTATCATTGTTGATTGTTTTCATTATTGTTATTTTTAATGCTTTTCATAAAACATGTCTTTAACTAATGCATTTGCCCTTTGGCCGTGTTATGTTGAAGTAAATAAATAAAATTTAAGAAAACCTGTCAAAGTTGTCAATTAATTTAAATAACCTTATGTAGTTATCAAATCTTGGAATTGTTGGAATATATGTTCATTTATTGTTAATGCCCGAAAAATACAGCAAAAGTGACAACATGAAAGCTTGGTATTGTTGGAATATATGTTCATTTATTGATAATGCCCAAAAAATACAGCAAAAGTGACAACATGTAAGCTTGGAATTGTTGGAATGTATCTTCATTTATTGTTAATGCCCAAAAAACACAGCAAAAGTGACAATATGAAAGCTTGGAATTGTTGGAATATATATTCATTTATTGTTAATGCCCGAAAAATACAGCAAAAGTGACAACGTGAAAGCTTGGAATTGTTGGAATATATGTTCATTTATTGTTAATGCCCGAAAAATACAGCAAAAGTGACAACGTGAAAGCTTGGAATTGTTGGAATATATGTTCATTTATTGTTAATGCCCAAAAAATACAGCAAAAGTGACAACATGAAAGCTTGGTATTGTTGGAATATATGTTCATTAATTGTTAATGCCCAAAAACTACAGCAAAAGTGACAACATGAAAGCTTGGAATTGTTGTAATGTATGTTCATTTATTGTTAATACCCAAAAAGTACAGCAAAAGTGACAACATGAAAGCTTGGAATTGTTGGAATGTATGTTAATTTATTGTTTATGGCCAAAAAAGTCGTGGAAAAATTTGTTGGCAACAATTCCGCTTTTTAACATAACGTAATTATTTTTTACAAGGTCGATTAAAAATGAGAGCAAATTGGTTCGGTTGTTACTGGGCGATAAAAAAATATTTTAATAAAGTTATGACCTCTTGGTTTTTTTGGTTTTACTGTAACTATATTTCATAAAAGATAGCTTGATATCTGCGACAGCTGTCAGTAACAATACAGTAACAATAGCGCTTGACAGGCTAAAAATAACGTAACAATAAAGTATACGTCGGTTTGACATATGTCGCAGAGATCAAGCTATCTTTTATGAAGTATAAGCGAGTGCAAAGCCTATTTTATAAATGAGAGTGTGATGTTTTTTAATCAATAATGCCTCAACGGCTGAACTGTATTTGGTTCACGGATAAACAATTGCCTGGATTAGAACATCGGATATTTTTTATCTACTTTCCGTCTGGCTAATTTCTGAATTTCATGCGGACGAAGCCGCTTGAAAAGGCAAACTAATAATTATAACCTCTCTGTTTTTCTTTTAACAAAACGATTAAAAATCTTTATTGACGTAGATAAAAATATATACAGTGTATTAATTAAGACTACAAACATCTACACTTAAAACAAAAACTACTAACTAACAAATCCTAAAAATATACTATTCTAAAATACGGCGTCGAAAAACGCCTCCACAACGTTGTCCACTGCTATTGTGGCCAAAAGATTCGCAGAATTGCCACGTTGTAAGGCAATGCTTATCCTCTGACCAAGGTAAAGCCCTTGGGTCACGCGAAGTGTCATCTAGGCGTTAAGACAGATCTTTAAATAATGCGTTAGCAAGAGTTTTAACCCTAAACTGCTCGAAAATATAAATGCCGATGAGGTTATTATACTTCCGCCGCTTGAGGTTTTCTGCAGCCGCAGTGGCCGCGATGACCTTGGAAGATGGGATGACGCAAGGGTATCGACACAATTAGCGTCCGACAAAAATCATAAATCTTTATTGATTCAGATACTTTTTAGTGCATAACTCAAGATAGGGCAACACAGATAAGACTAAAGGCAAATAACCTTTATTTATTCACCACATAAACAACCGGACAAGATAAACACACAATTTGCATAGGTAATCAAATAATTATAATATAATTGCGACCGAACTCAGCCGCACCTGACCAGTGCAGAGATAATCTCAACTAAATGCACTGTTAAAATGTCGTTTTAAATTATCGAATCCGGCTCTTTGTTTTGTGCTACAACTAGTTTTGTGATTTTCTAAAGATAAGTACTAGATATTATTGTGTAATATTGACATATCGTATCAAAGCCACAATTGTTAAATGACGTATGAATCTTTGCAATGGCCTTGTTTTAAATGGTCAAACTGGCTGATTGATTTTTGTTTTATTTCTTTCGGTGTTGTCAAATCTGAGAGTCACGTTCTATTTTTGAACTTGGAAGTTTCTTAATGTGCTTTGTTTATTTTTTTCTTCTTCTTAATTTTGACAAAGAGTTTGGTAAACTTTTTGTCTCAAATTAAGCCTACTTTGACAGCTTTAACACCTACTTTTATTGTTGACCTAGGGATTTTTAGATTGAGGATTTGGGGTTAAAACCTTTCAACAGACTTTCATGCCAAAATATGACAAGTTTTCTAACAAAAGTCAAAGTCAAATTCAACTTGGCCAAAAAGCGGCACTTTTGAACGTCGTACACAAATTAAAATTTATAAATAATAAAAGTTGATTCTACCGTGCATTCGGAAAAGTAGCTTGTTACGGAGAAGAATGCACAGGAAACTCCATACCAACTCATTAAAAAAAAAAATGTGTCTTACAATATTTACATAAATAGATACATTAATAAATTCATAAATGTGAGGACCATGCACCCAGAAAAGCACTATACACTATACTACGTACAGGTATATATAAAAGTAAAATTAAACCAATAGGTACTCGACTCCAAGTTCTCAACACAGAAATCGAGGGCTAATATTGCATGATAAGCTTGAGCACAGTGGCCCTACAACCGTTTGACAGTTAAGTAGGAGCTGTATCACGATCTCTCCATCATCTGTCAGTGCGTTACCGTAGTGGGCTGATGTCGTTTCAAAATTATGATTGATTGTTAAAGATTGTAAGTTTCATTCAACGTATATTTATTGTAGCACTATTCAACAAGTAGTTGCTTCTGTCAGAGGCTTCGACCGCGTGAATTTCGAAAATTACCCCGGTATAAAAAGTATCCTATGTGCTACTCCTGAGTAGAATCTATCTCTGTGCCAAATTTCATCCAGATCAGTCCAGCCGTTTGAGCGTGAAAAAGTAACAAACACACTCACAAACGTTCGCCTTTATAATATAAAGTGTGACTGGCTTTTGCCAGCGGCTTCGTCCGCTTGAAAAGTGTTTTATCTTCCCAAGGGAACATTATATCGGGATTAAACGTATTCCAGACTATCATCTATATATGTGCCAAATTTCATCCAAATCCGTACAGTCGTTCTGGCGTGATTGAGTAACAAACATACATCCACACACACATCCATATAAAATTTCACAATTATAATATTAGTAAGATAAGTGTAAAATCATTGAACAATAAGCATTGAATTACTTTATTCAACTTTTTTTTTATATGGAAATAGACAGGATTCAACATAGTAAAATCAGAATTTATTTCAGAATCGGTGGACCCTGTCATCCGAACTTCTTTAGAGCTTGCGACAGCCGACAGTGTCTGCGACTGCAAAAGCGGTCCATGTTTGCGAACATCAATTTATTATTTAAACTGTAGATTATCCAACAGTGTCCACTTGAAGCTATCGACACTGACTGCTCCAAACAGCCTTCTGTGAAGGCTCTGATCTTCCCCGATTCAGTTTTATATCGACCCCTCGACATAGAAGAAAATCCTGTTGCCTTTACACACAATATCTGCCGCCTTCTTTTGTTCTTAGTTTCTTATTTTTACATTGAAATAGATCTACAACCACACAACCTCGATTCCATTAAACAAACTACTCTTCTGAATCACGAGACATTCGAGAAGTACACCTAAACGCGGAAAGCCAGTGCCAGCCCTCGCAGTCGGCGCAGAAGCGAGGTCGCGCACCGGAGCTCGTGATACCGACTCCATCATGCCCGCGCTGCCACGCCTCTGTGTAATTGTTACTTTAATCTGTGCACCCTATAGTTTCACGATCAGTTTCATTTATACTGAATATATGTTTAATTTGTAACAATAGATTAGTAACATTATAAAAACATAGCTTTACTTAACTGGCTCGTCTTGTGGTCGCTAAACTTGGGGCCCTGGGTTTGATTTACTGGTTGGGTAAAAATTGTGTTATTGGGCTTTTCCATTGTAATTATCTTAGTAGTAGCCAGTCCACAATGAATAAAGAGTGTACCACTACCGAAATTCGGTCGGAAGATTGATATTAATATATTACAGAAATAACGCCATTTATTATGGAAACTATACATACTCTATTTGAAATAACATTAGAAAATTTTACAACCCCTTTTCACAGTCCGTTCAACCGATTTTGAGTTCTATTCCGTGAATATAAGGATGGCATAAAAAGCATAAACCTGTTACCAAAACTAACTGTTTAATACAGCTGCCATTTGTCATATCACCAACACAATAGAAGTCAAACTCGGTTGAACGGGCCGTAAAATGGGAAAATTTAAATGTCTAATTTTATCTCAAATGAAGTATAGTAAACGCTACTGTAAACACTTTCATCTACAAGAGGGGTCTAAACCGATAAATGGACATTCTATTTGGTGTAGCGATTGATAAAAGTTCAAAATGTATGGAAATGACATGTGCTACCGAAATACGAGTATCTCGTCAATTCAAAACTCTTGGACTTTTGTCAGTGGAATGACACTGGCTAAACTTCTAGAGCCTCAGCAGGTTTTTGTTAATTGTAGAGATTCTAAACTGGTTTTGGAAAAATCGTAATATCCAAATTTTTCGACGATAACTCCATATTTGTTGCCAGTGATTATTTACGGGATAGAGACGTGGACGCTCACAATGGGTCTCATCAGAAGGCTTAAAGACGCCCAAAAGGCCATAGAGAGGGATATGCTCGGAGTTTCCTTGCGTGATCGAATGAGAAATGAAGACATCCGCATGAGAACCAAGGTTATCGACATATCCCGAAGAATGGGCAAACTTAAGTGGCAGTGGGCAGGGCACATTGCTCGCAGAACGGATGGCCGTTGGGGCCTTAAAGTCCTAGAGTGGCGACCGCGTACTGGAAGACGCAGCGTTAGAAGGCCTCCCTCTAGGTAGACCGATGGCCTGGTGAAGGATGAGAGGATCTGCTGGTTGCGAGACGCACGGAACCGGTAAATGTGACGACGCTTGGCGAAGGCCTATGTCCAGTACAAGTAGTGGATGTCTTTCGGCTGATATGATTTTGATGATGAACTAAAAGTGCACCTGTGTTGCCGCACATATTTATGTACCTCCTGCGTATATGTCTAATCTCCGTTCAGATCAAAATTCGCTCGGAAGGATTATACTTGTAATAATAAAGTTACATATAGATAAACATAGAAAGACGCAAGTTTTAATTGAAGGTAGTTACCGCTGCTGTAAACAGTTTCATCCACAAGGAGGTCTAAACCGATTAATTGACATTCAAGTTACTAGTTAACTGGCATTTGATGACAGCATGTCAGTGAAGGCGATAGTCAAAATGTCAAAATGAAACGGATTGATCACGTGATTTTTCGATATCGCTTGTCAATTCCATTCAATTTTGCCTTTTTAACCCCCGACGGAAAAAGAGGGGTGTTATATGTTTGAGGTGTGTTGCTGTGTATCTGTGTATCATTGTATCTGTGTGTCTGTGTGTCTGTCTGTGGCATCATAGCGCCTCAACGGATGAACCGATTTTGATTTAGTTTTTTTTTGTTTGAAAGGTGATTGTATCGAGAGTGTTCTTAGCTATGTTTGAATAAAATCGGTTCAGCCGTTCAAAAGTTATGCGCGTTTTACGGTTTAGATCGTGATGTTTTCGCAAGATAAATGTGTAGGGTTTTTTAAATTTTGAAATTTTACTTGTTTACAATAGCTATCGCCACGCTTTCGATGTTAGAATGTCACTTGTCTAGGGCCACTGGTCGATGTAGCGATTGTGCAAAAGTTCAAAATGTATGGGATACACATGCGCTGCCGAAATGTCTCGCCAATTCAAAACTTTTGGACTTGTTACAATGGAATGACTCTCTATCTAGAGCCACAGTAGGTTTTTAGGGATCCGTACCCAATGGGTAAAAACGGGAACCCTATTACTAAGACTCCGCGGCCCGTTTCTCTGTCTGTCTGTCTGTCACCAGGCTGCATCTCATAAACCGTGATAGCTAGATAGTTGAAATTTTCACTGATGATGTATTTCTGTGGCCACTATAACAGCAAATACTAAAAACAGAATAAAATAAATATTTAAGTGGGGCTCCCATACAACAAACGTGATTTTTGTGCCGTTTTTTGCGATAATGGTACGGAACACTTCGTGCGCGAGTCCGACTCACACTTGGCCGGTATTTTTTGTTAATCGTAGAGATTCTAAAGTGGTCTTGGAAAAATCGTAAGATCCAAATTTTTCGACGACGACATCATAATGCGCTTTCACGCGCGTAGTTTTCGTTCCCGTGGGAATACAGGGATAAAAAGTAACCTATGTCACCCGGGGATAGAGTAGCTTCCCAACATTGAAAGAATTTTTGAAATCGGTCCAGTAGTTTTGGAGCCTATTCGGTACAAACAAACAAAAAAATATTTCCTCTTTATAATATTGGTATAGATGGTATAGAAAATAAATAAATACAATTAGTTGATTTCTTTAATGGTTCTTTCACAATATTATTCAGTGGCTGGAACTACCCAGGAAGCATGTAGTAATGCTTGTATTAGGTGGTTCCGCTCCTCCCTAGGATATATATATATATTTAGGTAACTAGTCAACTGAACTATTTTAAGTAAAGTTTACAAACAAGAACCAAATTAATGTAAAGGCAAAGATACTGGTACGGTTCTTTGTGTGTGTGTGTGTGTGTGTTTGTGTGAGTATGCCTATAAGGTACTTAGAACATCTATCTCTCATATAATTTTTGTGAATTATGCTCCTATTGGAAGATTTCTTAGAGCTTGGCAAAGTCTGCGGGCGCGGGGGACGTAAGGCAGCGGAGGTGGTAAAACGTGCGCGCGGGACGGGGGTCACATCACGAGATCGTTGTCACGTCATTGGGTAGTAACGTACCCCGCCACCCGCGCGGACCATAGGAGTGTCACGTACGAATTTGCCAAGCTATAGATGTTATAGTAACCTTTGTATTAATTCCCTGGACGAGCTAATGCAACGATTTGAATACAGTACAAATTAAGAAAGACGTTGAATAGTGAAATAAGAGGAACTGAATATATAAAATTTTAGCACACTCGTTTTTAGATTTTATATTGAGCTTAAAAAAGTACTTTTATTTATCTCTTTGTATGACTATGTAAGTACTTAAATTTAGGCGTCAACACGATGATCATCCTATGACACTAATTATTATAAAGGCGAATTTTTGTGTGTGTTTGTTACTTCTTCACACTCAAACGGCTGGACGGATCTGGATAAAATTTGGCGCAGAGATAGATTATAGTCTGGAATAGCATATAGGATACTTTTCATCCCGGGAATGTTCTCTTGGGATAATTTCCGACATCCACGCGTGCGATGCCGCTGGCAGAAGCTAGTTATTATAGTGATAATCTTATCCGCAATAAATACAACGTATTCAAAACTTGTTTCTTATGAAACTTCAATCTCTGTGAACGAATAATAAAAAAAAAACGGTCACTATGGTAGCACAACAATTGGGTGCGGCGTATTATTGCATCTATTTGTCTTAATTTATTCATAATTTTACTACGCATGATATATTTTATTACCTCTTTTATTTAAATGTAATTACCAGACTTAGGCCTACAAGTAAGTCTATGTAGCTTGACGACGTAAATAATTGAAAATGTTATGATCTTGTATTGAGTAATTGAATCATAAATATAATTATGTTCATAACCTAGGCTTTTTAATTGGGTGGCACCATACTTCATTGGAATTAAAAATACATTTACAATACAGTAGTCACAGCGGAACTTTCTGTCTCTGAAGTTGGCTGCAAGACCATGCGCAGTTGCTATTTTTGTGTCAATGTTGAAGTAGAAGACAGCATTGTATAATTGCCTCTTTCACTCGCGTACGTTTTTTTTTGTTTTTATCATCCATGTGCTCGCGCTTGACCACTATCTCACCTGATGGTAAGCGATGATGTGGTCGACGGTGTAGCACGCTTGCCTAGAAAAAACCTATTCACTCTTGACTTAAAGACTCCTAGATTGTAGCTATCCGGAAACACAGACTCCAGCAGGGAATTCCACTCCTTAGCTGTACGCATAATAAAAGTGTCCCCAAAACGTTTTGTGCGTATGGGTGGGATGCACACCATGTACCGATGACGCATCGCCGTACGTCTGGTATTAATTTATTTTCAACACACTTGCTCATAAAGTGGCTCTAATTTCACCGCAATTAGGCACATAATGACACCTGTTATCAAACTGTGACTTTTTCATTACTATTATTCACAAGTGAGATAAAGAGTTTTTTTTTTTAATTTATTGGTTGAGTTGCTTTGTTCTTAAAAAAGTTTCGATACAAAAAAGATCGTGCTCAATTATAATAGTACAAATGCAACACATTTCATGCAACATCGTATGTAAGTAGATAATTTCAACTTGTACGTTTTTAATAAATAAAACTTTCACTTAAATATAACTTTTGTTTTTGTCTGTAATAAAGAAAACTTTAAATTCCCCATTTTGTACGTGGCTAAAACGCTATCCGCGAAAAGCCAAAAAAAGATAACTCATTATTTTTAGTCTATGTCCGATCGCCTTTGTTAGATGCGCGCGCATAGGAAAACTGATTAATTTTGCCCGCCATTGCGAAAAAAAATTCACAACTCGTTTTCACTGTTGGAAATTATTTTTTAAGTATTATTTTCTTCACAGTCAGTGTGTTGAAAAACGTCGTATGATACACGTGTGTATTGATGATTACCGTCCTCGGCTCTCTTAAGACCCTCACCTAACGGCTCGGGTCTCAATGGCGCCTCAGCGGTAATCACCAACATTTCACACTTGTACCATAATGTACTATTATTTATTATATACTTTATTATACACCAAGATAAAAATTAATCAAAAAGACATCTTATAACAAAAACAAACATACAACAGGCGGCCTTATCGCGAACCGCGATCTCTTCCAGGCAACCAGGTAGTCCGATAATGGAACGGGCAGTATGCAGTATACTCGATTACAGAGCCTAACTTCATAGACACAAAGGTTCGCTGTGACTACTGCACCTAGGACCTAGACGCCTACTGCAGTTTCTGGTCCGAGGTGGCTCGGAATGATTTGGAGGAGGCCACCTGTGGCACTGTACGGGCAAACAAAAAAAGTACTTAAGTTTAAGTAAAGTATACTCGTAAATCCCTTTCTTATTTTATGTAACTCACCTACTATCCCTAACTAATCACAAACAAAAACTAAGTTCACAAAAGATGATAAAGTCAAACCCATCATCAAAATGAAGACCCAACCCAGAAACAAAAGCAAAAAAAGTAATTAGAAATCTGATTACCAACACAATAAAATCCTAATAGTTTCAAATACAATGCATACGATCACTTTCATCTTCATTTCGAAGCAGAAATAAAAAAACAAAATGAAACAAAAACGCAACACGAACAGCGAAAGCGGTGGAGATAACCGCTAAAGATTTGTAATTAGATCTTTGACACAAAAAGGCCTAGAGTTTAATGTTGTCCATCAACTCGTTTAGATTAGCTATTCAAATCGAGATAGCTGTATCATTGTGGCAATTGAACAGAGATTCACTGTTGCTGGGTACTTTCATAAGGCAGAGAATGAAGTCTACTGTGCTTTCATAGTTTAATTCGAGGACTCTGTTACCTCCACAGAAATAAATCTAACTAGATAACGCGTTTGTATGTACTTCGCGTGTCAAAAAACGGAGTAAAATTACGTTCAATGATCGTAACTTGAGCTTTCATTTAACATTATCGGCGCGGGAAATCCACCAAAATCTAAAAAAACCGGCCAAGTGCGAGTCGGACTCGCGCACGAAGGGTTCCGTACCATTTTTGCAAAAAAACGGCAAAAAATCACGTTTTTTGTATGGGAGCCCCCTTAAATATTAATTTTATCCTGTTTTTAGTATTTGTTGTTATAGCGGCAACAGAAATACATCATCTGTGAAAATTTCAACTGTCTAGCTATCACGGTTCATGAGATACAGCCTGGTGACAGACAGACAGACGGACCGTGGAGTCTCAGTAATAGAGTCCCGTTTTTACCCTTTGGGTACGGAATCCCTAAAAACGGAGTAGATCGGAACTTGAGCTTTTCATTTAGCATTATCGACGCCGGAAATCCACCAAAATCTAAAAATAAGTCTTTTTATGCCATATTGAGCTGTTAAGACTGTATAGAAAAAGTTGGCCGAGGCATAATGTTTTCTTTCATTGGTAAGTAAATTTGTTTTCAATTGTGTGTGAAAAAGTGGCACGCTTACTTTTCATATAGATGGAGGGATTTGCGTTATCTAGTTAGATTTATATCTGTGGTTACTTCGCACAAAAGTAATTTTATTACTTATTTCGATCATAAATTTATAAAATGATGTGGGTCTTGGTCTTGTACTTGGGCACCTGGTACCTGACAAAGTCCAAAAGATGCAATCAGGTACACGATTATTATTCACGTTTTGGTTTAAATTTTGATGATGGGGATAAGCCACAGAGACTTTACATCGCCACTGTACCATGCAATTGCAATCCTTATCATCATTATTTCAGCAGAAAGACGTCAACTGCTGAACATAGGCCTCTCCCTAGTGTCGTCACATCGACCGTCCCGTGCGTTTCGCATACATGATCCACCCAAGCAATACCATTGAAGCTCCATTGCACGCCTGTTGTGATTTAAAAAAAACTGGTCAAGTGCGAGTCGAACTCGTGCGCCGAGTGTTCCGTACCTACCCATTATACCGCCATAATAAAATTGTTATCATTTTTATTGGTGGCTAAGATTTAAAAAACAAATATGGGCAAATTTAGATTTTAAAATTATGGTAAATTTTTACTAAATTTAAACTGACAAGTTTTCGCGAAGGTCTAAATTTGCCCATATTTTTTTATCGTGTTGACTGAGAACCTTGATTTTTATACACCTAAAAATTTACACCTTTAAATTGCTAGGTCCACCCGTTCTTGAGAAAATCGGTGGTGACACACGGATATACAGATCGACAAGAGAGTGATCTTATAAGGGTTAATTGTTGGGGTTCCGTACCCAAAGGGTAAAAACAGGACCCTATTGCTAAAACTCCACGATCCGTCTGTCTGTGTGTCCGTCTGTCAACAGGATGTATCTCATGAACCGTGATAGCTAGACGGTTGAAATTTTCACAGATGATGTATTTCTGTTGCCGCTATATCAACGCATACTAAAAACAGAATAAAATAAATATTTAAGTAGGGTTCCCATACAACAAACGTTATTCTTTTGCCGTTTTTTTACGATAATGGCACGGAACCCATCGTGCGCGAACCCGACTCGCACTTCTGTTTACCCCTTTGAGGTACGGAACCCTAAAAACAGCAGGGAAGCGATCAAAATGAGACCATTTCTATGAGCAAATGACCCAGCAGTGTTTACCATCTTATCGCCAAAGATCAACCGCGTTTGTCTATATACACATACAATTGCCCAGAACACGGCAACGTCAAAAACAATTACCGCCATACAACGCTTGCTCCAGTCATTGACAGTTAAGAGCTTACAATTTCCCGCAACATCCATTGCGGCCGTCCGCCCTATTGCACTTAACCTAATAACGGCTGCAATCTCGACCGGTATTGCTGTCGAAATTGCGGGGTCATCTATCTGGGCACTAATTGAGACAGTTTAGCTTAAGACACTGGCCGGTCGAGCGGTCGACAGACGTCCGTAAATTGGCCGTTTACGGTGAAAGTCAGGACCATCAGGGCCCTATGTGGAAATGTTAAAGTTCATTGTAGCTCCTGATATTACAGGCATGTTATGGTGTTGCTTCGCTCCGGGGCGCTGTCCGTGCTTCTAGTCGCATTTACGCTAAGGTCGGCTGCCCTGCCACTGTTATTATTTTATAAAACGGAATTGAAGGTAGTCTGCAGTTTAATATCGGTTTACCTAGCAATTTTGTAGTTGCATGACTCCTAATTATGTAATTTTTGCGCTTGATAATAATGCCAAAAATATGCGGTAGTTAATTGTAATTTAATGAAGGTTGTGTAACATACAAGTTCTGAGAAGGTGATATTTTTGTTGCAGATTTTTCTCCTTGCCTTTTCTACAACACACTTCATTGAAGTAGAATTAGAATTCTCTAATGACAATGCATTCCACTATCTTCCTAGACTAATCTTTTACTGTCCAGGCCGCTCGTCTATGGAATGCATTGCCTGTGACAATAAAACGCGCGCAATCAATCCCGATCTTTAAAAGACTGGTAAAGGAGCACTACCTGTCACTGTGATCTTATTCTTGTTGGAGCTGTATTGTTTTCTTGCCTGTTTATATATAAACGTATGTATATATTTATGTATCTATTTTAGTATTTTATATTTAGTGCTTCAGTTTGTAACTTATTATTTAATTTTAAAATTGCACCAAGTGCAAACCCTTGACATGTCCAGGCTATCTCTCTCCATTCAGGGTTGCCTGAAAGAGATCGCAGAACGCGATAAGGCCGCCTGTTGTATGTTTGTTGTTATTTTAAGTTATCCGTATGTAATGTTTTTATCTTAGTGTACAATAAAGTATATAATAAATGAATAAGGTTGCTAACAGTGTAGGGCTCAATGGTTCTAACACCATCACCTTACCCGGAATCGCGCCGATACCTCGAACTGTTCGAAATGGTGTACTGTCCATGCAATCTGATTTACGCGCGCCGCTCCGGTCCTGAAGCCAATGTCTATTATAAAGTATACCTTTACCTTTTTAGGCATGCTAATTCCTGTACAGATTATTCATTGCTCTTGTCTACATAAATTTGTTGGTGGTACACTAAAATTGTATGGTAGGCGGCGTCGGTGACAATATTTAAGGAATTTAATAATGTAGAGCTAGTTTGGGTTTACGATATGCCTTTATAAGGGCTTGTCGCTTGAAGTAATCCGTGCAGAATGTACAACTTTGGCGTCAATAGCATCCGGGTACTATAGATGCCTATTTCTGCTACCAAGCAGCGTTATTGCGTTTCAGTTTGAAGAGTGCCTAAGTAAGGGTGCTTGCGTAAAGATACAGTTCTTCGTACGGATAAGTTAGTATTATCAAGTCCTGAACTGTTTCTTGATGTGCGAGCTCATACAAGACGTGTGCGACTATCATACCAGCGTCCATCGGTATCGATCCCTCCCGACTTATCCGTACTGGCAACCTGTAGGTAGCTGTATGCAAGCACCCTAATTCAGCTACGCATTATCTCTGCAGCTCTGGAATGGCGATGGCGACGCACCTAGAATGCTTCCGGTGTTCCATTTACAGCATCATCCTAAAGTAGCCCATTGGCATTTAAGCCATTAAAAAATAACTCAATAATTCACGATCAAGATACAACAACTAATTTCAATCCAAACACCAGTAGGTACCAATTATATTGAAATGTTAATTTATCTATCCATTAGTATAAACATCAATAATGATAAAATAAAAGCATCTGTAAACCTATCATTTATCTCCAAAGCTAATAGCGAAGACCTTTGCTGAAACACCAAGGCTTTAATTAACTATATTATTGTTACACATTATATATTAAATATTTAAAGTGTTGTTGTTATTTGTTGTTTTTTAATGTGAGTTAATGATAGTATTTGCGCTTGGTTTGGTCTTAAGTTTCAGATGTAATCAGAATAGATGGATATTATGACAGGTGCAATGGATTAATCGTTTTCTTGGTGTTTGTTGCTATGCAAAATGCAAATAGTTAAACAAGGGACATACGAGTATTTCAACTTTATTCCTGACTATTATTTAATTATTCATTTTTCGGAGGTATGTGGAACAGGGTGTAAAGTCCCACAAACTTCCATTGAAAAGGGATGCTCCATTTTCAATGGAGGTGTGTCCTCCGAGCAGACGGGTGTTGTGTCTGGTCCGGGCAACTGCCCAACGGTTATTGTCGGACGGGTAAGTGTTCAAATCGCGCCGAAAAGTGCTGCTGGCTCCAGTGGGTCGGAGCGGTGCTGAGTGGCGTAGTGGCTTAACTGCTGGCGTCGACCAGGGGGTCTGTTTTTTTGACCGGCCGATGGTGCAGCGTGCTGTGCCAAGATAGCTGATGTGGTTGAGGTTTATGACTAGGAATGCCCGTCCACTGCATGCTGGTGGTCAGAATACCCCTGTGGATGCCGTGTTTACTGACTGGCTGTAAGATTCGCTGCTCAAAATCTTGAGAAAGTTATGATGACGTCACGATGACGTTGCTCTGCACGAAGGCTGCGCTGACGTTCATACTCGAGGGTCACCAGTTTGGAGGTATGTGGAACAGGGTGTAAAGTCCCACAAACCTCTATTGAAAAGGGATCCTAAGATCAGACGGGTGTTGTGTCTGGTCTGGGCAACTGCTCAAAGGTTATTGTCGGACTGTTGTATGTGTTCGAATCGCGCCGAAATCTATGCTTGCGCGATGCAGGATGGTGTGACGTCATGTCATTAATTCGTAAGTGGCGGCGTTGATGCCGCTACAATTGTTATTATTTGAAGCCTGATGTTCAACAGCAGAGATTCTCTTTCTTCTTTCTATTCCTCTCTGGTTTGGCAAGCGCAGACAATAGTTCTGTGACTATACGTGTCGAGCTCGACCCGCCATCTTCGTATAGGTCTGGCGCGATGTCGTCTGACGTTTTCTGAGACTCATGTTGTAGTAAATTAAGGCTATGATTCGTTCGACATTCGGCAAATGTGGCAGGCCCAATCCTATTCAAGCATGGGTCTTTTTGGGTGACATCAACAGAGAGACAGAGATTTGGGTTTAGTAAACCAGCACTGTATTCCGTCAGTAGACTTACAGTATGTTGCAATTTAAATAATGTATTAAAAAGGCACTAGGTTCATGTTTTAGTTATGATAATTGCTTTTAGATGCCTCAAGATAAATGGTACCTAAATTCAAAGTATTGTTAAGTATTTCCGACAACTTAGACATAATAACTAACTATTAACAATTAATCGAAACCATTACATAACAATATCAGTGACATATAAGTATAAAAAGTTTCAGATTCTAGATTAAAGTTTTTGTTACATAGGCACTATCTGCCTGTAATGCTAGTTCTTTTAGCAAGTTTTTTTTTCCTTTTTTTATGGTATTTTTATCAGGATTTTTATAATTTTTTAAGAGGTTGATCCGGATTTGATGCAAAAATAAATCACGGCTACAACTCCATACGTTTCCACTGCGATAAAAACCACTGTGTTGAATGAAGCAATTCTTCAGTAGGTAAATACATTTGTGATGTTATGTTTCATGTATACTTCTTAAAGCGGTTCTGTTATTGCAAAGATCATATCCGTGCGTCACTATCGGGGTGCCAACTGAAAATCAGCGCTGGATGTCTGACGCCCAGCAAATGCTGAGTTGGTAACCCTTTCGGTATGGGCACGCCCGGCGCAATAATTCTTAAACCTTGTTTGTACTTTTTTTTACTATTCTTCTCTGTTACTTTGTGATTGTTGTTGTTTTGTTGTGTCTATGTCGAATAAATGTTTTCTAGTCTATGTGCAAAAGCGTGATGAGTGCAAAACCTGACGATATTTTTCAAGAAATACTTAAACAATTTTTTATTTATTAAATGTGTGTTAAGTCTAATTACTTCGTCGCAGTTATGGCTCTCTGCTATTAAACTCAGTCGTTAGTACATAAACGAGTATAAAATTACTAGACCCCACGCTGGGATCCATTAAAATACATGTTTTTTATTGTCTTTAAACTAACCAGATGGTATATTTAACCGCAGTTAACGTGGTGTTTATTTAAATTAATTTCGTAGGGCGTTTATTGAAGATATGTTAATTAAGGAAAAGTTTAAAGTGGATATTAACCGCACAGGTAGTTGATTAAGCAGTGCGGTATTTATTGGCGATTTATTTTATTTAATAGTTTAGAAAGATATTCACATCGTGAATCACTTTTCATTCTACTTTTCTGCCGCAAGAATTCGGTACTCATTTGAGGTCAGGTAAAAGGGGTTAAGTTAGGCTAGGGGTTCTAGACGCCCGCCCTCCGGTGGGTTCCCACATTGTCAAGGCGAGTCAGTAGTCGTGGCTTGGTCACCCACGATGAAGCAAAGAGGAACCCGAGGAAGGACCGCTCGACAGAGCTTTTGCCTACAAGCCGCCGACGAAGCGGCCAAAAAGTAGTTTGCTGTGCCGGTTGGCATCAGATGCGACATCTCAACTGAAGCAGTCCGCGATGTCGTATGGAAGGCACGCAATGCCTTCCATAAAAGAGAGAGTAAGAGGCCGCGGCGGTAGAGAAGTGCTGGCTTTGCGGTGAACCGCTCTCCCTACCTTCCGCAGCCTGGACGGGATCAAGAAAGGGGATGAGGAGTGTCGTTTATAGCGTTGGCCGCTTTCCCTATCCCCTGTGGCCGAAAAATAGTAGGTGGTCGGTGGTCCATTCCCTTTCTAGTGAAAACTTGTAAAAGTTACGAATTTTACGCTTAAAGAAAAATTCAATCAATGTACATTTAAACCTTTTGGAATAGGTCTCAAATACCGTATCGTTATAATCAAAACTCCTTACAACTCCACCTACCGCATAGTTAGTGGAACAAAGCAGTAAGTGTGGTATACATCGCGAATGTCCTTTAGTTAATAGTTTAATTGCGCTGTTCAGTTCGGGGCAGCGATAGATATCTAGCGCTGCAGCGGTGCGGAGGTCACCTGCCCGAGCCGTGTTGTACTGAACTATTCATCAGGCTTGCATAACTCGAGGAGTATTTATAGTTTAGGTTTCAAGATTTGAACATTTTCGATTTGAAAAATTGGTATGTTGAATCCTACCTCGTCAGTCTAGTGTTCGTTAGCGCTGCTACTGCTATACTGTTTTTTTTTTTTAATTTCGTAGACTAAACTGCCAGCTGCCAATGACGTTATTTCTTTTAAATGTTGCAAGCGCGTAACATAGTGTTGTAGCTAAGGCTCAATCATTAGTGATTCAGTGAATCGATGTTACATGACTCCTCAATTTAATTTTACTAACTGGTGTATATAAATGTTTTATGAATTAAAACATTTATTTACACATTTATTAATTATATTTATCTTCAAGGCTCTGCTTTGTTGGCCGGCCGAAGGTGCAGCGTGCTGTGCCAGGATCGCTGATGTGGTTGAGTGTGATGACTAGGAATGCGCGTCCACTGCATGCTGGTGGTCAAGATACCCCCGTAGATGCCGTGGGCTTACTGTGAAATTCGCTGCTCGAAAGCTTGAGAAAGTTACGATGAATTAAAACGTAATATATTTAAATATGACAGTATTCATACATATAGTTCATAAACTTTTATTGTGTTAATTAAGAAATCAACAATGAAATAAATGCGTTCGATAAAATGAAGTCTGATTTAAATGAGTAGAAACTAAATACGGGCCGCTAGCTACATATAAACACACAATTGTATCTCTTTATTAAGAATACTAGGTGTTTTTTTTTCATATCCCATAACTCAAGGGTATGAACTTCTTTTTTTTCATATCTCATATCAAATAATGAACTAGCATAAGACTTATTTTCAATTATATTTTTTTATTTTTCATTTGTCATACAAAAAGATGATTATCCCCAATATTTTGTATGACAAGTGAAAACGATTAGTTATGATCAATAACAATTAGGCAAACATTTTCAATCAACGTCACTTTCAATTTAAAAAACCGATAACAGATTTCAGACTATGAATACAGCACACATTTAACGTCAGCAAACTTCGATGAGTTAATAATATTATACAGAATTATCTTAGAACGAGGATCATAAATAACGTTCTAGTTAATTTTTGTGCCTCTGAGGTAGAGGTCAGATCTAAATGATCGTTCTGACCAAATAATTGATTGGTTAAGTTCTTTGTTCACTATTTAGTAAGTTGTCTGTCATGCGCGGGTTAGATGTTTAGCAGATCTTAATCAGGGTACATATTAGAATATCGAATATTAAAATACCTACGGTTAAAATGTCACTGTTCAAAACATCGAGAATTTAAATATCGAATGACCATTTAACCGAATATTAAAATAACGAATGTTTATAATGTCGAATGGTTAGATAACCTACGTCCAATATATCTAAAATCTAATTATCGACAAAAGTGACATCGAAAGACCCCTTAATATCAAAAGTATAGAGTATCGAATGCCCCAAATATAGAAGTACAGATTATCGAATGTCCAAAATATCGATATTTATTATGTGTTACACAGGGTAATTTGATATTTCGAATATTGCGAAAACCCGCATAATTAGAAAATGGTGAAAAAAATCTGCGAGCAACTTGGAAGTAGCGTTTTCGAGTTTTGAACTGTGCCATTTTATCCGTAGGTATTTTAATCTTCGATATTCTAATATGTAACCGTTAAAAATACCTACTCGTTAGAATATCGAAAAAAAATACTATATATGTGGTATGAGTGGAAAAAATGTAAACAGATTTGAAATTGTCAAACTCTGCCAACGCATTGATATTAGTCATTAGTCTGTCCTCCACTGCAAACATTTAACGTATTGTTTAGCGAATATTATCATGTCGGAAAACGAATTAGTAGTTTTCAAGGGCTCGCCGGCCGCTACCGCGGCACCGCTCGCTTCGCTCGCTCGGCTCGCGCGCGTTTTGTCACAGTTCTAACAACCTAACCTATTTCACCCAGTACAAAATGACGAATCATTCACCTGCAATCTGCCGCAGAATGTTGTCACCACTGTCTAATTATGTAGTCGCAGGCAGATTGTAGGTATGATTCGTTATTTTGATCGGGTGATATAGGTTAGGTTAGGTTAGAACTGTGACCAACTGCGCGTAAGCCGAGCGAGCGTAGCGAGCGGTGCCGCGGCAGCGGCCGGCGAGCGCTACTTCCAAGTTGCTCGCAGATTTTTTTCACCATTTTCTAATTATGCGGGTTTTCGCAATATCCGAAATATCAAATTACCCTGTGTAATACACAATAAATATCGATATTTGAAGCATTCGATACTC
Source organism: Orthosia cruda (assembly GCA_964057195.1). Classification (NCBI taxonomy): domain Eukaryota; kingdom Metazoa; phylum Arthropoda; class Insecta; order Lepidoptera; family Noctuidae; genus Orthosia; species Orthosia cruda. The sequence goes on from OZ059843.1 coordinate 12,374,731, forward strand.
TGTACTTTCGATATTTAGGTCGTTCGATGTCACTATTGTAAATAATTAGATTTTAGATATTATTGGACATAGGTTATCTAACCATTCGACATTATAAACTTTCGTTATTTTAATTTTCGGTTAAATGGTCATTCGATATTAAAATTTTCGATGTTTTGAACAGTGACATTTTAACCGTAGGTATTTTAATATTCGATATTCTAATATGTACCCTGTTTTAACATTAATATAATGAACTTAGGTGTTTTATATGTTGACATTTTGAACATAGGTAAAATGACTATCAACATTTTGAATCAGTCGATATTTTAATCAGTCGGTATTCTAATCTTAGACATTTTATACTTAGATGTAACAATTTTTGATATTTTGATACAATCGTTATTTTAATGTTCGATGTTTTGAACTGTGGCATTTTATCCGTAGGTATTTTAATCTTCGATATTCTAATATGTACCCCTTAATCATCATACATATAAAAAAATAACTGCTATTATAAAACAGTAATATTTTTCGAACTAGTGTACTGTTGGGTACATATTAAAACTTCGATATTTGGGGCATTCGATATTCTGTACTTTCGATATTTAGGATAATTAAATATTAGATATATTGGACATAGGTTATCTAACCATTCGACATTGTAAACTTTCGTTATTTTAATTTTCGGTTAAATGCTCATTCGATATTTAAATTTTCGATGTTTTGAACAGTGACATTTTAACCGCAGGTATTTTAATATTCGATATTCTAATATGTACCCGTACTGTTTCTACGATTTTATCTTGGGTGTCGTTTTCGTGGTTCGGGGACGCTGAAAACGAAAATGGACTCGAAATGAATATCCAAGATGGCGACGACAAAAATTTTCTATGTTGTGTGTGTGTGTGTGTGTGTGTGATGCAATCGACGAAGGCACAGTAACACATTTTACAAAGTAAGGAAGACAACTGCTAAATAAAGAATACGTAAATACAATTTAATATGAACAACTTTGTTACAATTTCATACTTTTAGGTATCTTTAGTTGCACCCACTCTAATTTTTCATCTCCTGCTTTTGGCATACCATGCTTAATGAGGGTGGCTGTAAAAAAAAAGAAATAATTTGGTTGCTGTTGATACACTGGGCTTTGGGGTAATACAACTGCTGACAATTTGAATAATTTCATTTTGGAAAAGTATCTTATGAATTTACTTATTAATTAATCGTCGCATTGAATTAATGAAGCAAAAATTACATCTGCAGTTTTCCATAATCTTATGAGTGGTCGTGTGTTGGCCATTGACGTATAGTTCTCGCCAAACTTCTTGGCCGCCCTAAAGTTGGCATTCCGAAGCTCAAAGCACTGATCGGTGCTGTTTTGGTATGAGATTTACTACTGCGCAGCCATTGTCGCCAATTTCAGGGCCACCATGAAGTTTGGCGAGAACTATACCATACTCAGTACCTTTACTCAGATTGTATGTACACTCGTGCGGATTGAACAAGTTGCAAAGTTTGTAAGTTGTAGTACAGAGCGAAAAAGCATAATTTGAAAATTAGAACAAATTGTTTTACGAACCTTTCTTCAACATTTGCACGATATCATCAATACTTGGTGGTTTCTGCTTCTGGGGTTTATCTTCAGCTATACAACAAAGTTATCAAAAATCAAAAACTTGCATATTTTTTCAGTTTGCCCCTCTTTAGTATTACCTCCCGTATTGTAAGTTTAAAACATTTAAACTCACAAACACCCAGATAGGGAACAACAATCTGTAGATCATATTAGTTCCGTACGTGAATAGAACTCGCGACACTCAGCACAACAGCCGATTGCTCCATCACTGCACCAACCGTGTCAAAGTTGTATTTAGGAACAATGCCCAATCGTGAGAACCGATTGCAAAATACTAGACTTGTTACCGATTAAAAACTCAGTATTATATCAGCATAGCAACTTCAGCTAAAAAGATGAACCGACTGGATGCAGAAAACGGAAAACAAAGTTCTATGGCTCAACTTGGGATGTCATCGGCTGAGTTTATCAAGCAATGATTGATGGAAAAAACTTAGTTAAGATCTTGGAATTTACACAAAGCTTACTAGTAGTTTGTACTTCAAACTACAAACAACATCAATTAAGAATTATTGTAAGGAGAGACTAACCTCCTGGTGGTTTTGCCGCTTTCTCTAAATTGGTGTGTAACTTCCTTTCAAGATCATCTAGAGCTTTTTTTAAATCCTCCATGAAGACAGGTACTTTTGATGAATCGACGGGTGCTGGTTCTGAAAATATTCGACAAAAACAATATCAATATAAACTTGCCTTAAGTCCATCTAATACGCAGCTTCGTATCTTTTATAAAGTAGAAATTTATATAGTAGATAAAGAATAATACATATAATCATAAAACCACGCCTTTTTTCATGGGGTTAGGCAGAAACTACAGATCGCAAACTGGTTCGATCCTTACGTACTGCGTTCCTGTCCTTTATGAATATACAACTTTTATTAACTTATTTAATACTAGCTTCTGCCAGCGGCATCGCCCGCGAGTTTTCTTATCCCAAGATAACATTATACCGGGATGAAAAGTAGCCGTTGTGCTATAATCTATCTCTGGGTTTATTATAATATATTTCACCCAGATCCGTCCAACCATTCTGGCGTTATTGAGTCACAAACATCTATCCATCCATCCAAACTTGCATGTATAGTATTAAGTTAGATATAACCTGGTACTTTATTAGAAGATTCCGGTGCAGTTGGAGATTCTAGTGCAGCTAAAGGCGCAGAATCTTGTGCAGATGCAAACGCAACGTCAACTTTAGGCGCAGTCGCAGCATCATCTACAGGTACATCCACCTCCGCAATCGTTGAATTATCTAAATTGTTGAAACTATGAAAATACTCCACGTAACATACAGCAGTACAGATACACAGATGTACAGATGTTCTAGTCAAGTATAATTCGATGTCAGCGATGGCGTTGGAAATGCCAAAATGTAAGGGATTGATCACTTGACATTTCAAAAAGTTTGACATTCCCATAGGTGGGTGTACTATGCCAAATCGAATGCCAAATAATCGAAAATCAATTGATCGAACACTTTAAATCGAATGCCTAAATACTCGAACGTTCATAATATCGAATGTTTAATAAATTGAACATTCAATATATCGTACACTCAATACATCGAGTGTTCAAAATATCGAATGTTTGTTTGATCGAGCGTTCAACGCATTGCATATTCATTCTATCGAAATATCTTATTATTATGTGCCTAATTACGGTGAAATTAGAGCCACTTTATGAGCAAGTGTGTTGTCATATACATACATGTATCATAACAATGAATACTAAATAAATACTAATATATACATACATACATAAACTCAAGCCTTTTTAGAAACTACAGAAAAAAAAATACTAACATAATTAGGGTTAATTAGGGTTATGTACCATTATCGCAAAAAAATCACGTTTGTTGTATGGGAGCCCCACTAAAATATTTATTTTATTCTGTTTTTAGTATTTGTTGCTATAGCGGCAACAGAAATACATCATCTGTGAAAATTTCAACTGTCTAGCTATCACGGTTCATGAGATACAGCCTGGTGACAGACAGGAAGACAGACGGACCGCAGAGTCTCAGTAATAGGGTCCCGTTTATACCCTTTGGGTACGGAAACCTAAAAAGGCATTGTTCGGAAATTTTAAACAATAAATTTGGTTAGGACATTATTTATTTGTAAAAGAAAATAAATTGATATAAATCTTACCCCCCGTATCTTCAGCTCGTAGAACTAAACAAAGAAAATAATAATATTACCTTGTGAATTACAGATTTCTTCGTAACTAGCAGATGCCTCGCGGGTTTACCCACGTAGTTCCCGTTCCCGTGGGAATACAGGGATAAAAAGTAGCCTATGTCACCCGGGAATAGTGTAGCTTCCCAATGGTTAAATCATTTTTGAAATCGGTCCAGTATTCTTGAAGTGTATTCTTACATACAAAAATACAAATCTTTCCTCTTTATAATATTACTAGCTGTCCCACGCGGCTTTGCTAACGTCAGCTGGCTACCTACCTACACATCTACCCTGCCTACCCTACCCTACATACATGATTGTTTCGTAATTTAATCCGTTTACGCAGCGCACGCAACGGAAGCTCTCAAAAAGGAATATTTTTTCCAGTTTTTGCTACATTTTTATTTATGCTCCGCCCCTATTGGTCGTAGCGTGATGTTATATAGCCTATAACCTTCCTCGATAAATGGGCTATCCAACACAAAGAGAATTATTCAATTCCAACCAATAGGTTCTGAGATTAGCGCGTTAAAACAAACAAACAAACTCTTCAGCTTTATAAATTATTTTATTTCTGTAAGTTGGTTTGTACAAACACTTTTACATGTCGAACATATTTTTAAAACTAGATGAGGTCGGCGTTTCTTATCTGACTACTCTGAGAAGAAAGGCCGAAACAAACTCAGAGGTCACAGTCTCTTTTAAAGTCCAGACAAAATCTTGATTAGATCATGTGAAGACCATGTAGACTGATGTCTGAAATGGTCTTTTGAGGAAAGAACCAGCCAGATTGAGTGGACCTGTCCAGTCAGTGCACGCATTTGTCAATAACCGAGCAGCTCAACTCAGAATTTAAGGAGCTCAACGATTCGACGAACAATACCAAAGAAAGGACATTCGGGTAGGCTGCATAAACTATTCAAACTGCCAGACCATGATTAAAAACTAAGATAAGTTTAAATTAAAACAAAAAAAATATAATAAAAAAAACTAAATTAATTGGAGCAGCTCAATCCCAAGCCTTTTTGTCCTCAATGTAATCTTTTGTTGTATAAAACGCTTTCTGGCACAACTTACGTTTAATGAAAGATTTGAATTTATTAAGACTTAGATCTTGTACGTGGCTTGGAAGCTTATTATAAAAGCGTACACATTGACATCTAAACGAGCTACCTATTTTCTTGAGCCTTGTTGTAGGTACTACAAATTTTTGTTTGTTCCTAGTATTTATGTTATGAATATCACTGTATTTTTTAAACAATCTTATATTTTTATGGGCATATAAAATATTTTCATAAATATACTGAGAAGGCACAGTCATTACATTAATCTCCTTAAATTTCTCTCTGAAAGAGTGTCTCGGGCTTAATTTATAAATTGATCGAACAGCTCTTTTCTGCAAAACAAAGATAGTCTGGATGTCGGCTGCATTTCCCCACAAAAGTAGTAGTATAATATATAGTAGTAGTATATTAGATTATTAAGTATCGATATAGATTTTAAAAATATTATCTAACTTGGTTTAGAACGACGCGCATTCACTACGCGAAACACTCGTCTTTGAGGGATACGTTTTACTTCCCTTGGACTTGGAACTGAACCGTGAACTTCTATTTCCATTTCTATAGCATGGTTTGGTAGGTCCGCTGTAAACAAGAAAATAAACTGGTATCAATAGCGAATATTGTAACCCATAAAGTAGGCGGTGCTTGGTTGTACAATAAAGTCACGTAAATTTCTATTTAGTCTGTTAGACAATAACTATATTTAATTGTATAAAATAAATACCTGATAATCTTCGAAGCGGATTCAAATATTTCTGGATGGCATATTCAAAGGTGTTTCGGTTATGGTGATCTACTAAAAAAACATTAACTATGTTTATTTGGTTGTGATGACAACTCGTCACACTAGCTATCTCGCAGCTATCTCTATTGGTCTCTTTCACTAACACGTCACTTTCTACATGTAGTCAGATTCCCAACTCGTCTCAAGCCGTATTTTGTCTCTTTCCCAACTCATACGACGCATATGTTTAATTACTAACGTACAAAATTATAAAGTGAATAGGTCCCCGATGCAATACGAGGTCAGATCAACAGGATATTAATGCCGGTGTCCTTCAGGGGTCGGTACTCTCAACAACATTGTTCTTGCCCCACATAAACGTTCCGTTCTGCTAATACCCTTTGGATATACATACGACAGCACTGTAGCTAAGAGATACGTGTCCAACGCACGGGCTGGGCCTCAGATCTGGTCTCTCCAGGAGGCTATGGTTGAGCGCTTCAACCTGTCTTTGAAGGCAGTCTCCGAATTTTCCTAAATATTTTATTTACACATTTTGTGCTAAATTGTACATAAGCGTCGGAAGAGTTGGGAAAGAGACGAAATACGGCTTGAGATGAGTTGGGAAACTGACTACATTTACAAAGTGACGTATTAGTGAAAAGACCTATTAAAGATAGCGACGAGATAGCTAGTGTGACGAATTGCCATCACAACCGTGTATTTGAAGTTAAAGTAAAATACTTAAAATGATAAAATATAAATCGAAATTCGTTGAAACGCGAAATGCAAATGATTACTACATATTAGATTTATTTATATATTTTACTACTTACAGCGGATAACAGCGCACTCCTGTTTGTGAATAAGCATAATCCAAAATAAAAAGAAAGCCATGACTGAATACATGACATCAGAAAATCACTTGATCATCATTACACCACAAAATTGAAAGAATATGGCACTTATTGAAAATATGTAAGTACGAGTATAACTCACTTTGCAATTCAACATTATATTATAAAACGACAATGTTGTAAAAACTAAATTGCTAAAACCATAAAAGTTAACGAAATCACTTCATACTGAAAAAATAATATATAAAACCACACCAGAATATAAATAAATAAAAGAGGAAAGAAAACGCAAAGAGAGGAAAACAAAAATATAAAGGCAGTACCTATAATGAAGCAAATAGTTCGATTGAATAAACACATTTGTGAAATAGATAATTTCATTTCATACTAGCTTTTCCCCGCAGCTTCGCTGCCGTAGCCCGCCCCACAGGACCCGTTTTCCGGACAAGAAATAGCATATGTCACTCAGGAATAATATTGCTTTCCATAGGTGAAAGAATTTTTTAAATCAGTTAAGTACAAACAAATTTAGAAACTTATAATCAAATCTTTCCTCTTTATTATATTATTGTAGGTTCCTATTTCTACGTATTATTTACAAATACCTACGTCAAGGTGTAATTTTCATTTTGTGTGTGGATCAAGGAGTCTTTCCGGATCTAATGAAATATAGTAAGGTTATACCACTTTTTAAATCCGGGGACAGTAAAGACACAAATAATTATAGACCAGTATCCGTGTTGCCGGTTTTCAGCAAGGTATTTGAGAAGATAATGCTAAATCAAATGCTCATTCATTTTAATACGAATAACATCTTGCATGATAAACAGTATGGTTTCACCAAAGGACGTTGTACAACTGACGCTGGTGTCACCCTATTAAAACACATCTTTAATGCGTGGGAAGAGTCGCAGGATGCCATAGGTATCTTCTGTGACCTGTCGAAGGCGTTTCATTGCGTTAATCATGAAACATTACTTCTGAAACTTGAGCATTACGGGCTAGGTCAATCAGCGTTAAGTTTGGTTAAATCTTATTTGTAATGATAGACAGCAATTAGTTCAAATAAACGGTGTGAATTCGTCGGGGTTAAACGTGAAAATGGGGGTACCCCAGGGCTCAATTTTAAGTCCTTTCTTATTTTTAATATACATAAACGATTTACCCTGTTTATTGGAAAACAAACTAAACATGGTATTATTTGCTGATGACACATCTTTAATTTTTTAAATAAATAGATGTACTTGTCAGGTTGAAGACGTAAATAACGCGCTACAGCAGGTTCAGGATTGGTTCACTGCCAATAATTTAGTTATAAATGGTAAAAAAACCAAGTGCGTAAAATTTTCCTTGCCGAATGTCAAAAGTACTGATTGTGACATTATATTAAACAAGGAGAAGCTAGAATTCGTCGAAAAAACGGTTTTCCTGGGGATCACGCTAGACTCAACGTTACAATGGGGTCCTCATTTAATATCACTTGCAGGGCGGCTAAGTTCGGCAGCTTATGCTGTTAGAAAGATTCGTCAATTTAGTGATGTAGATACCGCTAGGCTGGTCTATGTTAGTTACTTTCATAGTATAATGTCTTACGGTATTTTACTATGGGGAATGGCTGCAGACATTGAGTCAATTTTTATTCTGCATAAACGAGCCATCAGAGCGATATACAATCTTCGCCGACGCGATTCTCTAAGGGAACTGTTTAAGGGCATTAACATCATGACGGTTCCTTGTCAATATATTTATGAAAACATCATGTACGTGAGAAAGAATTTACATCTTTTTAGTAAAAACGGAGATAGACATAATTACATTACTAGAAATAAGGACCAATTAGTACAACCAGGTTTCATACTGGCTACTGGCTTTGATGGGGTTTCATTATGTTACAATAAAATTCCGCCCCACATTCTAGAACTGAATGAGACGAAATTTAAAACTTGTATAAAACGCACACTATGCAGGCAGGCATATTATAAGTTGGGGGATTACATCACTGATAAAAATGCTTGGCTCAATGCTAGTCTTGCTCCACAAACACTAGGGCGCAAAAACAAGTGATATGCAGAACATTATTGTTTTGAAGTATTGTTGGACCTGCTGAAGACTGTATGTTTGTATTATATAGACTCAATTTCTTTTAGTATTGTATAACTGCGCAGCACGTGTGTGAGTACTATGTACCCAACTGTAAATCTACCATTTGCTGTACCTTTGTGTCGTTCGTTGACTTATATGTGCCCTGGCAGTTGAGTGTGTCATGCTCTCTTAAATGTCTCTCTGATGGTGGCGCGTGTGTTGGATCATTCGGTTCCCTTCATGATGGTTGAGCTGGGTGGTGCCGATTCATGCGTCATGTTCGTGAACGGGCGCCGTCAGTTGGGATTGGACTTAACTTAACTGCTTCGGATGCTAATGTTTTTCTAGTACCTATTATGTAACTGGACGGTACATGTGTGAGTACTTTTAATACTTTGTACCTGTACGTAGTATAGTATGTAGTGATTCTGGGTGCATTGTCCTCTTACATATGAATTTATTAATGTATGTACTTATGTACCTAAATATTGTAAAACAACTTTTTTTTTAAAGGATTATGTATGGAGTTTCTTGTGCGTTATTCTCCATAACAAGCTACTTGCCGAATGCACGGTAGAATCGATTTTTATTCCTTGTAAATTTTAATGTATTAGCGTTCAAAAGTGCCGCTTGGTGGCCTAGTTGAAATAAAATAGCTTTGTCTAGTTTTAGCTTTGTTTGTTTGCTACGTCGAAACCTGGTGCAGGTTGAGGGGATCCGCTGGATGCGGGACGCACGGGACTGGTCAATGTGGTGACACTTGGGGGAGGCCTATGTCCAGCAGTGGAAGTCTTTCGGCTGATATGATGATGTTTATTTATTTATATATACTTTATTATTCACCAGAAAATACAGGAACGAAATAAACTTAAAACTAAAAAAATATACAACGAGCGACCATATCACATGACGATGCCGATGTTGATGATGTCGAAACGTGGAAGTTGTTTTTAGATATTACTTTGAACTACTAAGGTCCCAAGATACTCTAGACAAGTGACATACTATAAACGTAAGTGTCGCGATAGAGGTTGTAAAAATGTTAAAAATGTAAGGAATTGTTAAACACTATCAAAATGTCACGTCATCAATCTTACATTTTGGCATTTCGATCATCGCCATCTCGTTAACTTCGAATGACAATTGTCTAGAGCCTCTGGGGTAAGATCCCAGAGACGTGTTATCATGGTTCCACTTCTTTTTTCTTTTTCGTGTGAGGATTTGGCCATCTTTGGTATTAGAGTTAATTAAGCGATGCGAACGAACCCCACAGGCTGACTTGGCTATTTCAGACTTACAATAACTATATAAGTCTAGGTTTTCTCACAATGTTTTCCTTCACCGTTGCCTGTGATGTCCAAGATTAAATAAGAAAGTACATATGAATTTGAAAAATTCATATGTATGTAACATATGAAAGAAAAATTGTGTGTTACATGACCGGAGGCCTTACCATCAATTATCATGGTTCCAATATGAGGAGAGAAGGAGCTATACAAGGCAAATAGCACTGTCCCTTTTTCTTCGTGGCATCATATATATACGTAATTATGTCGTGGTGGCTAAGTAGCTACGACCTTGTCTCTCGTGCTTGAGGTCGTGGGTTCAAATCCGGGCAAGTACCAATGTGAGATTACTAAGAAAGTACATATGAATTTGAAAAATTCATATGTATGTAACTCATGACAGAAAAGAAGAATGTCGTCTAATTAATAATGGGGACTCCATTTATTCTGCGGCATTCTATACAAGACTTTAATGTTTGCGTGTAATTTCAAGCAAATTCAGGTCCTACGAATTTTAAGGCTTACGTGAGCATTGTCTATTAACTTTTTCACTGTCATAGAGTCTATTGTTTATATTTTGTTATATTTAAAATATATTTTTTAAAGGTATTCTTTCATGAGTTCATTGATTCATCACATCTGAATTTTCAATTTTTCTCTATTTTTATGTTTCTATACTTTTTGGTACAATTATCAGTTTTTAAAACTTTTCATGCTTCTAAATCAAATGTAATGTCGCTACCTTGTAAAACATCTTCATTATTCGTTTTCCTTCTAAGTTCTACCGAAAACACACGCTTAGGCTCTTAGTAATCTGCAATTTCATTTAACTCCATAGAGTTGAATGTTTCTTTAGATTCATTTTGTAAATTGACTTCATCTTGTTGCCTACTATTTTCTGGATCTAAGTATGAACTACTTTTATCAATGATTTGTGAATGTTTATTTTCTTTTTTGGCATGCGTATCTTTGATTGCATCAATGTAAAGCTTTAATTCATTATTTTGTAAAACTTCATGTTTCTTTTTTAAATTATTGTCTTTAAATGCATCTGATCCTCTGAATCGAGGAGATACATAATCTTTTTTGGCATGCTTATCTTTTAATGCATTAATATAAGACTTTAATTCACCCTCTTGTACAACTTTACTTTCTATTAGGGCCTCCTTGTCTTTTAATTCATCTGGGTATCCTTCTGATCCTCTGGTTCGAGGAGTTACATAATCTTTTTTAGCATGCTTATCTTTTAATGCATTAATATAAGACTTTAATTCACCCTCTTGTAAAACTTCACTTTCTATTTTGACATCCTTGTCTTTTAATCCATCTGAGTATCCTTCTGATCCTCTCGTTCGAGGAGTAACATAATCTTTTTTGGCATGCTTATCTTTTAGTGCATTAATATAAAACTTTAATTCACTGTCTTGTACAATTTCATTTTCTTTTTGTGTATTTGCGTCTGTTAAGTCTTCATAATATTCTTTTGATCCTCCAATGCCGGAAAATTTATATTTTTTGTTTGCACGCATATCTTGTAATGTATCTGAATAAGATATTGTGAAACTGTCTATTAAATTTTCTTCGTCTTTTACTGCATTCTCCTCTTGTAATTCATTTGAATAGGCTTCTGATCCTCTGAATCGAGAAGTTACATAATCTTTATTTACTTTTATAGCTATAGCTTTTTTAAGGTGTTCCATTTTTTTTGGGAACTGCTTCATGCCTCTATTTTTTATTGAATGTTTTAATGACTTAAGATTGAAATCCTCGGCGTAATCATTATTTAAAATTGTGTTTCTTGCGGCAGAACCTTCTACTGATTCGTAATTTAATCCCTGGCTCTCGTATTCTAACATGTCCTTACTCTGTGAGGTATAATCGTATTCTTCGTTTCGTCTATCATCTATTTGAACACCTGGAACAACATGCCTTTTATAATTATGGTGCAAATATAATTTTTATTAGATTTTGAGAAAAATTAAACTTTCAGGAACTATAAGTATTTTTACACAATCATTATAAAGTATGGGGTTATTAATCATGAAAAAGACAAATTACTTAGATGTTTTTTTTTATTTTCAATACATGAAACGCAAATCGCTGTTTGAATTAGGATACCAGACCGAAATAATTATCACGAAGTTGTGCCTACCAGTTTTCAATACGATAATAAATTTAAGCATTAAAATAGGCATTCATTAAAATAAATGTTCGAGTATTGCAAGTATTCGAAGGTTGATTTTTATCGAGATAAGTCATCAGGCATCGTTGTAATGCGGCAGTATCTATAGGTCATTAGTTCGAATCTACCGTTCACGACCAGCATTACAATAATATAATTAAAATACACGCTATTGTTATTATATATGGACAAGTAACTACAACACAAAAATAAGTAAATAGAAGAGTGCATGCCTCTTCCTCACTTCAAAAGTACCTTGCCTATATCAGCCATCCTGCCATGCAGCGTGCCGAGATAAATAAAAAAAAACAACAATTTCGATATTAAAAATACATAGAAAAAATTACTTCAAATTATTTATTACGGTTTTTTACTTTATTAACAAACGAACAATATTAATAAAAGTCGATTTACTCAGAGATACATAGGCTTATGTTTTTCTATCCTTACTAAAGTATCAAGATAATACAATTCTTGTTCTAGGTCGGTTTCATTTAAGCCCACCTAACGAAAGATTTAAAAATATTTTGCGATCGCAAGCTGTTGGCGACTATTTTGCGTTGTTCTATGCGAAACTGATTTATTTTTAATCATCCGTAAATAAGGCAAAACTGCTCTAAGCTCTTGTGTGAAAGTTGCTACTAAAAAGTTACCATCCATCAAAATATTCATGAGGTCATCATTGTCCGACATAGAATTTCGGTTGTCAGCAACCCGATATCCGATATAAGGCATGGTGGATGTTGAAAATACAGATTCACAAGCTGTAAAGAAATATTGATAATTATGATAAATGATAACATATGCATACAATGCTACACAGATCTATGTCCAGTAGTGGACTGCGATACGCTGAGTTGATTTATTCGGTCTGACTTAAGAACGATATCCATTTCAATTCAGGATAGCTTATTAGAGAGACATTGCTGTCTCATAGTAGCACGCCCGTGATACTTAAACACCTTTAATTTATTAGTATTTTCTCTGATAAACTAAATAATGGTTGATAGTAGGTGTGCAAGCACGCACTAGCCAGCCGTCTGTGACGATGCTTGAGGAGATTTGGTAGTATTTCCCTCAGAATTATCATCATTCTTGCATAAACCAACGATTCAGTCGACATCAAACCTTTTCATCTGTACCGAAGCTAGCTTTATACTCGTACTTACATTATAAAAAATCATTCGCATCATACTTACGAGGCCGTTTACATTTTTTCGATTCCACAAACTTCAAAAATTCCTTCAGTAGATTTGACCAGTTCCCAGTCGAGGTCCCGTCTGAAAAAGAAAATTATCATCGTTAATGAAGAACGCTACCGGTTTCAACAGTTAAATTCTTATTATAATAATTGTGTCTGATTGATAGTTTTTCGACGTTTCTCCTATGGTATTGGTCTCACAACTAAATTTCATTTATTTTTAGGTTTACCGAATTTGTTACTTATCTAGACCATTAAAAATGCCGTAGTGGTGCCCAGTAGGAATTTATACTTTAAATTAAACAAAAAGAATCAAAATGATTTTATTGCTATCCACAATTCAAAAAGTAATAAATACAATTATTATTACAGTTTTGAGAGACAATCAAGAATATATGCTGAGGCAGACTGTTTGCAGAAGACAAAGAAGAGGGTGATGTGACCTGGGTCTATGTCCTGCAGTAGACTATGACAGACTGAGTTGATTCTAGATAACTCCCATAGAGAAATCAAAGATGTAAAACTGATCAGTAGCTGCTGTATTGAGGTCAGAAAGAAGAAAGTAAAAATCGTACCGCTCTCTTGTTTTTCAGAATATTTTACAGGCATTTTCGCTTTGGTCAGAGGTGCCTTGGTTGTCTTCACAGGTTGTTTAGTTGTTACCACAGGCTTCCTGGTTTTTGTCATATTAACTTTTTGGGTCGTTTCTATAAATATCTTCGTGGTCGCTTTTGGAGTAAATTTGTTTGGCGTTACTGGACTATGTGTCTTAGTAGGTCTCAGATAATTCCAGTTATCTCTCCAGTCTCCAAAGGTAGTCATTTGCAATAGTCGAGGATCAGTTTTCGTGGTCGTAGCGTTCTTTAATTTTAATTTACAGACAGGTCGACAGTGTTGTGGAAGGGCTTTAGTCATTGTAGAAGAATGAGTATTACGACGAAGTCTCTCTATAAGAATTTTCGGTGTAGCCGCTAATTTAGTAGTAATTATTTTTGCAGTCGGTCTTTTAATTGTAATCTTTTTTGTAATCGCTCTCTTAGTTGTAGTTGCTCTTTTAATTGTAGTTGTTATTTTAGTTGTAGTTGCTCTTTTAGTTGTAGCCTTTCTTTTAGTTGCAGACGCACTTTTAGTTGTAGCCGCTCTTTTAACTGTAGCCTTTTCTGTAGTGTCAGTTATGGACATACCACAAGAAGGCATTGGTGTTGCAGTTCCATCAAACAAATTTTCTTTAATTTCTTTGATGAGTTCAGCCCAGTCTAAATCTACTGATATGCTCGAATGTCTTGGCACTGAAATCGTAATTTTAAGGGATGAGACATTTTGTTTTCTTTTCTATATCCTGAGAATTGGGTCGTCACAATGACATTAAAATTGGATTAATTTAAACTGGGCACCCTGGTCTTACTATAATGGTATAAAGTAGAAACCTATGAAATTGATCAATTAAGTACCTATACCAATATTATAAAGAGGAAATATATTTTTGTTTGATTGTTTGTTTGTACCGAATAGGCTCCAAAACTACTGGACCGATTTCAAAAATTCTTTCACCGTTGGGAAGCTACTCTATCCCCGGGTGATATACTTTTTATCCCTGTATTCCCACGGGAACGGGAGCTACGCGGGTGAAACCGCGAGGCGTCCTCTAGTTAAGTGTATTTTCATAAGGATGATAATCAATTCAAAGATTACAAAAATTTCTCGACTTGATATTGAATTGCCTAAAAGTACTCGAAATCCACGTATAAAGCATGTTGCGTAGAGTCATAAAATATTATCGTGTTTGTTGCATAAATCACTCAACAATGTCATATTGTAACCACCGCAAAAAATAATTTCTTACCTTTCGTTCTAATACTTTGGCGTGCCTTCACAATTTTCCAGTCCTTACCATCGAAATATCTTGTTGGTTTGTCTATTGGCACTGTAGATCAAAATATCGGTATTTTTATAAGTTTAACATCAGCAATTAGCATTATAAAACTGACAAAACAACAACATTTAATAATTTACCCTCATAACAATAGTTGTATTTTGCGTAAATAACACTATACGAAATAAAAAAGTAATTGAAGTTCATGATATAGCCGAATTTTTCCTTCTTCTATCAACATTTGTTGTCACAGTGATTTTTCCATTTCACATTTTCCATTTAATCATGAAAATAGGTTTGAGAAAATTCCAAAATAGTAACCACAACGTGTGCGGTACAAATATTAAATTTAATAAGAGAATCGATAAAGTTTATTGCGGAACACAAAATTATTGCGTTCGTGGATCTCGATAGTTGTCGTTGTTTGCGAACGTACCTAATGTTGGTCTTATCGCGTGCGCCTACGACAATCGTGACGCAGCGGCCATGTGTGATATGATAACTATGATTTGCTGGAATGTGCACTACGAAATATTTTAATTCGTCCACTTTACGTGAAGAGGAAGTTTCATTTTGATCGATAAAGGATAAGGACAAGAAGAACAAAGGTTGTATTTTTTTACTTGAAGCTATGATATTATGTATCTGTGGCAAAATCATCTTATATTATTTTAATTTGCACGATTGACGCAGCAGCATCGGTAAGGTTGTCAAAATGACGCGTAGATTATATATTAGATTTACATGTAAAATCTTTGCTCTTTGGATTTGTTTTATTACTTTTTGTATAGTATTTTCTAAATTTATCTTAGTATGAATGGTTTGATTTTATAACGAAAATTAAATGAAACATCTGGTTTTAAAATCACTACAGACTTGTTATCAATGACTGCCTGGTTGTGAAGAATGCAAAGGGGGCGCTCAAATATTGCGCAAGTTTCGACGAACCTCTTGGTATCAGACAATCTGTATAGTGCTATTTTGTGAAAATCCCTCCGTGTAAACTTAGGTGATGTGAACACGAATTGAGATGCCAATCGGTTCAATCAAGGCAGAATGTCAGTAATTCACCTAAATATCCTCTCACTAAGACTCCACCTAAGTTTTCACTGTTGAGATGCTTGAACTTATTTGAAGAAGAACTGCTGGTCTTTACCAGCAGTTCTTCTTCAGATAAATTAATTATGTCGGTACTACATTTGTGTGCTTGCTTCTATCTAGTTTTCTCTCTCCTTACTCTTTTCACTTGAGATATACAGATAAGTTAAATATCCCATACAAAAGTTATTCATAACTGGGCAAAAGCCTTTAGCTGTTTTCCAAAAATAACACTCAACAAAATCTAAGATTATATCACCGCAAGTATCAAGATCGGTTCGAGCCGCGAACTATTTACGATACTTATAAAATACCCATATAAGTATAAGGATAATATTAATAAATATGAAACCGGTGACATTAGCACACAGTTATGGTTATCAGCGACACTTCTTGGGCGGTGCGCGGGCATCCAAAACGGTGTGTTGGTTCGGTGTACCGGTCAGAGTCGTGACCAGTACCGACCCCTTTGTTCCACTTTGCGGCTTCTGCTTATACATATTTATATTCTAATGGAATAGAAAAACAGTGTGAAACCGCTACTTGTATCTATGATGCTTGGAATTACACTATAGATTTCATTTAGATTTCAGACCAGTGTCTGGATTTGTGCCTGATTTATGGTATTCAGGTCGTCCCTATTTCCTTCATAGGACTTCAAACGTTCCTTGCTGAGCCCATAAAAGCAATTCACGCGGGCATCAGACTGACTCCTCATGATCCCGGCTAGCCAGAAAGAAAGAAATCTAGTTTATTTTAGTTTATTTTAAAACAAATAAAAGCGGCATAGCTGAGGTCCGGCGATATGAGTTCGGCATAAACCTTCGTTCGCCTCAGGCAGAGAAGTTCGAATTCCCCACTGCAAAAAAAAACTTGATAGTAGGAACAGACCTTATGCAAACTCTTCAAGTGTTGAAGTTATATCTCCAAATCAATTCATATAGGCACCAAAGCTCAATGAAAATTAAACTGATCACACACAGAAACCTATTATAAGTACTTATAAGGAGTTCCATCTAGCAGTCTAATATATATCGTTAAACTGGCGGCCGATCGCTAAGGGCTAATTTGGGGGGATTTCTATGCAAATTTGATTACTCTGCAGTTGCATGCTCTAACGAAGTATGCCATTAGCTGTGGCAACACACTGGTGATATTAATTTCCATGAAGGATTGCAGCAGTATCTCTGGATAGATAGACAAAAATCGGTGGATACTTTACTGGGTTTTTTGTTTGTTCTGGTAGATTTTTTAAAGAGAATTGTAGTAGGTACTGTGATATGATGTGATGCCCCTCAAGTTAAAGGGGAAAACGTACAAGTCCGTGATTAGACCTGTCGTACTGTATGAATCAGAATGTTGGGCTGTGAAAAAGATGGACGAAAAGAGATTGCATGTAGCAGAGATGAGAATGTTGAGATGGATGTGTGGAGTGACGAGAATGGATAAAGTGAGAAATGAGTATATTAGAGGAATTTTGAACGTGGCGTCGGTGACAGAAAAGTTAAAAGGAAACCGTTTGTCCTGGTATGGTCATGTGATGAGGAGGGATGAAACGCATGTTACTAAAATAGTTATGAATATACATGTGGGTGGATGGAGAGGGAGGGAACTGCCAATGAAAAGATGGATGGACTGTGTGAGAAGTGATATGAAAGAAAAGGGAGTCAGTGATGGCGAGACGGGGGACAGGACGGTATGGAAGAAGAAAACGGCAAGGGCAGGAAGATGATGATGGTTGTAGATACTGTAACGAGGTTGCATAGGTGGCATACCTTTTCATAATTGTTGCTAGCTGAGTAAACTTTAAAGATTCTATTTGAATGATTAGATTGTCGTCAGTTGTTATGGAATCAGGGCGGATAAGGTGCGGGTAATTTTATAAATTACGTGAAATAGTAAACCTATAGAAATAAATTCTATATATTGATCGTAATAAAGCGTATCATTTGGAAGATAGCCTATCACAGTACAATGTGCCTTACCATATACAGTATAGGGTAAATATTTGAAAAAAAATCTTGTCATCCTAGTTTTCGATGGTAGGGTTTCAAAGTTAAAGTAATTTTATAGTTATATCTTTTCCATTAAGATTTTTGCACTCAATTATTAGGTACCTACTCAATTAATGACAAATTCAGAAATTTTATTATATTTTTCAATTAGTGCAACCCAAATACAAAACCTACATAAAGCATTACGCATAAAGCTTTTACAAATCACACGATATTTTGTCAAGGCTTTTGTCTATACCAATATTATAAAGATGAAAGATTTTTTTGTTTGTTTGTTTGTTTGTACCGAATAGGCTCCAAAACTACTGGACCGATATTAAAAAAAATTTCACCGTTGGGAAGCTACACTATCCCCGGGTGACATAGGCTACTTTTTATCCCTGTATTCCCACGGGAACGGGAACTACGCGGGTGAAACCGCGAGGCGTCCGCTAGTATTAAATATAATAATGACTAATGGATATCAATCTATACAAATAAATCAAATTTAAGTTTTTGTTTGTAATGTCAAAATTACAGCTTTAAATGCGGTACATCTAAAAAAAACCGGCAAAGTGCGAGCTGGACTCGCGCACGAAGGGTTCCGTACCATTATCGCACAAAAACAGCAAAAAAATCACGTTTGTTGTCACTTAAATATTTATTTTATTCTGTTTAGACGGACCGCGGAGTCTTAGTAATAGGGTCCCGTTTTTACCCTTTGGGTACAGAACACAAAAAAAAGTTCGGTTCAGTTCTTCATATTCATATTCTTTATTGTACACATAATAAACATATTCAAATACAAACGGAAAACTTTCGTACAAAGGCGAGCTTAACCCATAATTGGGTTCTTTCAGTCTGTTCGTTCCGGCTAATCTCCAAAACGGCTGGGTTGATTTGGACTAAACTCTCATTAGTATTTAGCTGATATTATAAGGAGTGACTTGGTGGTTTTATTTTAGAATAAGAAGGAAGGATGCCGCGCAATAAAATATAAACCATGTTATTTTTAGCTTTACGAGTTGTGTGTGATGCGAGCGATGTCGCTAACAACAGCTAGTTTGTTATAAATCAACAAGTAGCCAATAAAATATGAAGTAAAACGCAATTCACTTGCTTTGGAAATCATTAGTCATTGAATTATTTATAAGCTTGCAATATTTTATTACTCATAATAATTTAATAAGTATTATAAAGTCGCTTTTATATATTTATTATAATACAAGGAACTGAAAAGAACTACTAACATCTCATAAATTTTGGTATCACTAGGTATTTTCGTAGAGTACCAATCATAATCTTATGCAAGGAGAGCAATATTCCCAAAACTCAATAAAATTAGTCTCAAAACGGACGATTTGGTAATCTAAATTTACTCTTACGCCAACTTATAAAATTGGGTGCAATTATTTTGGTCAGACAACCACAACATACGTACATAAACTCACGCCTTTTTCCATGAGGGTAAACAGAAACTACAGAACGCCACCTGCTACGATCCTTACATACTTCTTTTGCTTCACTCACATTCATTCATCTAGTACACACACACGCCGGTTATGAGTACTGCGCACCTGGCCTTTCCAAAAACCACAATAGATTACTAAATAGAATGCCAGCTAATTTACTGAATAGAAACTTGATCAGGCTTTCAGAAACCCGGTATAACGATTAAAAATCAGATTTAGAATTGGTTTATATATCTGATATTTAAAAAAATGTGCAGCTTATTCACACTTTCCACGAGACAGTGAAAACGATAAATAACGGTCCGGTATGTACAAGCATATAGGAAATATAAATAAATGTTTTCCTTTTAGCAACACCGCTCATAAGAAGAGCTATCAAATAACAGTTTAGCCATATAAACGAAATTCAAATTATACTGTGGAAGCCGCCTATTGGTCATAGAATGAGCAAAGGAGTGGGCAATCGGCACACCGTTTTAGTGTTAAGGGTTATCGTTCAATGAGCGAGAAAGGCAAGACCGCCGTAAAGATGGGCAAGTATGTATGATTTCTCTGGAACTATGCCGTTGAACTAAGAATTCTTATGTGAGGCCGTAAATGTGTTTTATTGAAATTGCGATTTGGCAAACAGATCAATATCTTGGAAGAGATTTATGTAGGTATGTACGTTGCTTGCAGAAAAGTTAATGATTAAATCACCAAATAAAATAGCATTTTGTTTGTTCTTTCTCTAAATGACACGCCTCGTCTAAATCTCTTAACTTTTGTAGGTAATTTCATATTTAACTCCTCAGGTCGTGACGCAGTCCATCGTGTTTTATTGTCTTCCGTGACAACCAAGCCCATCTTGCATGGGTGCGTCACATTTTTGCCAGTTATTGTCAAGTTTTAGTCGAAAATTTTCTTGGTACTTCCTCTGTGCGGCTCGCCTTTGCAGCACATAGCAATTGACACCATGTAAGTCTTGCCGGTGGCTACGTTCTCCCATTAGACCACTTCCTTAACAAAAGAGGTCCGGAGCCTCCTATTCTAACAATTGTATGAGCTATTTACCTTATCTGTACCGTGCCACAATCACACTCGGTCCAATCCGACGCCGACCAATAAGTTTTGATACTTGCCCCATTGTTCTGTCACGTGATAAATATTAGTCTAGATTGAACTAATATGATTTTATTTATTGGTTCCTGTTATCTTTTACTGCGATTTATAATTCTGTCGGCGATGTTTCTGATAGTTATTCATCATGTGTGAATTTGGAATGCTAATTTTATTACTTGTTTGACATATTTATCGGAGCTATCGTAAAAAATTAGAGCTCTTACCATATTTTTTTAAGTGTATGTATGTTTAAAAATAACCAGTATTCTAATTTGGCGCAGTAATATGTATTAGACAAAGCTTCTGTTGAAGTTGCAAATTGTTTTAGATAGATGGAGAAAAATGGGTAGTACGATTTAGACAAGGAAAATGTCAAAAAAAAATAAACATATGGTTCGGCACTGGTACTTACATCAAAGAATGACAATAAACTTTTTAGAGCGGTAGGATATTCTCAAAGGGTATCAATACTCTCTTATACCTTCCTCTGTGGAAGGTATAAGAGAGTATTGACGTAAACCAGAACGATTTGCAGAGGTTGGGATGCAGCAAAAGGCCGTAAACCAATGTGGTCTTTCTTTTAATTGCCGTAACAAAATTTGGTAAGGAGAACTATATCTGGAGGCACTGCAGTGGCCCCGCCAAGTCTAGCAAAACCAAAAAAACAAAGGTTTGTACCGTACCATCCTTTTCTCGAATCCTTCAAGATTTTTCGACATTGTGGATAAAGCTAGAAGCCTAAACTTTCAATTATAAATAAACTTCAGTAATATTTGACTCTTTATCTGAGTCTATAAAAATACTAATTTATTTGGAAAAAAATCAAGACCTCTTAAGAAGTATACCTACTTAGGTATCTGCAGGCAGGCGCCCGCGCAGCTAACCGCGTTATAACAGTGATAGCAGCGCGTGATGTAACCATAGCGGGCGCATGCGCGGCCACCGTCATTTTACACTTGTGCCATTATAGCATTCGGCTGGACTACCGTTAGCTTAGGTAATTATTTTGGGCCGTAAGTTAGCTCTAAGGGATTAACGGAAACCCATAATCATATTTTAAAATCTGCTTCTACCCATGTAAATGAACTAGTTTCTCCAAGGAAGTCATAAAAAATTCCCATACAAATTTTGGCCAGCTGACGACAACTTTGTATGGATGACAATTTTTTTGGGAGTTGCCGACTTCCTTGGAGAACATTTTTCATTTACATGAGTTGAAGCAGTTTTAATATGATCACACCTTTCCATTGTAAATCTGTATCTCATCAATCGGCCAGTTTATAACCTTCGAAATTTGAATCAGACAACCGGTGTAGCTAGGTTTTATTGAACACTAGCAGACACCTCGTGGTTTCACCCGCGTAGTTCGTTTCCGTGGAAATACAGGGATAAAAAGTAAGTCTATGTCAGCCGGGGATAGTGTAGCTTCCCAACGGTGAAAGAATTTTTGAAAATAGTCCAGTAGTTTTTAAGTTTATTCGTTACATACAAAAATATAAAACATTCCTCTTTATAATATTAGTATAGATATAGATTGTGGATGTTTCAGCAGACTAAGGAATAAGCAGTTGTTCCATATAAAGTAAATAAAAAAAATTGGAACCTATTAGCGGGTAAAGGTTAGCTGTTCTAACGCACGTCAGTCTTGAGGACCTTGTTTCTGATCAAACCTTGATCAACGAATTTCTGAAAACATTCTTAACTGATTAGCTGCACGCTGCACCTAACTATCTTAAATTTATTATTCTTAGGTATTGGGTATGGGTTCATTTGTAGACTCCATAAGACAAACAACTCAGCAGTACCTGCAAAGTGTCGAATCAAACCTTGGTGATATTAAAAATACACACAAATTAAATTGTTATCTTAAAAGCCTTGTTTTCACATCGCTCATATTTGCTGTGATATATAACTGTCACCTCGTTTTTCTCAGGCTGTCAACTTTTAGAAAGTAATTAAAAATATGTGTCCTTTTTCTTATCCAATGATTTTAGAGACCAATTACAGTAGTCAAAATTAAATTAAACCTTAGTAAATCAACACTGCAGTTGTTTTACGCAACTAATTACCTACGAATGCAAAGCAGGGTTGTGCTGTAATTGTTCTAAATTAATGAAGACAATTAAGTGCATTTCTCCGACATTTCGTAAGACAGAATTTGTCTTAGAGCTTGGAGTTCAGTTAAGGATTTCAACACGAGTACGGCACGTGCCTTAGCCGGGCGCATGGAACAGAAGTGTCCGCTCAAGTCGTGACATAAGTCGACGGGCGCCTGTAATCTAGTATAAATTGCGTACACTTACTGACTCTTTATAGACCTTTTAAGGTAGAAAATATAAGATGATGATCACCACGTTCATAATTAAGATCGGGTTGATAGTCAACTCGTGACGTTGTGTGGGTGGTTCCGCTTCCGAGGTCATGGGTGGTCTATCTACGAGCTAATTTGGGCAGGCTACTGAGATTTTTGGCTTTTTAGAAGGATGATAGATTAGGTGTTTGACGTGGCTGCCATATCCGGAATCTGGGCAGAGTATAAAGACACGATTTTTGTGTAAGATGAAACGGAACTCGTTCTACGTTTGTTTTTTCTGGCATTCGTGTTAAGGCGTATATATTCCTTAATATTAACGCGGCCGGAGATTATTAATGTTGAACCTCCTTTTAGACAGTTTTGTTTGCAAAATATTTTTTGATTTACATCAGCTATTTCTGTTATAAAGAAATTCTAGCTAAAATTTTTTCCTCCAAAATGAATTTGAATTCGTTTTGGAGGAGTATCGAAAAGTAGCCATTACTAAAGAGTATGCTTTAGGAAGTAACCGTTTAACGTTAACACTTACTTCGAAAACGCGTTACACCGACCCCAAGTAGCATTCAATAAGGACAGCAAAATGATAATGACACCACTCCAGAATTAATTATTTTAAGGTCAGCTGGATCTAAATCAGTAGCAAAGCATATTGTGTATATGGTAATAAAAAGCCCTTCATCATGATAAAGATCACAACCATAACTTAACCAAGGCTAGAAGCGCACGAGAAGCACGTTCCATAACTTTAAGGAAGCTTCTCTTTAACAATCTGAAGTAAACCTTTATGGTCACAAGTCACATACGGTAGCGACGTGTGTGGCATCCCCAGATACCACATACATACAAACATATAATATAGTAACCGTTTACATAATACTCGGTCGCTGGACGATCCCCATATCTCAACGGGAAGTATTTTGCATGCAACCACCACCTATCTTTTGGAACAATCTGAAAACGGGAGCAGGTTGCATCTAAACGACCCATAACGATTCACCACAACACGGAAACTACGACTCAATGACATTCAACTTATAGTTGGTTTTCATATGTACAGTGTTTTGTTTTAAGTCTTTTGGTATTTGGAATTGTTTTGCCAAACGCATTATTTATCGTAAATTCGTAATTGCTGATTGTGGACGAAGAAGGGAATCTTTGCAGAGCTTGATATCATGTATTAAGTGGAACCTCGTTGTTTACTTATGTAATGCTTGAAAGAGAAGATGGAATGCTACAGCCAGGGGCTTGAACTGATAATATGGAAACTTTGGACTAAGTGCAGTTTAATGCCTGCTAATTATATCAAGAGTCCGGCCATATATTAGTACCAATTTGGGAGTAAATTTAAAGTTCTCAATGAACTCTTACTCATTAGGGCCGTACTCTGACCAGAACACTGCCGTGAACATTCCTAGTGCCCTAGCGGCACACTGGTGGCGCATGAGTTACGCCCAGATTTTAGAATAAAATCTTTATAAAATCGAATTTTGGTCTTTTGAAAAAAAAAAACTTACAATATGTTCGTTATTTAATTTTCTATCCATTAGTGTTAGTACAAACATTAATTAATGAACACTTTACGAGGAGATGCATGCTATCAATAATTATTTCAAATTTTTATGGTTTTGTTGGAAGGAGATTAGTGAAACATATAAATGAAAAAAAAAAAACTACCATTTTGGAATAAATAATATTTATAAATTTAATGTATTTTTATTAGTTGATATTTCTTTTTAAATAACGAGTAGATAGCTCCTAAAAACTGCACGAAAAACGGCTATCGCGGCGTTTTGCTTGATTTACATATTATTTTTAACCGACTTCCCAAAAAGGAGGAGGTTCTATGTTCGACTTCAAGTTTGTTTTTTTTTTAGTTTTTATTTTATTTTTTTGTGTATGTTCACCGATTACTCCGTCAATTGTGGACCGATTTTGAAAATTCTTTTTTTGTTTGAAAAAGTATGTTCCGAAATTGGTCCCATTTTAATTTGGTGAAGATCTGAGGAAGAACTTCGGATATATACAACAGAACTCTTCAATAAATAACGGCAAATCTCTCGGGATTGCTGCAATCGCATGTCTGTTTGTTGTTTATAACATTTCATAACATAACATCACGCCAGTTCGCTCTTAAGGGGTAAGCAGACCTCTCATTTCACCGGTTATGTTCAAGTTTCATGAAATCTATTCTGGCGAAACAGTTCCCTTACTAACTTGCCTATTAGGTACGTACAACTAAAAAGTGAAAAAAAAAAAACTTTTTGGCAAAAAAATACTACTGACTTCCAAATACAAAACTACAAAGTTAAAAATAACTAAATTTTTTGAAGTCGGTGTCCATATCGCAAAAAAATGGTACCTACGAAAGACACTTTTTAACTTTGTAGTTTTGTATTTGGAAGTCGGTAGTATGTTTTTGCAAAAAGTTTTTTATTGTTATTGTATAATGGATTCTTACATGCCAACCAGAAGACTATAGGCTCATATCTCCTAGTCTCGTTGTAAAACTCATGAAAAGAGTTTCTAACGAGATTAGGGAAGAGTAAGTTATCTAGGGGAGCACAATAGATCCCAATGGGTCGAAGCGTCCGAGTTATTTGTCGGCCCCTCCAAGATAAGATAAGATGGATTCTTAGATCGATAAAAAAACATTTATGTAAAATCTTATTGGTACGTATAAAATATATATTTATATGATTTTATAATTATTTTATTATTTAATGGATAAATATGTAATTGGCAATAAAGAATATATACATTAAAAAATTAGATGTCAAACTCACAACGACAGGTCAAAAAGCGTTGTCTTATAACTAGTCAAATAACCCGCCCCTAACTGTTCCCGCCGCAAAGGTGCCCATAACGCAACGCAACGTATGATTTTATTATACAAATATTTTAACAGGTTCACGGTCCACAGCCCATAAAACAATAGTTAAAACAATACAATTAACAGGTAGGACTCTGAACCTGTTAAATTAACCATGCAAAATTATGTCAAACACTCAAATTATTATTTTAAATCATTAATTTTAAAATAATTTTAAATGGCTTAACTATAAACGTCCATGGCTTTGCATAGTTTAGCTGGCAGAAGCCCTATCTTATCATTATCACTAATACTTGCTGTGAAGCCATTATTTTCAGTTCCCAGGGACTGTTTAATAAAACAAAAGAATGCCCCTGAGCAAAGCTCTAAGCCCGATGGGCACGAATGAGTATAATAGTTAAACTTAAGAAGATTCATTGCGTAGTGTAAATCCTCCAAACTACTTCAAAATTATACTTAATCATTCTGCTAATGCGTTTCCTATAATTAATTTAAAAACAAACAAATAAAAACTCGTATTTATGCTAACTAGGCGTACCATAGAACTTACGAAATTGACACCCAATGTGAAATCCAACAGAAACGTCCGTCGTAAAACAAATTATTAGTTAACTTCCTCCATTCTTATCTTAAATCTCAACAATTATCTTGTTTACGATTCTAATATATCTGTCGTAGCCACTTTATAGAATTGGTCATTTCATGATATAACCAGACATATCATGAATGTGTGGTCGCCATATCGACAAAAAAATAAGTTTATACAATTTTATAAAGTTCGCGTAGTTTTCTATCTTCACTATATTGCACTATTTTAGTCAATTGTTACTTTATTATCCACTTTTTCATGCAAGAGAATTGTTTACCAACACCAATAAATATGCCTTGTTTATATAAGAATTACGTTTACCATAGCCGGGGGATTGGAAAGAAAGCCGAAATGATTCTAAACTAACTATTAATAAAGTTAATTACAATTAATTATCCTACAAATGTCCATTCCAAGTCGAAGTTGGAACATGAAATGGTTAAAACTACTAACTACAACTAGCTAACCTACAAATATTCATTCCAAGCCGATGTTAGGACATGGAGTGGTTACAATAATTAAATAGACTAACTACAACTAACTAGCCTACGAATATCCATCCTACTCGAAGTAGGAATATGCAATGCATTCTTCTTACAAAAACGCTCTTAAATATTAGTTAAGTATTGATTGATTCCTTGACGTCATGGCTGCATCGGTTTCAAAGTAATTGCATCGTCAGTAACTTCCTATATTGACGCGACGTAGTTTCTGTGTCACTTAATGCCTAGCTACGTGCCTCGGCTTCAAGTAACTGCACCGTCGTCAAGGTCTATGAATACTTAGTGTCCGCAATGTCAGCAGATTCTTAGGCATACGTAACACAAGTTAAATAACATGTCAAAATGTCAATAGCGGGCTATCAGCGCTGCTAGCGGTGAACAATGTTACAATTTTTTTTTTTGGTATTTTTGTCACACACGAAGAGCTCGTGGCTAAATAATAACAGCTGCACGGGCCAATCTTCATTGTTAAGCAACGCTTACCGAGGTCGGTCCGTGAATAGGTGACCATCTTTACATAGCGAGTTTCTTCCGTGCCTCGGAAAGCATGTTAAGCCGTTGGTCCCGGCTGTCATTTGAAGATCTTTGACAGTCGTTACGGATAGTCAGAAGCCTGATATCTGACACCAGTCAAGCCAAGGGGTATCGTGTTACCCAATTACTGGGTAGTGGAGGTCAGATAGGCAGTCGCTCCATGTAAAATACTGGTACTCAGCAAAATCTGGTTAAACTGGTAGCCAATCCCAACATAGTTGGGAAAAGGCTGGGCAGATGGATTGGTCTTGTTGTCACACACTTCTGCTAAAAATGAGGTCCTGCGTTCGATTCGCGGGTCAATAATATGTTTTTGGGTTTTTCCATCTGATTTTTTTTGCAGCAGCCCAGAATCTGGTATTGTGCCCGGTTGAGGCAATAGGCTCGCTCTATTACAAGGATCTTAAACAAACTGGTAAAATTAGTGAGAAAGGGGTAAAAAATAAATAATCTGTTGGTGTATTATCTACAGGTTTACCTCCGCCGAACACTTTGGCTGATTACATGCGATTTATATATATACTATCTATACTAATATTATAAAGCTGAA
Source organism: Orthosia cruda (assembly GCA_964057195.1). Classification (NCBI taxonomy): domain Eukaryota; kingdom Metazoa; phylum Arthropoda; class Insecta; order Lepidoptera; family Noctuidae; genus Orthosia; species Orthosia cruda. The sequence continues at coordinate 12,402,784 of OZ059843.1, forward strand.
GAGTTTGTTTGTTTGTTTGTTTGTTTGAACGCGCTAATCTCAGGAACTACTGGTTGGAATTGAAACATTCTTTTTGTATTGGGTAGTCCATTTATCGAGAAAGGTTATAGGCTATATAACATCACGCTACGACCAATAGGAGCGGAGCATCAATGAAAAATGTTCCAAAAACGGGGAAAATTTATTCTTTTTGAAACGCAACGTATTTAGAGTAGGTGGGCTAGCTTGGTAGGTAGCCAGTTGACGGGAGCGAAGCCGCGTGGGACAGCTAGTATACAATAACGCTGATTTATCTGGGTATATATGTTATGTTTGGTCATAAATTGACAAACGTGGAACATTCAGTAAAATGCCCGGCCACTTCATGAAATGGCCAATTCAACGATCTTCTTACGACATAAATATCTACTGTTGCTTTAATATATGCATCTGATTATACTTAATTCTAATAGGCCTTATCAATCCTCGATCGATTGTAATTCAGTCACTTTGTATAGGTAATACATTTAACATACACCATCTAAGCGGGTACTAAACCAATTGATTTTTAATGATCCTCCGCTAATCGTTTGATAGCAGCATTTTGTATGATAAGTTGCGTCTTAGCTATAAAATAGACACTTTAACACCCTCGGTTGTTGACTACTGACATACTTGCATAGTAAGTGTTTTAATATTAGTGTTATTATTTGAAGACATATATAGAATTTGCGGTCTTAAGAACTCTTCTAAAAATGTATTTAACGCAACAATCTATGTAAAATTGATTGTTTATTGGTTTTATTAGAAATAACTTTGGAATTACTTATCAAATATAGTATTAGTCTTTCAGTGATAGCTGAACTACCATCATCATCATCACCCTTTTTAATGTGCCCACTGCTGGGACAAAGGTCAACTACACAATTATAGTTGAGTGCTATTGGTTACTTTTTAACCCCCGACGGAAAAAGAGGGGTGTTATAAGTTTGATGTGTGTACCTGAGTATTTGTGTATCTGTCTGTGGCATCAAAGCTCCTAAAAAGATGAACCGACTTGAAAGGTGACTTTAGATAGAGACTTTATGGAGAGTGTTCCTAGCTAAGTTTAATGAAAATCGGTTAAGCTGTTCAAAAGTTATTGGCGTTTTACTGTTTCAGTCGGGCAGCTCCCGCAAGTTATCGTGTCATAATTACGTGTTCAATAGATTGTCGATCGAAACGTGTCTACTACTAGAAAAATTACGTAGTATGCAATAAAAATATGTCGCGGGTTTTTCTTGTTATTTCTAAAAACTCGCGGTTTCTGTGGCAAAGGCAACGAGACCGAAGCCATGTGAAAATGTCAAGTAAAATATTTTATGATACGACTACAGACTTCTAAAATACTACTTCTTTATTCAGGTACTTAGGCCCACTTGCACGAAACGCTTAACTCAGAATTAGTTGCTAACAAGAGCTTAACTTGTCGATATTGTATGACAAACTGTCAATTTAACCTCGTATTAGCAATTAAATCTGAGTTAACTTTTTAGTGCAAGTGGGCCTTAATTAAGTACTCTTTATTTATTTGTGTTCAGAATATAATGACGATTTATTACCTTGACGTCGAATCCTGCCAAGTCGAGTCACCGCCACATCTACTTGTTCTTTTGTATTACTACGATGAAAAAATTCTGCCTGGTGCCGCCACGTCAAATTTGACGAAATGTTCAGTCAATGAACCAAATTATTCAAAGCATAATATTTTTATTTTTTGTCAATTATTGTAATAACTTTAAAAGCAGAAATTTACCAGATTTTTTTAATTAGCTACATCAAATAAAATGGTTAAGTAGACGTGAAGGTATAAAAGACAGTTTTGCAACGATTCGACGAGGCGGGAATAGAAGCGGGCGTTTCCGAAGCAGACGTGGCATCGACTTGACGTGGCGGGACTCGACGTCAAGGTAATAAATCAAAATGATGGTCCCACAATTCCAGAATAAATCAACTTTGTAGATACATTCAAAATTATTTCACATTGGCCTACATGGGCACTTATAAAACGTTGGCAAAAGGTGCACGGTTCGGGTTGGTCGTTTCCTATGGAGAAGAACCGGCAAGAAACTCCACGGTTACTCTTTTAAAAAATGGTTTGTTTTTACAATATTTCCATGATAAATGTTAGACGTTACAGCATTAGTGCTTAGATATGGGGAGAACAACGTAGGCCCGACAGTAAGTAGAAAGAAAAAAAACGAGATATAAAGATCGGTAAAAGAATCTATAAAAAAGTATTACAAGACTACATTTAACATGTGGCACAAATGTTGATATCAGTGCTGTAACTATTCTTAGCAAAGGGCTCTAGAGATGATTGAAAAACCATTGTAAAAAGTCTAATTAAAAGAAGGAAAAAAATTGAGAATAGTTAGAGACATCCACATTATATTTCTACAGCAAGTCGCTGACTACGAATCAAATAAATCTGTCCCTTACACACACTCAAAATAACCTTACTCTAATAGCTTATGGTCACCCCCCTGATCGAGCTCATTTAATCCAATCTCTTTGATGGCACACCAGATGCCTATGAATTTACACCAGCCATCAGGCAAACCTGAACTTTATTGCCTCTATTTCACATTATGAACGTTTCCTTATTGATAAAAGGAAATTACATTTCATTATGAGTCTGGATGGATGTAATTTTGCCTTGTAGATCACCTAACGTGGAGGAAGACTGGAGAAAAGATAGAAGGGGTGTGTTTAGAAAGATGATAATTATAGCCAGAAAAGGTTTGAAAACTGCGATGAGAGCATATATATATGGTATGGCAAAAGTTTTACTATGGATAGGTGGATAATAAAGAAGACAGCTTGAACTACAAGGTACTTAAGGTAATCGGTGTATTTAAATGAAATTATAAATGTCTCTATAGATATCCGGATCAAGATATATGGACAAAGAAATCGAGTCACATGCAAGTTTCAAGTACAAACATTTTTTTTAAATCCTATTAAACCAACCCACCAGACCAGAACCAGAACATAAAATGTCTAAAACCCTTATAGCGGCATTAACGCCGCCACTTACGAACTAAGTACATGACGTCCACAGACATAGATCTAACTAGATGACGCGATTGTATGTACTTCGCGTGCCAAAAAACTGAGTAAAGTTACGATCAATGATCGTAATCTGAGCTTTTCATTTAGCATTATAGATACCGGAAATCCACCGAAATCTAGAAAAATGCCTTTTCATGCCATATTGAGCTGTAAAGAATGTATAGAAAAATTTGGCCGAGGCATTGGAAATGTTTTCCTTCATTGGTAAGTAAATTTGTTTTTAAATTGTTTGTGAAAAAGTGGCACGCTTGCTTTTCATACAGATGGAGGGATTTGCGTTATCTATTTAGATTTATGTATATGATGACGTCTCACAAATCCTGCATCGCTCAAGCAAAGTTTTCGGCGCGATTTCAACGTGTAAATTATACAACAGTCCAACATCAACCGTCGGGCAGTTGCCCGAATTAAACCCAACACCGTCTGGTTGGAGGATCCTCCCTCTTCAATGAAGGTTTGTGGGGCATTACACCCTGTTCCGCAAAACTCCAAACCCTTGACAACAAGCTTTTCTATTAGATAATCCATTCAAAGCTCCTACGAAAATCCTATTTCTTTTTTTCCTCCGCACCTAACCAGAGATGGTCCTCACAGATGGCTCAGAGGTTAGCTCAGTGTTTATCACTTCATTAGCCGGGGCGTCTCAGCGACACCTCTCGTGCTAAATAGCTCTGATGTGTCGTCTCGATTGTGTCCCATACCTGTGTCCACACGCAAGCTGAGGAGTATTCTGGATGTGAGGATTTTGTGGTAAATTGGAAAGAAACGAGAAAAATCGACTAGGAACAATCATAACTATGTAATTCCCGGTTTGGAGCTTTGTAGGTTCATCAATCTATATTTAATCACGATTAAAAGTACCCCAAACACCTCTTTGGGGTTCCTACGAAACCTGCGGCCTGGAAGATGGGGTATAGAATTATAATTAGTGGTGGTAAAACAGAATTACTGTGTGACTCGAGCACAATCTTAACCAGCCAATGCATCAAGGGCAACAGTTTTAGAAAATCATTTTAAACATAATAGCAGTTGACTAAATAGCATGAAAACTTACGAAAACAGTCATCCATTTCTCGAAAACATACTACTCGTAACACAAAACCTCTTTTTAAAATCCCAACAAAATGCCAACCCACGAGTCGACACCTCAAGAATTACGCGAACTAATGTACAGTCATTCACAGCCGATCGTATTCGCGCTGCATCGACGTTAAACAACAATGTAACAGCCAGCAACAGCCGGCCATCAGTAACCTTACCTCTGAACCACGAACTATTACCGCTTGCCATCTAATTTACATTTCGTTGAGGCGCGGGCGCCGCGGCCGTAATTTTTGCACGCTCTCCGCACGCGCGGCACGGCTGGAACTTGTGTTGGTACGTCAGTTGAATTTGCTTTTGTTTTGGATTGTACTTTGAACTTTGTTACAGTATACTGTAGTTCCAAAAACTTTTATTAATTATTGCATTGAATTGCATTGTCACGCGAAACGGACGTGTTTGCAAAATTTCAGCTTAATCAAACACCGGGAAGTAGGTTAAATTTAACTGGTAAGTTTTGATTACAGACACCGGGACAAGTAAAACTAAATAAAAGCTTGTAAAAAAATAATAGTTAAAAAGAAACTTAATAGAAAACCAAACTATAAAGTAGATAATTATTTTGCATTGAATTTAAATTAATAATAATGTGATTAACAAAAAAAAATTGTATTGTAAAAAAGCGTGGGGTATATCTTATTTATTTTCTTTAAGCCGCCTCCACACGCTTGGCGAACAATGGCAAACGGCCAACACAAAACAACAAACCCGCTTGTTTTTGTTTGTGTTCGCCCGTGTTCGGCATCGGTGTCGGTTTTTGTGCACAAATCATAGGGTGTTTGACAAACATGTTTGTGATGTATCCAGACGCTTGTTCAGTTCAGTAATACCCGCGAGCTTGCGGGCGGCGAACGGAGTTAATAGTGGTGGTCAAATATACGAATCGTGACATTTTGTGTATCCTAAGCTAATTTGTAAGGATAAATGTCTGATTGGTCTGAGGAGATTAACCCGAAAGTACTCGCTGCCACAACAAGCTCGTCGTCTGCCATGTTTGCCAATTCGGAATATAGTAGCATGTTCGCCAAGCCTCTGGATACCGAGTTTGTGTTGGGTGATTGTGGTCAGTGTTTGGCGTTCGCCTCTGTTTGTGGCAAACAACAAGCGTGTGGTTGCGGCATTAGGTATAAAATAATGTCTTTATGATAAGCTTTCACCTGTTGATAAATCTCTTTGGGGCTTTTCAGATAGATTCACAATACATAGCACAAAATAGAAAGTATACAGATGGGCCACTCCCGCCGTTTAGAAAATTGACACCTAAACTTGACAGACTCACTAGGGTTGCTATTATATGGATTCTGAATTTTAAAGTAGTATAACTTTACAAACACAAATGAATCGATTCGTCTAAACATACATCACGTCATGCTTACATGCCTTAGAGGGTTATCAGAGCATCAACTATCAATTAAAGCTCACGATTATGACGTAACAATGGTGTAATAATGATCCCACCAAAAACATAAAAATGTGAAAAGGCACCAAACTCGATAAAAACATAAATGTGAGAAAGGTGCCAAGTGCGACGAAGAAGAGTTGTGATCTAGATTGTTGACAACATATCCTTTCCATAAACAAAGGTACAATGTAATTTTTTTTCGTCTATGGACTTAAAATAATTTGATTTTTTAAATTGTCATCTTGGTTTTCTTTTACCTTTATCACTTATTAGCTTTTTAAATGCACGATCACTGTATTTGAATGTGTAGAAAATTCGCATTTTCTTTAAATACATGATGGGGAAACATATGCAAGGCATTGGCATATTATTTTGTACTGCTTCCAAACTGTATGACGTGACCAATGCCCGCGCTAGGTTTCGTGACAGCCGCGACTGAGCTCGGTCCAATATTGCCCATTATTCCCAGTAAAATCGTAATGTCAATGTGTGCGTGCAAAATGGCGCTTTGTTCGTAGTGGACTCTCTGTCTGCGGCGCGCCGCCGCTTATGTAGGTACTTTGTGTACATAGTATACATACATACCGTGATTCTCTAAGGGAACTGTTTAAGGGCATTAACATCATGACGGTTCCTTGTCAATATATTTATGAAAATATCATGTACGTGAGAAAAAATTTACATCTTTTTAGTAAAAACGGAGATAGACATAATTACATTACTAGAAATAGGGACCAATTAGTTCAACCAGGTTTCAGACTGGCTAAAGTAGCCTCTTCTTTCATGGGGTACTGTACAAAATGTTACAATAAAATTCCTCCCCACATTCTAGAACTGAATGAGACGAAATTTAAAACTTGTATAAAACGCACACTATGCAGGCAGGCATATTATAAGTTGGGGGATTACATCACTGATAAAAATGCTTGGCTCAATGCTACTCTTGCTCCACAACCACTAGGGCGCAAAAACAAGTGATATGCAGAACATTATTGTTTTGTAGAATTGTTGGACCTGCTGAAGACTGTATGAATATATTTGTATTATATAGACTCAATTTCTTTTAGTATAGTATAACTGCGCAGCACGTGTGTGAGTACTATGTACCCAACTGTAAATCTACCATTTGCTGTACCTCGGTGTCGTTCGTTGCCTTGTGTTTGCCCTGGCAGTTGAGTGTGTCATGCTCTCTCAAATGTCTCTCTGATGGTGGCGTGTGTGTTGGATCATTCGGTTCCCTTCATGATGGTTGAGCTGGGTGGTGCCGATTCATGCGTCATGTTCGTGAACGGGCGCCGTCAGTTGGGATTGGTCTTAACTTAACTGCTTCGGATGCTAGTGTTTTTCTAGCGCTTATTATGTAACTGCACAGTACATGTGTGAGTACTTTTAATACTTTGTACCTGTACGTAGTATAGTATGTAGTGATTCTGGGTGCATTGTCCTCACACATATAAATTTATTAATGTATGTACTTATGTACCTAAATATTGTAAAAAAAACATATATCTTTTTTAAAAGAGTAAGTATGGAGTTTCTTGTGCGTTCTTCTCCATAACAAGCTACTTTCCGAATGCACGGTAGAATCAATTTTTATTCCTTGTAAATTTTAATGTATTTAACGTTCAAAAGTGCCGCTTTGTGGCCTAGTTGAAATAAAATATCTTTGTCTTTGTCTTTGTCTTTTGTACCAAGCTAAGAAAAGCGTGTTAAAAAGGTACTTTTTATCATGGGTAATCTCAACATCATCATCTCATATGCCGTGGGTAATCGTAAAAAATAATTTATTCATAGAAGTCATTACAAGTACGAGTAGGTAAACATTTGGTAAACATCTTATGAACTTTAATGTCAGCAAATTATGGCAAAACGTTTTCGATACAATAATTATAGGTATTTATCTAATAATAATTATTAAAATAATTTTAGATCGTGTCCATTATATAATATGTCTATTATATTTAAGTACATAGGTACACGTCGATAATATCTGTACACAATAAATCCGTAACAAAAACTAAACAATCAGGAAACAATTATTTTGGCAAGCAAATTGGCTTCTATTAATTTATTGACAATCGTAGGCTTTCATGATTCAGCTTATCGTGATAATAAAACAAGGCTTTGACTTACTTGTGGGCGACTTATCTAAAATGACTGCGTATAATCTTTAAACTTAATGCTTCTGCTACACATACAACATAACATCGGCCCCCTTCTACCATCGGACATCTAGACGCACTGCAAGTTACCATCCTTACCTAGTTGTCATTCCACTAATTCGCACCAAGCGCTTCCATTAAGCGCGCTTATATTATGACGGGTGTTTCTTAAGGTTGTCCTAGTCGACGGCATGAACTATTTTGTGAGCGGGGTTAAAATGCATGCTGTCTCATCCGACAACTCGTGCGAAAGAGATAGATGCTGTGATGAGCACTTTTGCAAGTTTGTAGCGAAATATACATATAATACATGCATCCATCTAAACTTTCGTATTTATAATATTAGTAAGACTAATTCTTGCACGAATGCACCCGGAATGATAGGAAGATCTTTACTCACTGGATGCTCGAGGGAGGACACTGGTGAAGACGAGGTGTGACAGTTTCGCAGGGCAAACTTTTTTTTAAAACGTTTGAAGGAAACAGGTAACTCCTTTGCCAAACCATGGCACAAAATTTACTCACAATTGAGTGTAAAGAACCTAAAGAGTCCCCACACAATAGTCACCAGAAGATGGACGGCGCTGCAGAGGCCCACCCAGAAAGAGGTGGCGAACAGACGTAACACAGACAAGGACGGACAGGGGCGGTTTGAGTTGGCACAGGAAAACTTCGATTTGAAAAGGCTTTTGTTCCACAGGGGCAAAAAAAAATTACTGAAGAACATCATAAAATTAGCCAAAAGACGTTCACTTCTGGGTTTAGATCTCCAACAATCGTCACCATTTGCATCAGTTCTGTGCTTCTCGCATACAGAAGATGAAAGTAAATATTAAGTAAAATAGTTTAGTTAGTATTTGTAGTATAGCTGCGTTTCTGAATTATTTAATAAATATATTTAATTGTATTTATAATCTAACTAAACAATGCCTACTTACTATCTATGATTCCGCTTTTAAATAAATTGAGTAATTATTTCACTTCAACGTTAGAATATTTATTTGCAGTTTCAATTTGCCGAAATCGAAACATCAATCAATTTCAGACCATCTTATTATAAACCTTAATTGAATTTTCTAACAATGGCAACACTTCCTACTGCTATTGTGATTCGAAAGGAAATGAAAGCTCTTACAAGTCACTACTACATAGCAGCATCGTTGAATTTTATTTTGTAGTCTTCTTTGGGATATTTGATGGAACCAAAAACCCTGTATGTCTGTCCTGGCATAGTAATGTATCGTATAACTTATGAACGATTTTACAAAAACACTAATTACTGCTTACTGTTTGCCTACATCGTATCACTACGGGGTGAAAGGCTCTTACCATTAAAAAAATAAAATATGGCGGTAACTAAACGAAAGTTTTAATTTACTGGAATTAATAGTAGTAATTCAACTAAATATTCAACATTAATTGGTTTTTAAATTACTGTTAAAAGATGCTTAAATATTAGCTAATAATTATAGAATAGGAAATATGCATGTAATTTTTAGGGTTCCGTAGCCGAAGGGTCCAAACGGAGCCCTATTGCTGTCACTCACGTATCCGTCCGTCTGTCCATCGTCTGTCATACGGTTTTTATAGCCAAACGGTTGGAGCTAGTCTTCAAATTTTCACAGTTTAAGTATTTATATATATGACTTGTGAAAAATATTTATTTTATTTACTATCTTGTTGACCCAAAGCCATACAAATTGTGAAAAAATATTTTTATATGTTTTCAAGGGGAGCCCCCCCTTAAAAATCATCCCCCCTCTCGGATGAGATGGAGGGGGTCCTTAAGTGGGTTAGAACTTATTATGTAGATAAATACTGTGTTTTTATATTGGAAAACAAAGGAATGAAAAGCTACCAAAGGCAGCTTTTTATACACAATTTTGTCCCGAAGAATTTACTAACTTTCCATTGACCCATCAACTTCAAATTTGGTGATAATATTTATTATTAAGTATATTTTACTATAAAAATACCAATATATTGTTAAAACAGTTTTTTTTTAATTCCCTCATTTTTCCTATTATTACCAACTTAATTTTACTCTAGTACGGTACGGTGGTACAGAACTCTAAATGTGCGAAGTCCGACTCGCACTTGGCCGGTTTTTTTTTTTGCTAAATGAAATACTTAATAACTGTAGTAAACAAACATAAAAGTTTTTTTAAAATATCTGGATCAGAGGCGAAGTTATAAAGTGTAAAAGTTGAGAATTAGAGAGAGAAGTCCGACGTGCCATCTGACGTCAGATGCCACGACACCCATAGAGGGACAGGTATATTTCTTTAAATTGTTATATCTCGTTTGTTTTTTGATCGATTTTGATTCGGATTCACTATTAGTATTCTATTTTATTATTTTTATCGATTAACTGGTCAAATAACAAATATTTTTTTCATGCATATTCCCTATTGCGTTTTATTTAAAAATGTATTGTTGTCAAAATAGGATTTTCTGCTTACCGCGTTGTGAAAAAAGCATGGGTGTATGTCAGTATGTCTACAATTTTATCACATATAACGACTTCTTTATTTCTCTGCGAAACTAGAGCATGTTTGTTTAAAAAAAAATCAACAAGCCTTATTACCCGATGTTCGGCCTTCGCTCCCTCATTAACTAGGCCTGTTCTACATCTTAATTAGAAATGATTGTGAATAGGTAATGTGTTTTATTAGTACTGCGTCTGATTGCGGATGCCAATATAAATGTACACAATTTGGATTAGAGCTTTGATTGAACCGGCTTCTTTAAAGGAAGCTGCCTTATTGAATTACTCAATAATATGTGTGGTTGCAGTGTGAGAGGTTTTTGTTTACTTCCGTTTAATTGAGGGTATTTTTTAAATAAATATTTAATTCATAAACTTCTATCGAAAAAGTTGGCCTACACAGGAAGCAGAGGGAATAAATTTATATTATTTCGCTGTATATTTTAATTTTGATGTAAAGCTATTTTCCAGATTCAAAAAATCATATATCTTACTAGTATTATAAATGTGAAAGTTTGGTTGGCCGTGTGTGGTTGGTTTGTGGTGACTTAAACATAGATCTGTTAGTCAACTCGCCTGAAAAATGTAAGCTCATTTCATTATTTAAATCATTTAACCTAAAATATTTATTTAATGAACCAACAAGAATAACAGCGACTTCAGCTTCTTGCATAGATAATGTATTCACTAATTGTAAAGTAAAAGATTCGTTTTTAATTAGTGGCGTTAGGTCAGACCATACTGGTCAACTAGTATCTTTTGAGTCAAATAAAAAAATTAACCTAGCTAAATCAATTCGATTAAGACCACTTACTAAAAATAAATTAATCTCTTTTAATAATAATGTTTTTAGCAACCTTTGTAACGCCAGTTTTGATTCAAACGACCCCAATATAAATTACGGCAAGTTGTTTTCAACAGTTTGCCAAGAATTCAATAAAACGTGTCCTGTAAAAACAGTTAAAGTCAACAATTCCAAATCGAAATTTAGTGAATGGGCCACTGTGGGCATAAGAAAAAGCCGGGATATCTTATATAATTTATATTACGAAAAATCTTTGACTTCCGATCAAGTTTTTCACACTTATGTTAGAAACTATTCCAAAATATTCAAAAGAGTCTGCGCTCAAGCAAAATCTCAAATAATAATTAACAAAATTGGTGCTTCTAATAATAAAATAAAAACTGTGTGGCAATTAATTAATAGAGAAACTGGAAAGATACAACAACGCGATCAGAATGAGTTGACTTTGAAAATAACTAATCAAACCATTTCTGATAGGCAAGAAGTCGCTGAGACATTAGAAAATTTCTTTACCAACATTCCGTTAGAGGTTACGAAGTCTCTTCCTTCCTCATCTAAATTAGCTGAAGCTCTTCTTAAAGAAAACTTTACTGAAGACATACCAATCTTTAAATTTAAACCAATATGTATTGATACAATTAAAAACGCGTTCAAAAGTCTCAATATAAAGAATACTGAAGACTTGTGGGGGATATCCGTTAGGGTTCTTGGAGATATTATTGACTCAATTGCTCCTGTCCTAACAGGCATATTCAATCAATGTTTGGACAGCGGCACTTTTCCTGACTTAATGAAACACAGTAAAGTAGTACCAATTTTCAAATCAGGCTGTAAGAGTGATCCTTCTAATTATAGACCTATATCCGTGCTTCCAGCATTGAGTAAAATCTATGAAAAAATCATGCTGGAACAGATGTTGTCTCACTTCAATTCAAATGGGATCCTGCATAGTCAACAGTTTGGTTTCACGAAAGGTAGGTCGACAACGGACGCGGGAGTAAAACTCATCAGCCACATCTTGGAGGCTTGGGAGAGGTCCCAGGATGCCATTGGCATTTTCTGTGATCTCTCAAAAGCTTTCGACTGCGTCGACCACAACACACTGATCTGTAAATTGCACCACTACGGAATTCGTGGAAAATCTGCTGATCTCGTGCTTTCCTATTTATCAAACAGACAGCAAAAAGTAAATGTTAATGGGGCGACGTCCTCCGGGTCTCTAGTCAAGATGGGCGTGCCCCAAGGTTCAATTCTCGGCCCTTTCCTTTTTCTTGTTTACATTAATGATCTCCCTTTTATGATGGCCAAATTATCGAATATAATTCTATTTGCTGATGATACTTCGCTAATTTTTAAAATAGATAGGCAAGATACGGATGTTTTAAATGTCAACGAAAGTCTAATTGTTCTCTCAAAATGGTTCGCAGCTAACAATCTTTTACTGAATGCGAAAAAAACAAAATGTCTAAAGTTCTCTTTACCAAATGTACCACAACATGACCTAAACTTAAATCTTGACGGCAAAAATCTTGAAGTTATAACGGAAACTGTATTCTTAGGGATTACTATCGATTCAAAATTGCAGTGGGGCGCGCACATTAGAACTCTTTCGGGTAGGTTAAGTTCGGCTACATATGCAGTAAGGAAAATAAGGCAGCTAACCGATGTAGCTACAGCTAGGTTAGTATACTATGCTTATTTCCACAGTATTATGTCTTATGGCATTCTGCTGTGGGGATCAGCAGCAGACGTTGACTCAATTTTCATCCTACAAAAGAGGGCAATCCACGCAATCTATAAAATGGGTCCTCGCGAGTCCCTCAGAGAAAAATTTAAAGAGATCGATATACTGACTCTACCTTCACTTTATATTTTGGAATGTATTTTGTATGTCCGTAAAAATCGGGGGCTGTTCAAAACTCGAAGCGACTTCCATAATTTAAATACACGCAGTAAGCACGAAATTGTAATACCCAAATTCAGATTAACGAAAACTAGCAAGTCTTTTCTTATAAACAGTATACGCTTTTATAACAAGTTGCCAAAGTCAGTTATAGAACTGACCGATGGAGGGTTCAAAAACTACATCAAACGTATCCTTATTAAAAAAGCATATTATAAAATCAAGGTCTACGTTGAAGATAAAAACATTTGGCCTTAGCTCCTTCTGCGCATGCAGCTTCCCTGGTAACTTGTAAACGGCACAAATATGTGGATGTCTCTAACTATTCTCAATCTCATTTTTCTTTCCTTCTTTTAATTAGACTTTTTACAATGGTTTTCAAACATCTTTATAGCCCTTGGCTAAGAATAGTTACAGCACTGATAACAAAATTTGTGCCACATGTTAAATTTAGTCTTGTTATACTTATTTTTATTTACAATGTATAGATTCTTTTACCGATTGTTTTGTGAATGTGTGAACATTGTAGGCCTTCTAGTTGCTAGTTAACATTTGTTAACTTTTTTATAAAATATATAATCCTTTTATTTTATTTTTTTAGTTTCTTACGACTTATTGTCATAAGTCGGGCCTACGTTGTCCCCACATGTCTAAGTACTAATGCTGTAACATGGAAATATTGTAAAACCAAACCATTTTTAAAAGAGTAACCATGGAGTTTCTTGCCGGTTCTTCTCCATAGGAAACGACCAACCCGAACCGTGCACCTTTTGTCGACGTTTTATAAGTGCCCATGTAGGCCTATGTGAAATAAAAATATTGATTTTGATTTTGATTTTGATTTTGTGTGGATGTGTGGATGTACGTTTGTTACTTAATTACACTATAACGGCTGAACAGATCTGAATGAAATTTGGCACAGAGATAGATTATAGTCAGGAATAGCACATATAATACTTTTTATCTCGGGAATATGTCCCCGTGGGATAATTTTTGACATTCACGCGGGTGAAGCCGCTGGCAAGAGCTAGTGTTATTATATGTTATGTTACGTTATTATGTCATGTTCCTCCTTGTTTTTTTATCAATACCTGTTATGATATGACAGTAAAAACAACAATTAGGAGGATTTTCCAAAAACAACACGATTAAAAGATGAACCCCAATTCCAAGAAAGAAGCTGAGTTTCATAAGTGTTATACAAATATACTATTTTAATCTATAAACCCGTAAATTATTTAACAAATTGTACGATTAATAAATAAATTCTACCATTGGTGTGAATTTGTAACTCAAGTACACCAACAAGAAAACGCTTGCCGCTATCAGTAGGACCAACACCCAAAATGAGTAGACCAGTAAATTCCATTGCCGATATTATTATATTAAAATATCAAATAATAATGTCACGCACATATCGTAAATCCTAAATGGCCGTACGAGTATTAAGCGTCGACCGTAATTATACACAGATGATAAAGCTAATAAAAAAATAACAAGCCGTGTAAACTATGCTTTGGCCAATTAACTTGCCTGCAAAATAAAAACTACGAGATTTTTTGGGCCAATTTGACCACACCCATGTTTGGGTTTCATCGTAGTTTTAATGATTTTGATCCGGTAGACCGTTTTAATCCAATTTGGTTGTTTATTTTTAGATCTTTATGACTGGCTTCTGCCCACAGTTTTGCTAGCGGCAATTTGTAGGCAATTGGCTAGACTTCTAATAAATTCAAACAAGCAATTTGCAGATTGTTCTACTAAATGCTATAACCTAAATATGAGCAGTGATGGCCCAGTGGTAACGGCCGCGACTTACAAGTTTTAGGTCGTGGGTTCGAACCCAGACAGGGACTTAACTTTGTGTAAATTAATACAAAAATCAAAAAAAAAATAACAAAATACATCGCGACTGATCTATAAAAAGGTAAAGAAAAACATCATGAGGAAACCGACATGCCTTAGAACCAAAAATTCGAAAACATGTGACATCCACCAACCCGCACTGAGACCACGTGGTGGTGGATTGGCCCCAATCCCTCTAACAGAGAGGAGGCCTGCACTACAACGGACCAAATGGGAACCCAAGTGCGGAAAATTGGGCCCATCTATCTCCTTAACTAAACATGAACAACCAAAACTAGGCCCTTTGCGTTTTTAAACAATTAATGTGCCGTGAAAAAAATCTCGTGCTATTTTTCAATTATTAGATCAATAACTATTAAAGTGCACAATTTATCTGAGAAAAACGCCAACAATTAAACAGTATAAAAGCACCAGCAGTGAACAGCCAACCCTAAAACCTCCTTCCATTAACGATAAATACTATAACAACACAATCAAACAACAATAAAAGTTATAAAATAAAATAAAAATAGCCTTTATTTCTACTACTTTAACAAGTTTCTTAAGATTAGTATTGTATTATGTATTAAAATATATAAATGCATAACTTTGTGTTGGTATATATTTATAAGTATATAGGTATATTTATTTTTTATTAGTAGCAGTCGCCTCTTCGGCGTAGGCCTCTCCTAAACCTTTCCACGTATCACGTTCCAAAAAAAACAATAAAAGTTACCTACTTATAAATATCAGCTGTACCCAGCTTGCCCTGTAGCTATGTCTGTCTGTCGCTTTATAGCTATTACTACTATATCTATAAATATTACAAATAGATTTTACTAATGACCCAACTTTGGTCCATAGGTCGCTCGATAGGGAAAGAGACACAATTGACGGGGTCTAGATAACTTGAAAACTACATAATTGAACTTGATAAACTACAAACCTTACCATATTTCTTCTTCTTCCATATTTTATCAATAAACTCTTAAACTAGCTACACTTAAATAGTTACTTTATAAAACTTTCCCTGTCGCCAAGCAACAAAGGGCTACGTAAGGACATCTTAATCAAACATGCGTCAGACAAAGAGACCAGCCTAAAAATATATCCTACATAAACTGAAAAACAGTTGACAATCAATCGACAGAAGAAACCTAAAACCACGAGGCGATAGCATGTCGATTTTAAGAAAGAGAGTAACACACGGGTCATGAACGAATTCTACTACACTACTATGGCTATGATTGTAGCACAACGATTTCAAGAAAATGGAGGAGTGATAAGAAGGAAACGGGAGTCAGTGATAGCATGACGGGGGACAGGACGGAGTGGCAGAAGAAAACGTGTTGCGCCGACCCCAAGTAACATGGGACAAGGGCAGATGATAGATTAACAACCTAATATTAGTACCTCCTTCCACATTATCAATAAATACCGGTCATGAACAATACACAAATACAATTAAACAGTTACTTTAACAAACTTTCCCCGTCCGCGTCGCCAAGCAACAGAGGAGTACGTAACGTAAGGAAATCTGAATCAAGCATGCGTCAGACAAACAGACCAGCCTAAGAATAAATTCTACATAAACTTAATAACAGTTGATAATCAAATGACAGAAGAACCCTAAAACCCCGGGGCGATAGCACGTCGATTTTAAGGAAGAGAGTAACACCCATTTGTAAGTGACAAGTTTGACTCTAAAAAGCCGATTACTTCTAAAACTTGACGAATTACGTTAACGGTCTTGCATAGGACCTCCTACCATACTATCAATAAACACTAACAACACAATCAAATAACAATAAAAATACAGCAGCTGTAGCTTTTCCTATAGCCAAGCAATAGAGGAAATATAAAGTTTAAGAAGATATCCTACAGAAAATGAAAAACAGTTGACAATCAACTAACTGAAGACTAAAAAAATGAAATTGATGATCGACCGGTTAAGAACAAATTCCACTACAGTAACCTGGGCTATGATTGTAGCACAACGATTTCAAGAAAGAGAGTATCACGTGAGAAGTGATATGAAGGAAACGGGAGTCAGTGATAGCGTGACGGTAGACAGGACGGTGTGGCAGAAGAAAACGTGTTGCGCCGATCCCAAGTAACATGGGACAAGGGCAAATGATACATTAACGGCCTAATATAAGTACCTCCTTCCACATTATCAAAAAAACACCAAGGTCATGAACAATACACAAATACAATTAAACAGTTACTTTAACAAACTTTACCCGTCCGCGTCGCCAAGCAACAGAGGAGTACGTAACATAAGGACATCTAAATCAAGCATGCTTGAGACAAACATACCAGCCTAAGAATATATTCTACATAAACTTTATAACAGTTGACAATCAAACGACAGAAGAACAATATTAAATGGAAGACAACAAATTCTAAAACCCCGAGGCGTTGTAGCTGACAACTTTGACTCTAAAAACCCGACGTATTATGTTAACGGTCTAGCATAGTACCTCCTACCACATTATCAATAAACACTAACAACACAATCAAACAACAATAAAAGCCAGCAGCTGCAGCTTTCCCTGTATCCATGTAATAGAGGAAATACGTAAGGCCATCTAAATAAAGCATGCGTCAGACAGATGGACAAGCCGACATCGCGACTGGTGGCGAGGGCTATAACTCTCTGCAGATGAAAAAGACCATCATCATCATCATTTCAGCCGAAAGGCATCCACTGCTGAACATATGGATCCCCAAGTGTCTCCACAACCACCACCAACTCGCATTCAGCGGATTCTCGTAACCTTAATCAGGTCATCGGTCCACCCAGTAATAAACTTTGATGTAGAAGTTACCTTCAAGCATGGCATATTATATGTAAACACTAACAACACAATCAAACAACAATAAAAGCCAGCAGACAGCTGCTAAAGCTACAGAGCTTTCCCTGTACCCAAGCAACAGAGAATTACAAGAAGCAACGTAAGGGCATCTAAATGAAGCATGCGTCAGACAGACGGACAAGCCTAAGAAGATAACCTACAGTAACTGCAAAACAGTTAACAATCAATCGAGAGAATTACAAAAAAAAATGGAAGACAACAAATTCGAAAACCCATGGGCGATAGAACGTCGATTTTTAGAAAGAGAATAACACATTTGTAAGTGAAACTTTGACTCTAAAAAGTCGATTTCTACTGAAGGTCGAACGAATTATGTTAACGGCCTTTCTTGAATAGTAACTTCTACCACATTATTAATAAACACTAACAACACAATCAAACAACAATAAAAGCCAGCAGCTGCAGCTTTCCCTGTACCCAAGCAACAGAGGAAATACGTAAGGACATCTAAATCAAGCATGCGTCAGACAGACGGACAAGCCGACATCGCGACTGGCGGCGAGGGCTATAACTCTCTGCAGATGAAGTTATTAATGTGCTCGGAGGCAGGTGCTTTGATGCACTAACTACCTATGTTACTGGGTGAGTTATATGTAGTATGGATTGTTTCGAGGAATATGAACTTAAGAAAGTATTGTATAAATAAAAGAATGACGGGATCAGAGTGATCTGTCACTTTTTGACAAGGTTCTCACATTTTGCTGTCAATTCAATTCTTTTTTTTTATATATATTCTATAGGCTCGACCACTATCTCACCTGATGGTAAGCGATGATGTGGTCGACGGTGAAGCACGGTTGCCTAGGAAAAACCCATTCACTCTTGACTTAAAGACCCGTAGATTGTAGCTATCGGGAAACACAGACTCCGTCAGGGTTTTCCACTCCTTATCTGTACGCATACTAAAAGTGTCCCCAAAACTTTTTGTGCGTATGGGTGGGCATTCAATTTTTGGGTAAGCTAGTCACATCCTATCGTTTATGCAAATAATTCAATCACCTAAGCTTATTTAGCTATGCTGGGATTAACTTTTGAACCTAAATTCATATTTTTGATTGTGATAAATTGGTAAACCATCCTACCTATTAACTGAAACAAGTGTAATCTAAAGTCAGACTATTTAATTATAAGTTATTAGTAAAAAGCGTGACTAAAACCACACTATGCTTTTTTATATTCTAAATTCTTAAAGGAGGCTTTTATCCACAATGGCATGTCATCCTCATCATAACTTAAACTAGTTCGAATCTACACCTACCAATACATTATACATTATTAATTTTAAACAAATCAGTAAGTAGGTTTGCTATCTCAGGTGAAGGTTGCGCTAAAACTATTACATATGGACCAATATCATATTCGTTTACTTTTATTATGCTCAATAGTATCTCTCTTTCCTTCTTAGTTTGTGTACACTCCATAAGTAGATGGTGAACATCTTCAACCGTTCCGCATGTTTCACAATTGGGAGATTTCACTTTCTTCATCAAACAACCTAACTTGCGGGATGGGTAGTGACCAGAGCGTAATCTATGAAGCTTGATAGCAAACCACGGTATACGAGGAGGCTGATATTGTATAGTTTTATACCAGATACCCTTTTCCCTACTTCGTTCATCAAAATACTCCTTAAACATATCATAGCAAATTTTATTGCACATACACAATTGTTCTAAGTAATTAGGTATTATACAGTATTCTTGACCTTCTCGTCTATCAGCCTCTTCTGATTACCTCTCAAACCTACATGAGATGGAACCCATTGCAATCTCAGTACTAAGACATTGTTCGTAAGATCTAGAACCTTACTTAATTTTGAGCTATCGAAATACCTCTGAAGCCAGAGGCACAACGAGCTAAATACTTGACTAAAACCACACTAATTTCATCTATAATAATCTTCAACGTTGGGTCTTTTCCGATGTTAAATTCTACTTCAGATTCCCAAGATTACCCGGGGTTTTGGTAACCCCAGCACTATATATATAACAAAAATACCACCTTCCATTTCCTAGGAAATACCAGCCTAAAGTAGTACTAATAAATTAATTGTAGCAATTATGAAGGGTTAAAACGAAACCCTGCAAGGTCATTTCGACAAAGTTCCGGTAAAACCCACACTGACCCTGTCAAATTGACCACAGAGGTGATTATTTCTGTACATATGCGGGTTTTCTTATCGCCTGAAGACAAAAAAACAAATGAAAAACAAACTTTCTATAACCTTGGCTTGACCTTTCCTTGTGTGAGACGGAAGTGTTCTCGGAAATGCAACAACGATACCAAACAAGTTAGCAAGTAAGTTATAAATTATCCCGGTTTATTATTTCTAAAAAAATAGTTCTTTTTAAGGACTATCTTTCCTGTTGTTTTTCCTCTTTCATGTGAATAAGTTTTAAGAAACTGTTACAACGAATTTAAAACTCTTTGCGCATGCGCACATTATAAAATAAAATACATGTGCCTACGTCATTGTCGGTTTTATTTTCAACTTTTAATTGAATATTCTTTATCTACCGATGACTTACAGGGAATTTGAGATGTTACTGTGGACTCGGGACTTTTTTAACCCAACGGAATGTAGGAACCCTGATGCGAATCTTTAAGGCGAATTAATAGTTCGTTGTTTTTGTACGACATTCGGAGCAGTTTTTTCTTTTTGTTGGTAATGAAATTCCTAGTAGTCGTCTGTAATTAGCATAGGACGTTGAATCAGTACCTTATGTTCTTAGGTACCTAATGAGCTCTAAAACAACAATATAAAAACAACTTTTAATATTAAAAGTTACTTGCAATCCGTCTATTTCGCTCAGCTGCTTATGGCATAATGTTTCGCACCAAATTATTATACATAACTATACCTGTATAGTTTATAACACACTAACTTATATTTATTTACCTGTACATATTTAACACCGTAAAACTGATTCACATCCGTACACTTCAACGTAAGGTTCAGTTGAAAACCAGCGTCAGGCAACTCCCAGTTGTCTGGCATTTTGCTGAACTGGACCTTTTTGGCGCAGCCGCGGGGCACACTATGTATGTAAATGTTGTAAAATTAAGTTTTATTTGTACCTACATTGTGTGTATCTGTGTGTGCCAAATAAACTAGTTTTCTTTCTTTTTTTTTCTTTTTTCTCTATAATGAGTTGTTCTAAAATATTAACAGCATTATTTATAAACACTTATTAACCATATGAAATGAGGTGGCTCAAGAATAGAATACCTGGAAGGCCTTTGCTCAGCAGTTACTAGTATATATATATATTTAAATCAGGTATATATATATAAATATATGATTAGATTAAGCACTCTGATGAGAGAATTAGAAATTAGAATCTACAAATCAGTATTTAAACTAATCATTTGGTTATAAGGTTTTATTTTGTATGAATAAGCAAATATATAGAATTAAAAAATAATGAAACTTAGAAACAATAGTTTTTTAACGAATTGCACTTAAGGTGCAGATACCCTGCAGTCGCTGATTTGAAAATGAGAATCACGCCTGAACGGCTATATTCGTAATATTTTGGAAAAAAAAAATAAGTTTTTTTTATTATTATTATTGATAGGCTCGCGCTTGACCGCTATCTCACCTGATGGTAAGCAATGATGTGGTTGACGGTGTAACACGCTTGCCTAGAAGTAACCTATTCACTCTTGTCTTAGAAACCCCGAGGCTGTAGCTATCGGGAAACACAGACTCCGACAGGTAATTCCACTCCTTAGCTGTACGCATAATGAAAGTATTACCAAAACGTTTTGTGCGTATGGGAGGGATGTCCAACATGTACCGATGGCGCATCGTTGGCTTAAGTTTCAATATTGCACCTACTACTATTTGTATCTGCATCACCCAAAGGTCGACTGATAGAAAAATGCCTTAGGCATTAAGTCGGTTTCTGTATGTTTGTGTGCATGGAGTATTAAATATATAAATATGTTATATAATACCATTTTCTTATTAATTTTAATCTAAGTAAATTCTGATTTTTATTCGTAAAACATAGTAATTAATTTATATGTTAGTTTGGGCGTATTTTAATGACATTGTCACCATCTCAAAGACAATTTAATAGTCTACATTTTGATCGTGGTCTTAACTCACGCGCTTCATGATATTATAACCATTATTACTTGAATTATGGTCAATACTAAAACACCCACTTACTACTCCAATAGCACATCAAACCTGCCAACAGTGCCAACGCTACATTCCACGCAGATCTGTTAATTACCTAGTTAGCGATTCTAATGAAAATCAATCAAAATCCGTTGACACGGTCTACCGGCGCGGGCGCAGATAATATCTCTCACTTTCACTAGACAAGTGAACCAGCGGAGACGTGCGTTGGATTGACGCGAACCCATTTTAATTTGTGCCCGCTTCCCGCTATTAAATACGCCGGCGGATTGTATATGTGGCTACAAAAGTGTTTAGGAAATTAAGAGGATTTTTTTGTAAATTTTGCCTGCTGAAGGGAACCTTACAGCATGCAGGCTGGCAGAAAAATAATTACCTGTAGGTGGATTTGCACACCCATTAGAGTACAGAAGAGGTATTTTGAGACAACTGTCTTACTGCACTGGCCGTTGGTTGACTGCACAACATTTGGCATGCTGAAAATGTAGTTTGCAACTGAGCAAATCCTTTAAGAACATTATTTTCTTTAATGTATCATTAAAATATTGTTTTTATTTGAATAAATACGCCTTTTATACCCATTAAAACACACTCGATAACACAACAGTTCGACGGCTTTTACCGATTTTTAGACGTGACCGGTTCTTTTAGTGTCTTTGTAATCAATTTTTGAAAGGCTTTTATACAAGTAAAAGATTTATTTGGTGTTCGGGGACAGTTGACTACAATTAAATATGATTCATACTTTGCCCTGTCGAAGCTGTCGGATCATTAAAATTATGTAATATTTGGTCTATATGTTAAGAAACCATATTTCACTATCCGACGTAATTTTTTTTTCTAACACAAAGAAAATATTATATTTGCTTGACAAAGGTTTACAAGATGTTATTATAGCAAAATAACTTATTTATACTTTTTTATAACCTAATAAAGTTATGAATGCAAAGCATATGAGAAACCTTGATTTTCTTCCGAGTTCCGACATTGCCAAACTCTATATAACTTAATTCTGACGTTGGCAGATAGTCAACTTCGGGTCTGATCTAATTTAAATAAATGAATCATGTTTTTTGAAATAATAAATTCGTCAACTAATTTACCTAACACTTCTGTCCCCGCCATTACAGCAGCTGTCGATCGTCAGGGCACTCCCGTTAGCGGTCCGCGCGTTGTCAGTAGGTCTTCGTAACTAAAGCTTCCTGCAACCGCTTGATATATTCCACTCTAGCAGTCTAGCCTAGGGAAATGAACAACTAACGAGATACCGAGCATTTTTTACACAGGATGAGAGGATTGGTTAACTGTATTGATGTTTGGATGTT